>JAJHSJ010000017.1:2569578-2676216 GCA_021015155.1 Magnolia officinalis | reverse complement strand
GTAGACCCCACGCCCTTCACTTTAGATTTGGTGCCATATAGTCGCACTTATTTTTGGACCACATAAGTGGAATTCCTAAATTTTCGAGAAAAAAGAAAAAAACCTAAATTTGGTAAAGGCAATTAGCTAAGAAATGAGTGGTTTTAATCCTCATTATCTGGGTTATAGTAAAATGAGCCCTTATTTAATAGAACAGAGGTTTTTTTAAAAAATAAAAAATAAAATTAAAAGACACTTTAAATCGAGTTTTGCTAACTATAGTTTCATTTGAAAGAGAGAGCAGTTGGTATCCGTATGAGTTTCACAGTTATTTGAAATAGAAATATTAAAGAGGGCAAAATCATGTCGTTGCTTGTAGAAGCCAAAAGAAGTCTCTAAAACATGATATCATTTTGCAAAAAGATGGCTTTCTTGTATTCTTCTCCCTCCTATGCAAGAAACATCTGTTCTTTTCTTTCTTCTTTTTTTTCTTTTTATTTTTCCTTTTCTTTTTCTTTCTTATCTTTTAGCTTTTTTTCCTTTTGTTCTCCTTGATGACACTTCCTTAAAAAGGTCTATCTTGTCAGAGTAGGTTAGGATAATCTTTTTAAATTATGATAATTTCTTTTGTAAAGATATTCCTATCATCTTTACAAATCTTTCACTTCTTCTGTATATCATTCCCATTATGAATGAAACAAATGTATTAAATTTTCACAATACTCTCTCTCTCTCTCTAGAATTTTTCATCTCTTATTCTGAAACGAGCCTTCTCAATCTTGCTTTTTTTCTAGCCATGCATTTTCAGTATGTCACATATGCCCGCGTGGGACTTATGTATGTGATCAGGCATTTATTAGGTGTCGCTTCCATCGGCATGGTTTGATAGTTAAAAACAAACAAAAAAAAAAAAAAAACCAAAAGCCAGGACAGTCATTACGTGGGCTACATTTACATCTAATCCCACCGTTCATTTCTACATGCACGTCTGGCACACCTGAAGAGTGGACCCACCTGATCCTTCGGTCAGGGGATGCTCACTGGGATCCACACCTAATTAATGGTCTAGATCTCGAGGATATGTGTCAGATTGGCATAAAATGGTAGCTTCCATCTCTATACGTGAGGTTACATTCCTGTAATCCTAGACCCGAGTATAGCCCACTATCCTCGGGTCCTAAGCTTGTACACTCTATCGGTGATTGGGCCACCAGTCAACGGTCTGGATCACTGAATATGAGCTCCATTGGTGCAAATTCCGATCCGGATATCTTCTGATACATCATCTGGATAGAAGTACAATAAAAGAGGAATTATGTGTCCTCTCCAACACAGAATGAAAAAGTATCCTCGGGTTTTTGCTCTTGAACTGCTTCTAAAAGTGGACCCATGGTTCTGTCATCCAGACCTTTGATAGGGTGGACCGTTCACAGATGGACAATTGCTACAAAAGTCTGTCCGATGAACAAATCCTAGCCCTTCATTTGGTGGCCTGAAAAATCACTAACCCCCTAGTTGAAGTCAAATGGGCCACATTTGGTATCTCCAAGAGGTTAATTCGGGAACTTTCTTGTCTGCAAGAGCCAAGCGATTCAAGTTGAGCATAAACTAACAGTCCAGGTACTCTGATAGTGGCGGGGCCCATGTTATGAGGGGCTTGGATCTTACCCAACCACCTGCCTAGGGCTTATCTAAGGGTCGTTTAGTAGCATGTATTAGAGTATATTCAAAATCAAACGTTTTCCTGTAGCATGGATTAAAAGTATTTTCAAATACACTATTTTGCAATGTTTTATAATTTCTCACCCTTTTTTTTAAAAATAATAATAATAAAATAATAATAAAATAATAATAATAATTGAAATCATCTACCATTTACTCATTTTTAGACTTAGGAGGGTTAAAAGTTCAACAAAGGTATCGGTAAGTTATTGATGCAACACCTGACACATTAATGATACCCCAAACAACCAAATTATCAATTGCATTACTAAAATTACATTAATAGAATAATCCGAATAGTCCAAATATATCAATGGTTAAAAATACGTTAGTTAATCTCTCTGTGATCCTATGCTTGTGGTGCACCCAAGGCTCTGCAATTTATCATTTTTTGTCAAGTGTATATTTTAATGGACTTATTACAATCATTTTGCAATCAAACATCACATAGGCACACTAATTAAGGATTTAAGTCGATTTAGTAATCAAAATTTAAACTCCTTTAAATATACAATAGAATTTCAATGTGTTTTCTATTTTTGGAATCCAGTGCATTTTAGTTACAAGCCACCAAAACATAACTAAGGATTCAAAATCACCTTCACTTTGAATCGAAGATATTAAAATACAAGGGAGACTTGCTAGGATGTTCATCACAAATGTTAGTCTTAATTATATGCGTTGCACATGCATGCATGGGGCCACCGAGGTCATATGACACCTAACTAGTGAATAAAATGGGCCCATCATGAAAGTTTGGAAGGCAATAAAATCATGTTGATCCAACCATCATGTGGACCACCATGTGATTTTAGAGTTTTTAGATGGTTGTCCATGTTTTCTTGGGTGGGCTTACTGACTTATGTATACGCCATCCAACTCATGCACTATGTGATCCCCACTATCATAATGGGATACGTAAAAAAATATGCCCATTTAATCATTAGGTGGGCCACGCAATAGATAACAATGGACAAGAAGGACCACCGAAAAAAAAAAAACCTCCAAGTTCACAATGGCCCACATGTTGGTCGGATTAGCTTAATTTTTAGGCACTTAATTAATTTTAGTTAGCGACCTTGTAGGACAGGTTGGATGGATTTTAAGTGGGTCATGTTAGGCCAGAAACTAGGATTCAATTGATCCTAGAAATCTTCTTTTTGGGTCCTTACTCTTGCTCGGGTGATAGACTCACAGGAGTTTCAACTCCCGGTCAAGGGTACGAGTGCCCATAGGTGGTGAAATTCCACTAGCGTGAGTGTGTGGGGTGTGTGTGTGCGTGTGCAAATAAAATAAAATAAAATAAATATAGGTTGGATAGAAAATAAAAAATATATATAACAGTAGTTACGATTAAAAAATGACAATGGTCCTAAGAACGTGGTACTAATTGGTGGGTCCTATTTACACTCAGCCTATTATGGCCAGATCAAACAGCCAGGATACGCCACATTGTAGCCTTGTACTCAACTTGGCGAAGGTGAACATCAAATCCAAGAGGCTAGAAGTGTGTTTGTGATAAGAAGCATTAAATAATACTCGAGACTAGGGGTGTACACAAACCGGGCTAGCCCGGTTAGCTCGCTCGACCCGGCCCGAAAAAGCCCGACTCGGCCCGCCCCGGAATTGAGTTTGGGTCAGGACGGGTCAATTTTTTAGGCCCGAAAGTGAGTTCAAGCCGAGTTCGGATACCTCCCAGTTCGGCCCGACTCGGTCCGAAATCCGACTCACCCTGACCCAACCCAACCCGGCCCGGCCCGACCCGTGTATAACTGTATTTAATTTGTATAAAATGTTTTGTTTTATGCTTTATCAAATGTATGTAAATGTATGTAAATGTCCTGACTAGTTAGATTTTTTGTGGAGTTTATAGTTCAGCTATCTAGACTGTTAATCGAGGGCCTTGTAATGGGACGCGGATTACCTGCCAAAGCCCTTCCCATAAACTTGCTGTAGGGTTCGAAACTGGCCCGAACTCAGGTTCGAAACTGGCCCGAACTCATGTTCGAAACTGGCCCGAACTCGAAGGTTCGAAACTGGCCCAAACTCGGCCCGAACTCACGCCGGGCCCGGTTCGTACCGTAGATGTTGGCTCGGTGACCAGGCCCGGTCGGGTTCGAGCCTTGTGTGGCTGTTGAACGGGCCTAGAAAGGCTGAGGCCAGTTCGACTCGGCCCGACCCGTGTACACCCCTACTCGAGACCAATAAAAGCAACTCTTTACAAAATAAGACTCTAGCAAAAGTAACTCTGCATTAATTAAATGCAATAATCCTACAAAAGCAACTTTCTATTCAAACAAAAATCTGGGAGCATGAATCTCTCTAATAAAGCTCCTTTTATAGGTTGCAAGACCGGAAGAGTGGCACATGTAATCACCTTATTTATTACGAATGTAATTTCTCCTGTACATGTGGCTGAATGCGATAGTGATGTAGAGTGGGTCACGGACAGTTTCATGGCCCAGATGGATCAGAAAAGGCCCGGTCGGCGACAGAAGTGATCGAGACCATCGGACTTTAATCGGGCGTATCTCACAATCTGGAATGAGTTACCTGACGTAAAATATATGATTTTGGAGTAGAAAGAGCTACTTTAGCCAACCACCTAGCTATGCCGGATTGCGATGCCCGGAATTGCGAAATACCCCTGGATCGACAGTCGTTTCCCTGTTTTAATTTTGTTTTTACTATAAATAGTAAGTTTTAGTTTGATTATAACTCTTCATCCGTCGGGCTTTAGGAGTTGTGCCCAATGTGAAAAGAGCTTAGAATAATTAGGAGAACGGTTTGGTGAAGCCAAATAGGACACTTACTATTTTTGACCGAAAACCTTGCGCACTAGTAGACATCACGATCGTCTATAAAAGTAAGTTTACTATTTATAGTAAGTCACGATTTCTAGGAGTTTTAGTTGTAGTTTGATTCTGATTTTTTTTCTCATTGCTTGGTACTCCTATTTAAAGGGTTGTGAATTTGTTTTTATGGATTCATTAATCAATTTCAAATTTATTAGAATTTATTTCTATTTTATGCTTTCTTTCCTCGTGGATTCGAGAAGTCTCTGTGAGGAGTTCAGAGAAGTTCCGTGGATTCGGAATACTTATCCTCTTGAGGAAGACGGTGCTCGACCTCACGTCCTCTCCTGCATCAGATAAGTTACACTTACATAAAGAATCAATAAGATTTACATAACCAACCATCCGAATCTTCTACGTTGTTAAAGACTATGCACAACCACCGCCTCATCCAAGTTTATAAAAGCATAATAGAAAAGAAGAGCTCCAGGCATCACGCCAATACATCCAATACAACTTATTTTAGCTCAACGTTGCCCTTTTATTCTTTTTTTCTTTTTTTAAATCTATCCCTATGCTGCAGCAAGTCCAAAGTGTTTAGTTTAGTTTTATTTTAGTTTCCACTTCTATCCATCTCATCATTGCAACAAGCCGGTTAATTTTAAGTTAAATATCCATAACCTCATCATTAGATCCCCTAAAATCCTAAGTTCTTAGTGATTCCCTAATCATGATATGCTGTCCAAATCCCACAACCGTCTCATGATCATCCGAATTTTTCATAACCATCCAAGTTTGGAAGACAGTCAGCATTATGATTGTTTCACTAGCCTGAACCGTCATCGAAAATTTATTCTTTATTCTTTATTTTATATGCCAATTATACTTTTATCTTATTCAGATTAATAAAATCTACATGTAACCTTCATTCCTTTATTATCTAACGTTACATTTCTTTCGATGAGCATGACCATGGTATTAGCATTGCAAAAAGTCCTTTTTTCCAAGGAAAAAAAAAAAATCATGTGGACTGACCTTTCTTTTTGCAAATTGATTAATTATTTTATAGCTGAATAGACGATGATTAAAATTGAGCCATTTGTCACGTGTGAGGCCACGTGTCCTAATTGAATAGCAACAGGTCCCATCCTGATCAAGGGATCAGCTTCTGCCCCGATATCGTCGAATTGGAGTGGATTTTTTGGTCCAGCTTCTTAGATGGGTCTACCAGAACAACGGTCTAGATCTCCTTACACGTGTGCTTCTTATATGATTTTCCACAAGTGGCAAAATGAGAAGCTTGCACGCACGTCAAGATCTGTGCGGTACAAGGAACCCCGGCCGCCAACCGGCATTCACTGGTTAGAGCGGACTCCCTGCTGAGTTACTGGCCACGCTATAGCGTACTGAGTAAGCTCTGTGGGGCCCACATATAGTGTATTTGTCTTATCCACACCGTCCATCCGTTTTAAAGCATCATTTTAAGATAGCAACCTAGATTTGAAGCGTATCCAACATTCAAGTAAACCACACCACGGAAAACAGCGGGGATAACGATGTCCACCATCGATGAAACCTTCCTAGGGCTCACAGTGATGTTTGTTTGTCATCCAAGCTGTTCATGAGATTACACAGATATGGAAGAAGGTTATATATATATATATATATATATATATATATATATATATATATATATATATATATATATATATATCCAAAACTTGGGCCCCAAGAAGTTTTCAACAGTAGGTGTCGAATTCCCATTATTTCCTATGGTGTGGTCTACTTTAGCTTTTTTAATATTTCAATTTTGGTCTCGTGTACTAAGATGATCTGGAAACACGGATGGACGGCGTGGATAAGATACAAACATGACAGTGGGCCGCACAGAGTTTACTCAGTACGCAATCCGCTAGCGATTCGAACACCCGCAAGTTGATGGAGCAAACTGGGGTGGGCTAGAAAGTCTCACCCGTCTATTTCAACGCTCAGGAACAACTGGCGTCTAGGATATTTTGACCTGGAATTGCAGGTTGCCATTCAAATGGAGCAGGAGGCCCGCCTTTAATGACTTGTTACACATGCGTAGTTCAGCACACGTGCATATCCCATTCATGTTGTGATCCCTTTAGGGACTTTACAGTCATGCAAAAGTTGCATGATAAATGTGATTTTAGTCCACATGCTACACTTGTGCGAGATATACGGGCCGTGGGTAGTATGACGATGTGGTTGCAATAAAAAAACGAAGATCAATGGTCATCGTTATGCATCGCAGCTGGCCAAGTTGCCTACCTGACCTTACCCGGCTTTGGGCCAGGCTTACAACGACGAGGCTTGTGGGGAGGGGTCGGGCCTCACATGCATGGGCTTGGACGAAATAGGCTTATATGCATGTCCCTTTCGATTTTCGTGTCGTGGTCGTGCTTGTCGTGGACGTGGTTTTCCTGCGCAAGGATGCTGGGTGGGGCCATGGAGATGTTTGTGCACGTCCATTCGTTTTGAGAGCTCATTTTAAGAAATTAGATAACAATGAAGTGGATTCAAAACTCAAGTTGGTCACATGAAAGGGAAACTTGGGAAAAGAAATTCTTACCGTTGAAACCTTCCTGGGCCCGCTTTGAAGTTTTCATGCCATCCAAACCGTTTATAAGGTCATTACCACTGGGATGAAGTGATAATATCAAAATAATTCTCTAACACAAAAATTTTATGGCCCCGAGAATGTTTCAACGATTCACACTGAATCCCCACTGTTTCCTCTGGTGTGACCCACTTAAGTTTTGTATACTCATCATTTTTGGTCACACGTCCTAAAATTATCTCTAAAAGCAAATGAACGGGGTAGATTTCTCACAAACATCTCGGTGGACCCCACCTAACATCCTTGCGTAGGAACTTCCTGCCAAAGCCTTTTGCAGGAAATCCACTTGTACTTTAGATCTATCTCATTCTCTTTATACTGCCATAAAACGATCTCTAAATATGGTTGGACGGTATGGATACAACACACGCATCATGGTGGGGTCCACAGAGCTTGGTGACGTCACTTCAGTAGCGATTTGGATACTGACCTTGTCAGTATCCAATCCGCGCCCGTGTTCTTGTCATTTTAGCCAGGCCTGGCCCCACTTGAACGGAAATGGATTGGCGACGGCCCCTTCCACTAGCCCGGTGGCTGGTGGTTGGTCCTCTGCGGGCCCTGCTATGAAGTATGTCTTTTATCTATGCTGTTCATCCATTTTTATAGATCATTTTAGGGCCCGTTTAAAAAATGATACAGATATATGTCTCAGGTGGACCACACCACAGGAAAACAATAGCGATTAGATATCCACCATTAAAATCCTCCTAAGGCCCACTGTACTTTTTATTTGACATCCTATCAGTTGAAGGGAAAAAATAAATATCAGCTTGATCCAAAACTTTTATGGCCCCCCAAAAAGTTTTTTAATGTTCTACGTTCAATCGACTCTATTTCCTATAATGTGTTCCACTTGCGATCAGGGTATACCTCATTTTTGGGCTCGTACCATAAAATTATCTTTAAAAAAATAGATGGACAGAATAGATTAAACACATACATCATGGTGGGGCCACAGAGAACCGACCACCAGCCATTGGCTAGTGGCAGGGGAGTAGCCAATCCGTTTCCCACTTGACCCGACTTCATATGTACATTTCTTATATCCTACGAACATGCCACTCGGATCCATTTCTAATGTAAACATGCATTTCGTTTCGTTACTCTATAGAGTCTATTTCTTTGTACTTGCGTGGGCCGCTTGATTAATGGATATATTAAGAATATCCAAGTGGGAAATAAGAATTTTTATCAATTTTCCAGCTAGGCTTGGTGTATTCATGTCTGGGCCCAAGGAATTTCCCAGATGCCTGAGCTTGAGGCTGATGTGCCAAGCACATGCCGGTCTCAGATGGGCTTGTTTGGCCGGGCTCTGCCCCTAGCCTTGGGTCTTAACTGTTGGCCCCCAGTCAACATGCCTTGGTCTAAGCGTGTAAGGCAACGAAGCTATGTGAGACCATTATGTTGGTGGTGTGACATCCACTCCGTTCATCAGGTGTGCTCCTAAATGTTAGGCCCTTGTGCAAAATATCAGCTGATATGCAACTTGAGTGAACGATACTGCCAGGAACAACCGCGATGGAATGCCAACCAGAGGTTTGTATGTGTTGCCAACATGGAATGTTTCATCAAACTCATTCATAAGGATGTGGCTCATTAGGATGAGAAGAATATACAAAAATCAACATAATTCAAAATTCAAGTGGACCATTTGTAGGCGTGGCCCATTTGCAATCCAATTTTAATAACACTTAATGCTTTCATCGGGTGGGTCACACATGCACCAATGACGTGTACGGATGGCAAACATTCTCAAACTGTCCATACATATATATATATATATATATATATATATATATATATATATATATATATAATAAACGCTCAGCTCACCGGACAATTAATTGACAGGTCTAGATCTTTCTACGACACATATCCTGCACAAATTTTGTAGCTGGTGTTCATTCGAGAGTAGCATCATCTAAAAGAGGTCATGGGCCACTTACTGGTTTCAATGGTTGAGGCCAGTGGGCCACCTTGGTAATCGCTAGGCATCTTGGGGTAAAAATGAAATTGACGACTTCCTACGGTAAAAATGAAAAAAACTGAGGATGGAGGAAACGGACCAGCAGGCCCAAGGAAATCGTTAATCTTAGAGACTGCAGGATTGGCCTGTCGGATAGACGATGAAGGGGACCAGCCCTGTCCAGTTGGTCTTTTATAGGTTTTAATATCTTGTGCCCACTTCCCATTGCACGTTATTCATCAAAACTGGCAGAAGCTTTATGATTTTCTTCCATGATTGAGAGACGTTGCCGGACATCCTGCTCTCTTCCGTCATCTCCAGATCGGAATGGTGTTTAACACGCATAAGCTTCACCTAAGGACCTGCGATTACACAAAATTTAACTTCCCACGCCATTTTCATCCTGAGGGTGGCCATAACTTCTTTTAGGTTTTTGAGGCCCAAACCTCCTTCCTCGATCGGAGAAGTGATTCTCTGCCAAGCAACCCAGTGGAGTTTCCTTTTTCCCTCAGCCCTTCCTCAAAAAAATTAAGCAAATCTCAGTTCTAAACTATCAAGGACCTAGCTGGGGACATGCACAGCTGCCAAAACGTGAAGAGGGATATTCCCAAGGTCGTGCTTGATCAATGTCACCCTGCCCGCTTGTGAAATGAATCTGGTGTTCCAACCGCTGATTCTTTTATCAACTTTATCTATGAGGAACTGGAAGTCAGACTGCTTCGCTCTGCCCTTAGTTAATGGCACACCCATGCAATGGACCACTGCATTGGATTTGGCAACACCCAGGAGGAGTTCAATGGATCTGATCCTTCTTATGGACAACTTGTCTAAACATATGAAGCAGCTCTTGTTGTAATTGATTTTTTGACCTGATGCCTCTTTGGAATGAATGGAGGAATTTCTTGATTGTAAGAAGCGAGTTCCAGCTGCCATTCAGGAATAAAAGCGTGTCGTCCGCGAACAAGAGATGAGTTATCAACGGACATCCAAGTTGCAGCTTGAAGGGTTGACACCAGCCCCTAAGACCCTAAGCATGTTTCAATACACTAATCCCTAATCACAGACTCTTAAAAATGATTAAAACTGAAACAGGAAACAAAACCTACAATTCCACAAAATTGCACAAGTCGGTCTATGACAGCTTCGATCATATCGAGTGCCTTCGACATCCTATCATTGGGATCAAAGCCACCTTCGATCATATCGATTTGACCCAAAAAAAACTGTCTAGAGAGCAATGACCAAAAATATAGGATTTTCTCAATGGGATCAAGTGAGTTATTGATGGGATCTACAGCTGCTTGATGGGATCGAGTGGTCTGTTGATCTCATCAACATCGCTAAACCCTGTTATATACACATTTAAGACATCTCTAATAGTCTATAAAAGTTTAAGACTCTTAAACTTATCTAAAATAGGAAACTTCTCTTAAACAGGGAACTTTCTCCCAAACAGTGGACTTACTAAAAATTAGTAAATACATCTAAACTTACTCAATTGACTCAAACAAGTACTTCCTATTTGAAGGTGTAGCAAATACAATATAAGGCTCAATCACTTGCCTACAATTAGTTTGGCCCTAGCATCGCCAGCCTCAATCTGGTACTGTTCTCCTAAGCCGAGGTGAACCATTAGATACCAAACGAAAGTGAGAAGCTCACCGCCTTTACTCAGCCGTTGGGCATGAGCTATCCCGCTGCATTTGCAAGCAGCGTAGGATAGCATCTCAACCCACACCTCGCTGATCAGGGCCCATCTCTGGCCTACCTTCAGTTCATCCTTCAGCCTCTTGGCGAGAATGCATGCATCGAACAATACCGATTTACTCCGATCTCCCTTTACCTCGATGGGCTTTGCTTCGGTATTCACGGATAGAAGATCAGTGCATGCATTCTGGCGGTCCTTTTCCTTTTCTTTCTCTAGATCTTGCAGAGAGCCACATAAGGCGGATACAAGATTCGGGTTGGACCTTTCAAACGGCCTCCGAAGGAAGAAGTTCTTTGCCTCAGCGCAGGTATCTCGGAACCTAATCTGGCCTATTACAGCTGAGGATGACATCATGGAAGGTTGCATGATGAGGAGATACATCATGTAATCGGATATAAGCTTGCTGAGTTGGCGATGCCTGGACGCACTGACGGGGGTTGAGTCATTTTCTTGGGAACCTTTGTTTGTACTGCCGCTCTCTTTCAAGCCATCCTTCTTCTTGCCATCCTCCTCCTTCTTGCCATCCTCCTCCTTCTTCTTCCCATCCTCCTTCTTCTTGCCATCCTCCTCCTTCTTCTTGCCATCCTCCTCCTTGGAGTAATAGCAAAGGGTGGTGGCGATATGCCACCTGAGCAAGCTCTCATCGAACTCGACCTCGACGTGCTCTTCAAATTGGCTAAGGTAACCCTTCTGCTCAAGGGCCCAGTTGCCTCGACATGAACATAAGCCCCGGGCTTCCTTGGGCTCTTTCATGATCTCAGTCTTCTTCTTCAGCTCATCGAAGATGAACCCCTTCAGGTCTTTTGAGACTTCTACGCGGTCAGTGTATTGCAACTCCCTCCAGAAGTCGCTCGTCATCTTACATCTCAAGAACTTCTGTATGTACAATGCCTCGGAGAACTTCCCGGAAATGGTGGGCCGATAGGCGATCCGCCCAAAGTACTTTTCATGAGGGGGGATGGAAATATCTATGAGATTGAACTGCTTAATAGATACAGACCATCGATTGTGAGGCAAGATTTTAGTGATGATAGAGACGATGGGTTTGAGCATGGGACAATCCTTAACCACAGACCAATCAGAGAATATAACCATGATGATAGCCACAAAATCCAAGGCAATAGCACCAACCAACAATGTGTAGGTGATCGCAACGTCGAGTGGGAGGAACTCCCGCTTGTTGGCAAAGAAGAATAGCAAGAAGGTAGTCATGATCGAGCCAGAGCAGAAAAGCCGCAGGATGTAACTGAAGGTATTGTGCACCACGGCAGCCTTGGTGAAGAGCACATCATAGATAAATTGGAGCTCGTACTCAATGACTCGGAATGCGTCGTCTGAGGACCAACTCAGGAAGTCATTGCGGCTCTCTGCACGTTCATGGAAGCTGAACATGAGCTCGACAATGAGGCCTTTGAAGGTCTTAAAGTAGTGGAATGCCTTGCGTACTGTATCCACTTCGTCCAACTTCCGGTGCTGCAGCACGACTTCATGGGCTTCTGGCTCTGGACTAATTACGATCTGAGCTGGGACACCTGCCTCTATCTTTGACTGGTATTCCTCCATGAGCTTAGCGTAGTTCGGGCCAGGGTCCGGCTTTTCAAGCATCGAGTCCCTGAAGCCATCCATGCTTGCAAGATAGAGTGCGTATGTCCGCTCGCCGTACTTGATAATCCCGACAACAAACATCAATAGAGTCGGGACTAAGAGACTGTTGTGTGGAAATGAAAGCACGAAGACATAAACGGCTGCACCGCCCTCGAATATCATCCCAAGCAAATGCCTGAGCCACAGCTCGTTATCTTCCATTGCGAAGGCCGTGATCGTATCCGGCCCGCCGAGGTGTAAAAGAAGGAATGGAGCCCAGAAGGCAAGAATGTATCTGTTGGTGGATTTTTCAATATCATGCTTTTGCCCACCAGAAGAGGTCATGATCTTGACTCCAGGCGGGCTGTTGATACTAGGGCAATCCGAGTCTTCCCCCTGGCTATTGGCAAGAAGGCCCAGTGCGAAATCAGCCACCCAATCGGCGAGCAGGTAGAGGGACCATGTGATTATGGTCAGCGGCTTGGATGACTTCCGTTTGCGCAGGGGTGTGAAGAAGATGAGAAGGATTTGCAGCAACAGGCTACATAGAATAAAGACTCGAATATCCCAGTAATTCCACAAGTTTCTCACTGGCTTCAACAAGCGTTCCACTCCTCCTTCCATCCTGATTAAAAAATATATATATCAAACATTTTAGATAGTAGGATCAGTTGTCCAAGATACAAAGATCCAACAGCCGCAAAAACCCGTATCACTGCGATTTCTTATTTTCTTTTTGCTAGCACCATTGAAAGGAATTAGAAGGACGGTATTGGGTGTAGAAAATGTATTCTTCATCCAATTTACACCTATTAAAAAATCTGGTTGAGTTCCGTTTAAAATGAGGTCTAGTCAGGTTTGGGCCGGCAACCATCTTGGACCAGTTAGCTACACACATGTAAAGGAGTATGTTTGGCCATGTAAATGATCTTATTTGACCACCCTTTTTATACGCTAGGTTTGTTTTTTGTCCCGTGTAGTGTATACGGGCATACCTGGCTCCATCCAAACTGATCAATGTCATTCCTACGTGCCAAAATAAATAAATATGTACAATATGAACATATATGACCATATTCTAAGAAAACTGATTGCTTATTCAACCATTTGTAGAATTTAATAACAATCACGCAATAAGATATCACACAATAAGATAATTGAAGGGGTGGGGTCCTTGGTGCCTAGCGTAGATTTGGATTACTACTAAAAACTATAGCTATGAATTATTGCTTTATAAATCGATAGGTTTGGTTTGATTTGATTAGTGTATGTGAAACAAAACAACTTTCTCACTTACTAATACATATAAAAATATAACTGATTTTTAATTTCTACTTTATT
Organism: Magnolia officinalis; assembly: GCA_021015155.1. Lineage (NCBI taxonomy): Eukaryota > Viridiplantae > Streptophyta > Magnoliopsida > Magnoliales > Magnoliaceae > Magnolia > Magnolia officinalis. The sequence continues at coordinate 2,662,477 of JAJHSJ010000017.1, read as the reverse complement.
TTAATTTATAATTATTAACCGTCGTGTTGAGTGAAGTGAAGTTTCAGGTTTTCAAACTGTCTTGGAGGATGCTCGAACGGCATCTGTGCTCAAGACGAGACTTGGACAAACCAGACCTAATTTTTATGAGCCTGGCTGTGGTTGTACATTTGAACCCTGCCAGAAACCAACTCATTGACAACCCTTCTGTTTTTACTGTTCGAATTTCTTATATTATAAGAATTTTTCATATAACCCTTTACATTTTGGGCTGTGGACCAAAAACAGCATACTTTTTAATCATTTCTATAAAACTACCTACTTTGCACGGTTAATAAAGTAGATGTTTACAGTACTCTCAATGAAAACGACCTCAATGCATTAGCTAGACATTTGCTCGTGACCCGTGATGTAGCTGGGCCCACTGTGCTTTTACTTTTTCTTTTTTGGAAGGGAATAATGAAGAGGGAAATGTCTATTGTTGCAGCCTTATTGGGTCCGCTGTGTTGTTTATATGCCATCCATGCCCCTCATAAAGTCACTCCCATTGGGATGAAATGAAAACCCAATAGTAGCCCGATCCAAAACTTTTGTGGGCCCATGACTGTGCCACACGTTTCAAAAGTTAGTTCTTTTATACCAATTGTTTCTTGCCATATGCCCACTTGAGTTTTGGATCTATCTGATTTTTGGGCCCACCCACTAAAATTATTTGGCTAAAATGGTCGACGGGGTGGATTTCTAAAAAACATCACAATAGGCCCCAAGGGTTTGATTGGTGGCCGTTCAATGTCCACTGTTTTCTACTGTGAGGCTTACTTGAGTTTTGGATCTGACTCATTTTTATTGGCTCACGAAATGGAAAACAAGCATACTAGGTGGAATTCTCCCTACTACTATGTGGCCCATTTGAGTTTTGGATCTGCCTCATGTTTTAGCTCACCCACTAAAATTATCTGACTAAAATGATAAACGGTGTAGATTTTTCAAAAACATCAAGGTGAGCCCCATGAATTTTTTAGCAGTCCCTGAAGAGGTAGAGAGTGTTTCAACGGTGGGCATTCAATACCTCATTATTTCCTATCAAGTGAATCCATCCCTTAAAATGATCCAATGAAACTATTGGACAGGGTGGATTTGTTAGAAAAATCACAGTGGGCTTCAAGTGTTTGAACGATGGCCATTCGATCTCCACTATTTTCAATCCTACGGCCCACTTGAGTTTTAGATCTTCCAAATTTTTTAGCTAATGCCTTACAATTATCCGAACTATTGGATGTGGTGATTTCTCAAAAAAAAACTCAAGGATGAATCCCATGTGCCATGAGGTCCACTTGATTATTTTATCTGCTTCATGATCCATCGAAGTTGGTGGACGGGGTGGATTTCTCGCAAACATCCCTATGGGCCCATGATTGTTTCAATGGTAAGTGTTTAATGCCCACTATTATGTGCCATGTGGCCCACTGGAGTTTTACATTTATTTGATTTTTTTTAGCTCATGCCATATTTTTTTTAGCAAACTGGTGGACGAGATGGATTTGTCAAAAACATCACAATGCGCTCTGAGTGTTTTAATAACAAAAGTTCAATCCCCGCAGTTTCATGCCGTGTGGCCCACTCGAGTTTCAATTTTAACTGATTTTTGGATTCATGCCTTGAAATGATATGGAGAAACTGATGGACAGTGTCGATTTGTCATAAACATTATGGTGGGGCCAACCAACCTAGGTAATCCATATCCCTCTTTAATGGTGTGTCCAACTACCCTGTCCTCTCTCTCCTGTTAGCTCTCTTCTCTCTACTCCACTCTACAGTTAACCCTACCATGTCTCCCCCCTCTCATCTCTCTACTCCTCCAATCTCTCCTTCCATCCTCTCCCTTTTCTCCTTTACTCCTCCCGGTGTCTCCTTCAAGATTAGGTAAAGGAAAAACAGGGAGCGATGTAGGGGAAAACATAGAAACTTCTACATTGTGGGGCCCAAAGTTCTGTCAAAACCATGCATTTACATCGCAAAAATAAATAAATAAATAAAATTTTAAAAAATTTTAAAAAAATCAAGCAGGCCCTTATATTATATTTTCTATTTTCCAGTACAGAAAACGTGCTATCAAGAAAACATAAACCCCAAATAGATAGCAGAATGCTATTGCGAAGAAGATGAAGTTGGGCTTCCGAATCTGTTTCCAATTTTGTTTTTTTGTTTTTAATTAAAAAGTAATTTAATACAACATATGACTTGGTCTGGGATGTGTCAAGGTGACTGAGTTGTCAAGCCAACCCGATGAGTCTTGTTGGCTAGTCAAAATCGAGCCTTGCTGTCAGCGAGTTTCTTAGAAAGTTAGTTCAAAATCCCACTGAGTTAACTCAACCCAGTTCAACCCCCACAGGGATAAGGAATTAGATCACCCTCTCTGAACCACATACATCCATACACTATTCTGTTTTTATGTGCTACGTCGTCATAGCTCCTCTTTCACCCACTAATAAAGCAAAGTGTGAAATGGATAATTCAAACGAAACCGGAATTTTCTACACCACCCATTACCGTTTGGGTCCAACCCGGTGCCTTTAATCCTTTTACATGAGCCCAAAATTGGAATCCAAAACTCAAGTAGGCCACACCATAGGAAACAGTGGGGATGAAAAGACTCACCACGAAAACTGGAGAGGATTAGGTAAGACCCCAGATCCACCAAGGTGAGTGGGACCCATGACTGTGGGGGTCATGGGGCCCACTGTGATGTATGTAATTCCATGCCGTTCATCCATGTTGAAAGCTCAGTTTAGGACAGATCCAAATAATGAAGCAGATCCAAATCTCAGGTGAACCATAATACAGGAAATAGTGGTAATGGATCATTAATTAAAAACTTCTCATGAGCCACAAATGTTTTGGATCCAAATCTTTGTGACCTTATCAACAGGTTGAATGGTAAAGGTGGCCCCATGAAGTTTTTATTAGTGGGGATTCAATCACTACTGCTTGCTGCGGTGTGGTCCACATAAGATTTGGATTTCGTTCATTTTTTTTAGATCATGCCCTAAAATGAGCTTCCAGAACGGCTGGGAGGTGTGGATTTACGGCACCATAATTAAATGATGGCCCTTAGGTAGGAACACGTGTCAAACATATAGGTGAATATCAAACATATCTGAGATTGAGGACATTATGTACGGTACACAGAAACATGTCATGAAACAGAAAGTGTTGGTACGTTTTAACTCGTATGATAAAAATGTGACAGTATGAAGTGCACACACATGGCCAATTTGATGAGCTGTACTACATGCGTACTTCGTGATGAATGGCCTAGATCTTTCACAGGTGCCATCTACTCATATCATCCTTGGCATATGTTCTGTCAGCTTATATGATGTGACTCTCATTGAAAAGTTACCCTAGTGGCCCACCATGTTGTCGGTTGGAATTGATGGATTCATTCGCCAAAATCCAAAAGTTAGGTGGGGTCTACAGTACAATTTGCTATAAATCCACCCCTATCCATCTGTTTTTCCATTCATTTGAGGCGAATCCAAAGGTCAAAAAGGCAACGCGAGATGGAAAAGTAAGGAAAGAAATGCCTCTCCGAAGACCTTTTTGGTCCGCTTAATGTTTATAGGCCATCCAAACCCCTTAATGTTTATATGCCATACAAACCGTTTCTAAGGTCATTCCCACTGTCATGAGCTGGAAAAACAAAAGCCATGTGTCTATATGAATGGTTCAACGGTCTTCGTTCAATCTCTATGGTTTCCTCTCGTGTGGCTCATTTGAGTCTTGGATGCACCTCTTTTTCTGGTCTCTCATGCTAAAACAAGCTTAAAAGATGGATGCATGAAGTCAATTTCCTAGAAACATGTTGGAAGGCCCACCAAACTTTTCAGTGCATGCACCTCCTTGAAAAGACATTGACAGGAAATCTGTGTCCCGCCATTCCCATCACGTTATGGTTGTCAATGGGCTGGGCTCAGGCCTAAAAATCAGATTTTCGATATGGCCTGCCTGACGGCCCAGTCCAAAACAGTTCAAAATCTGAGCCAAGACCAACCCCAAGCCCAACCCGTTGACAGCCCTTTCCAGATGGGAGTGGATTAGCTGTTACCCTGGTAACACTTTAGGGATCGTTTGGGTGCTTGTAATTTTTTTAGTTATAAAACATATTACCTCTTAAAAGAGTCTAGGTTAATTGATTTACATGCTATTTCGTTTGGCTTTTAAGTGATAATTTGTTTAGAAGAAGAGATAGATTGTGCGTTTGGCTAGCCTATAAAGTGTTTGCAATAGATAAAGTATGTTTTCATACTACACTGCTTACACAGCAAACCTTTCAAAATCCACAAATCACAAAACGACTTGATTTTTTATTTTATTTTTTACGACCTTAAGAGAGCATTAAAGCATGCATGCATCAAATGGATTGAATGTGTTCCACACATCACAGTGGGCCCTAAATGCAAGTTAGAAGTTTTTTTTTTTTTTACGGTGGACATCCTATCCTTCCCTTGTGTGGTCCATTTGATAATGAATGGGCTATTTTTTAAGGGCAACAGGAGAGTACCGAGAAAAGTATATGATAGATAGATTAGATGTACTATACGCATTATGGTGGCCCCATACATCATGAGTGCGTATTAACTAACCTACATAATGTTTTTTTATTTGTAAATACTTATAATTTAAAACATGCCTTCTTGTCAGGTTTCATAAAGAAGCTCTGTTTACAGACTCTACAGGCAAACACATGCATCAGTCATCCAAAGGCCTCTTAGTAGGTCTTACCCTTACCATGTGGGGCCACCTTTATAAATCTTTTGTACATCACGCTGCCTACTCTGCCCATCCATTTTTTAACTCTTCAAGACTTTATACTAAAATTTAAGAAGATCCAAATATCTGGTGAACCAAACCATGGAGAAGGTGGTGAACTACTGGTAAAAGTATTTTTTTAATTAGGTTACAGAAGTTTTAGATGATCTGATATTTGCATTTTCCCTTCATCCAGGTCAGTAAGAGTTTGGCCCTATTAAGGTGGGCCCCACAGTAACAGCTAATTCACATGGACCGTTGGCATATTTCTAAAGCTGACTAGTTTTCCTGTGTTAGTGGCCCATTGGATGAACTGACCCATTGAATTTTCGAAAACGGATTAATCGCCTGCAACCCGGACTGCACCAAGATGGTGCAGTCGGAAGCTAGGTGAGGCCCACCGTGATGTTTGTGAGAAATCTACCGATTTCATCCATTTTTCCAGCTGCCCTAAAATGAGGCAGATCCAAAACAGTGGGATTGAACGCCCGAAGCTGAAACCTTCCCGGGCCACAGTTGTTTCTGATCATCCTAATATTTTTGAGTTTTCAGTTCATCCCAGCGGGAATGACCTTATGAACGGTTTGGATGGCATATAAGCATCACGGCGGACGCTAGTAAGGTTTCAACGGCAGGCATTTCTCTTCTCACTTTTTTCCTGTCGTGTCGCTTGGATCTACCTCATTTTCGGACTCATACACTCACATGCACTGGTCAAACATCTGGACGGGGTGGATCTCTCACAAACATCACAGTTGGCCCCACATAGCTTCCAACCGCAGGAAGGTAGTGAGCAATCCCCGTCTAGAATTTTGGGCTAGCTAATCTACACGGTCCAGCAAACCAAAGGGACGGCTTGGATGTGACTCAAACGCGAATTTATGTTGTGAAAGCAGTAGAAAAAGAAGCTGAGATGGGTCACTTACTAATTTCAATGTCTTGCAGGATATGGTGGCCCACTCTCTAAGTGTTTTGCACCGTTCAAAGATACTAATGCGTGATGCTCCACGACGGATCTGGCGTCGCCCGATCTGTTGCCGCTGAGAACAGGCGCCGGATATTAGAACGATGATCGGTGCCGGAGCCAGCGACGAGAAAGGAGAGATCAGGCAGTGGGGACCGTTAGATCAGACATCACGCATGTTGGCTTTCAGCACTGAGATCGCCGGCTGTGATGAGTTGCAGGTCATCGGGGGCAACGGAGGAAAAAAAAAAAAAAACCTTTCCCTCGCTCGCTCGATGACCAGCAGAGAGACAAGTCGACGGGAGAAGGAAGACTCGAGAAGACTTTTCAATGTGGGAGCGGATTACGTGCGGCCCAGCCTCACTGAAGATGGTGCAGCCCTTACTGTGGGGTCCACTTTGATGTATATATTCTATATCCATACCGTTAATCTGTTTTTCCATGTTATTTAAACGCATTAATCTAAAAATGAAGTAATTTCAAATCTTAGGTGGACTATACTACAGGAAAAAGTGTCGATTGATCTTGCCACCATTAAACACTTTCTAGGGCTCACTGTAATGTTTATTAGCCATCCTACATGTTTATAATGTCTCATAAATCTGGATGAAAGGAAAAAATGCAAATATCATCTTGATGCGAAACTTCTGTGGCCCATTAGAGGTTTTTAATGGTCAATCGCTACTGTTTCTTATGGTATGGTCCACCTGAGATTTGGATCTGTCTCATTTTCGGTTTCATTTGGTAAAATGATCTGAAAAAATGGATGGACGGTGTGGATATAGAATATATGCATCAAGTTGGGTCCCAGAGTAAGGGCTGTACTGTCTTGGTTGAGGCGGGCGGACCAATTCGGTTTCCTCTCAAGTTCCTTTCGTAGTCTTCCCACGTGCTGGTGGAAAAGAGGAGCTGATTAGGTACTACCCCGCCAGTTTGGAGCTTGGTACAGGCGGAGGTTCTGAGGGCGACTGAGGGGCCACCGTGATATATATATTTTATCCACACCGTCCATCCATTTTTTCCATATCATTTTAGATAATGACACCAAAAATAAAGAATATCCAACCCTCAAATGGACCACACATTGGGTATTAAATTTCCACCGTTGAAAAATTCTATGGGACCACAGAAGTTTTGGATCAAGATGATATTTTTTTTTTTTCACTTCATCCAGGTGTGTATGACCATTGACCGCAAAAATAGAGAATATCCAAGGCTCAAATGGAACACACAATGGGTATTAAACTTCCACCGCTGAAAAATTCTCGGCACAAACAGAAATTTTTGATCAAGGTGATATTTGTTTTTTCACTTCATCCATCCGAAGTGTATATGACCAGATCAACAGGTTGGATGGAAAATAAATAACACGGGACCTAAGAAGGTTTCAAAGGTGGGTGTCCTTGGCACCGCTGCTTTTTATGGCGTGGGCCACTTGAGTGCTGAATCTACTTATTTTTGATCCACGATACTAAAATTATATGAAAATTTTTAGAAAAAGGTGGAAAGATTCCACCCAACATCTTTCAAGATAGACTCGACTGTACATCCATTCCAACGAGCCCCGACAAAAAGAACCGATCCTCGCATATATTATGAAAAACGAAAAAGGACCATACTGCTGCTGAAAGGACCACTCACGTGGTAAAAGCCAATTAATCACCGAGCATCGTGACTGGCGTTGCCATTATAGCAGCCTCGTGATCGAAGCTGGATTTTGACTAAATCATATCGCAAATACATTCAATCATCACACTTTAGTACTGTGTAAAAGCTTTCTATTAAAAAATGTTTAGGGAGCAAAGAAACGACTATGTTAAGTTGGGAAACGGATTGGCTACTCCCCCTGACACCAGCCACGGAGCTGGTGGTCGGTGCTCGCTGGGCCCACCATGATGTATGTGTTTCATCCATTCCGTCCATCTATTTTTGTAGATAAATTTATGATAATATAGAAAAAATGAGGTATATCCCAGTGTCAAGTGGACCACATTACAGTAAACAGTGTTTAATGAACTTCGACAGTTAAAAACTTTTTGGGGGCCATAAAAGTATTGGATCAAGTTGATATTTGTTTTATGCCTTCATCTGGGTTTTTATCACCTAATCAACGGATTGGATGTCAAATAAACAGTACATCGGGCCTTAGGAGGATTTAAATGATGGATTTCCAATCACTATTTTTTTCCTGTGGTGTGATCCACTTGAGATTTATATCCCTCCCATTTTTTGGATAAAGATATAAAATGATATTTAAAAATTGATGAACAGAATGGATGAAACACGTACATCATGGTGGGGCCCACAGAGCACCGACCACCAGCTCCGGGGCTGGTGTCAGGGGGAGTAGCCAATCCGTTTCCGTTAAGTTGACCAATTTTACGGTGCATTTATTGCCTGCATGCATAAAAAAAAGAATAGCTACCACCAGCATGAGATATCTCGAGAGAGACTCACCTGTAATACTATATGCGGAATAGCCTGATGATCTTTTGTGCATTAGAGACGAAGATCTGAAGGAATAGATGGCTTACCTGGTTGGGATGCCATTACTGTAAATAGGGATGCTGAGGTTGATTGCTAGAATCATCCTCTCCTTACACCCTTAGAGAAGATACGATGAGACTGATGCTTCTGTCGATTGTGTTAGATTGGGGACCCAGCCTATTCTTATAGTTGCAATGGGCAGAGGAGTTTGAAAGACTCCACACGGGGTCAGGAATCCTACTTCTTCAAAAACACTGTGTATATCACAGTTGTAGCACTCCACCCCTTACACAAATTTCTGAATGTATCACAACTTAGTGGGGCCCACTGGTATACCCGATCACATTATCCAACACTTAGGACAATCCAGACTATTGATCAATAAGGCCCCACCTTATAGAATTCTTATATCACCGACCTAGTAGGAGTAAGATGTATGCATAACTCATGGCCAACCAATGGTTAGCGACTAGCATATGTTGCGGTATTTGATAGGGTACGTTTGTCTTCGAGCCTAGACATATATTTCCACATCATGAGACATGAAGAATGGTTAAAAAGATCTCTTTCCAACAAACCACTCCAAAGCTTTATAAATAGAAGGAAGTTCAAAGAGCTCCTGACTCTCACCAACCCAACACAAATTAACGCAGCTTATATATTTTATTTTATTTTAGCATAACCTATTTTATATTGAGAAAAGTCTTAAATCTGAAGGTTTTGAGGTCGTTCGACTAGTCGTGGGAAGCTTCGACTGGTCGTGGGAGACGCTCGACCGGTCGTAGGTTCGAGTCCTGGCACGACTCAAAGTTCAGCGAGTTTTTGCTGTTTTTTACTATAGCTACGATTGGTCGAAGGTCAGCTACGACTAGTCGAAGGTGGGCTACGACTGGTCGAAGGTGTGCTATGACCAGTCGAAGACTCGCTACGACTAGTCGTAGGTTACGCAGTTTGTTCCCGATTTTGCGCGAAACTGCGGATTTGAATCCTTTCGCAACTGGGATGCGGAAGGGAAGTTTCTTAAACTATAAATAGGGTCCCTAGGGTTATTCTAGGGTATGGGAAGGCTTTCTAAAGTAGTTCCAAGGGTTCCTAAAAGAGTTTAGGGTTATGAAAGGGTGTAGCAAGGGTGAGATTCGAGGTTGTTCGAATCAGGTAAGTCCTTTCTCTTTGTAATTGATGCTTTCACAGTGGTGATCTGTCGCTTTGTGCCGTGGTTTTTTCCCGCAAGAGTTTTCCACGTTAAATCTGTGTGTTCGGATTGCTATCCTAGATCTAGATCTGTGTGATTCCGCAGGCCAAAAACCCCAACAAGTGGTATCAGAGCAATCGGTTGGGGCACAGATCTGAATCTGAGGGATTAGTAATAATGGCAAGCGCTAGGTATGATATTGAAAAGTACTCAGGGAAAAATAATTTTGAGTTATGGAAGATCAAGATAATGAGTTCCTTAATCAAGCAAGGCGAAGATGGTGCTCTTGAGGAGCGGAAGTCTACTATGACTGATGGTGATTGGAATACTCTGAATAAGAAGGCATTATCATCGATCCGTTTATGTCTCACAGATGGGGTTCTCTACAATGTCATGAGGGAGAAAACTGCGGCTAAGTTATGGGCGAAGTTAGAGGACGTTTATGCGAAGAAATCCTCTGAAAATCGCCTGCACTTGAAGCGGCAGTGGTATAACTTCAAGATAGCAGAGGGTGGAGATCTGGAGGCTCACATCAGCAACTTTAATAAATTGGTTTGCAAACTGCTGGATATGGAGGAAGTGATGAAAGATGAAGAACAAGCATGTATGTTGTTGAATTCTCTCCCGACGTTTTTTGAGGCATTCAAGGACAATATGTGCAGCACGAACAAAACCCTGAGTGTCGATACCATTATCTCGGCTCTTCAAGGGAAGGCTATGAGACAACTAAACAGCGACATAGGGACGTCTTTTGATGCACTGTAATGTTGTGGCTATTGGTACGGTGCGCATCAAGATGTTTGATGGGGTAGAGCGTACCTTGACTGATGTTAGGCACATTCCTGATTTGAAGCAGAATCTGATTTCTCTTGGTATACTTGAGGCAAAAGGATGCAAGTACACAGACAGTGATGGTACTCTTAAAGTATCTAAGGGGGCATGGATAATCATGAAAGCGCAACGACTCGGTAGCTTGTACAGGTTGATCGAGAGCACTTCAAACAGTAGAGCTACACTAGATGAAGTGGATTCCACTTTTGCACGTGTATGGCATGTTGGGCATGACCACATGAGCGAGCAGGGTAGGAAGGCTGAGACTTGCGGATAGGGATACAGAGCAGGTGGAGCAGCCACCTGTGAAAATAATCACACGGCATGATCGCAGGATATCGGCAAGGTACATGGACGACTCCAATATCGCAGAGGATTTATCTTCTATTCAGATGGCTCTAGGTGAGCCTGGTGCTGAGAAGTGAAAGGTGACTATGGGCGATATAATGGATTCGTTGTACCAGACTGACATATGGGAGCGGGTGGAGCTTCCAGTGGGCCGATGAGCGGTTGGATGCAGGTAGATCTTCAGGAAGATACAGCATAGATACAGGGCGAGGTTGGTAGCGAAGGGTTATGCTCAGAGAGAAGGGATCGGCTTCTCAGAGATATTTGCACTGATGGTATAGCAGGTGTCTATTAGTTCCGTGTTTGGCGCTGGTTGGCCAACATGATCTTGAGCTGGAAGGATGGATGTGGAGTCTGCACTTAATTATGTAAGGGAAAGTGAAGAGCAGATCTACATGAAGCAACCAGAGCGGTTCGAAGTTAAAAGGGCTGAGAAAAGACTTTGCAGGAGGTCGTGGTTCGACCTGTCGTCTAGGCAGTGGTTTGATTCCTTCATGGTGGGACATTTAGGATGAAGGATCGAGGGGCTGTAAAGATGGTTCTTGGCATTGAGACTGAAGGAGGAGTAGGCTTTGGTAATCACAAGAGGAATACTTTGTGTGTAGGTATTGATCCAGGATGTGATGGGCCAGGTAAAGCTGGAGAGCGTTCCCTACGCATCTCTCCTCAAGTTTTCCTCAGGACATGTCTCAAAACAGATGAGAAAAAGCAGGATATCTCATGAGCCTTATTCGAATGCGGTTGGTAGTGTATGCCATGGTTTGGATTAGACCGATTATTTCACAGGCTATCAGTGTTGTGAGCAAGTACCCCGGCAAGCAATATTGGGTAGCGGTGAGATGGTAAGAAGACTACGTCATTCTTTTGTAAAGACAGGAGCAAAGGTAGTTGGGCATGTGGATTTAGATCCGGCAGACATGATCAACAAGAAATTCCTATAGAGAAGTTCAAGTTCTCTGAAACTTCTCTGGGCTCGGCGATGGCGGAAAAGAAGGACGGAGTATGATCTTGAGCTATGATGTGAAGCAGAGATAAGAGAAGAGGTCAAGAAGCTACACGGTTGAAGATTGAAGACTTGGTGGAGATTGTTGAGAAAAGTCTTAAATCTGAAGGTTTTGAGGTCGTTCGACCGGTCGTGGGAAGCTTCAGCTGGTCATGGGAGACACTCGACCGGTCGTAGGTTCGAGCCCTGGCACGACTCAAAGTCCAGCAAGTTTTTGCTATTTTTTATTATAACTACGACTGGTCGATGGCCAGCTATAACTGGTCGAAGGTGGGCTACGACCAGTCGAAGACTCGCTACGACTAGTCGTAAGTTACGCAGTTTGTTCCGCGATTTTGCGCGAAACTGCGGATTTGAGTCATTTCACAACTAGGATGCAGAAGAGAAGTTTCCTAAACTATAAATAGGGGTCCCTAGGGTTATTCTAGGGTATGAGAAGGCTTTCTAAAGTAGTTTCAAGGGTTCTTAAAAGGGTTTAGGGTTATTAAAGGGTGTAGCAAGGGTGAGATTCGAGGCTGTTCGAATCAGGTAAGTCCTTTCTCTTTGTAATTAATGCTTTCATAGTGGTGATCTGTCGCTTTGTGCCGTGGTTTTTTCCCGCAAGGGTTTTCCACGTTAAATCTGTGTGTTCTCTTGTGTGCTTGGTGCCATTGGATTGCTATCCTAGATCTAGATCTGTGTGATTTCGCAGGCCAAAAACCCCAACATTTTAGGCTAGGACAACTCGTCTATGTTGCTACATTGGATCGACTTGAGCATAAGAATAGTGTAATCAAATCTAAACTGTTGTGTTAAACCAACCTAGATTAGGGGTACTGTAATTCCCTTCCATGTATCTAGGCCAAGTTGGCTGGATTACGAGGAAGACCTTTTTCTTTTCTTTTCAAAAGTGCAATTCCCTTCTTATATGCCCAAGACACTCGACCAAGAAAGACTTAAATTTAAGGTCTCATCATCTACGCCAAAAATGCTGGATCACTTAGGAATATTATTGTAAGTATTTATCTTGATTTCAAATTAATACAATTGAGTTCATTTTACTCTCACATTGCACAAATCAAATTATCTTTATTATCACAATGAGAAAAAATTCTTTTGACCAAAAGTAAAAAAGAATTCATTAAATAGATGAATTGTTTCCTTCACAAGCCATCTGATTTCATTTACAGGTGGCGAATAGGTGGATGAACTATCTCAATTCTTGATGATAGACAACTGATCAAGGTCTATCTATCTATCTCAATGCGTGGGATCATAGGCATTTAGTTCTAATCAAGCTATAAAAGGCTCTAACACACTAGCCACCATACACGTGTGCTGGTGACTGAATATTGAGCAAAATACCTCTTCACCCATATACAATGCTTGATCTTATTTTACAATGCAGTCAGTAGAAGGTCAATGAGACTTTCTACTAATTCTAAAGACCAGAAGATGCAAAATCTACGGAAAGAAATTTCTACAAAAGTTGGACCTCAAATCCCTAGTCCATCAAAATTGGCTCCTTTAAAAGTCAGCCTCATTAAATAACACATTTTAGAGTGTTATAGGCACCTTTTATAGTGTACAAGTTGACTTGCAACAACCATCTAAACAATGATAAATCCAAATCGAGCAACCACGGTTTCAAGCCAAGCAAGCAAGACTTCAAGACGAAAACCTTAATAGGCTTATCGACCTTTTGTTGAGGTTTCTTGGCAGTCAGCTTATTAATATGTATCCTTATTTACCAAATCATCTTCATGATCTACCGATCCCTCCTCGACAAGGATTAATAAGTTTGAACAATACCATTTTGCCAGAAATTTTTCACCATCCCCTATAGGCATCAAAAGGAACAACTGCAATAACCAAACATACAACCAATTTAACAAAGATGCACCAAATCATTGAACCCTTGGGGACAATACTACCCAGGAGCAAAACAACTTAAGGGGAAACTTCCTTCAACTCTAGTTCCTCTTATGATTTATACGATTACTCTAGTGGTTAACTCGATCTCTTAGAAACATTGAGCACCCTCTTATTTCCCTTATATGGTCAAATAAGATTTAATTAATTTGATCCAAGAGGTTGATGGCCATCAGTAGGGCATCATATAAACAGACCAACCTATAGAAAGCCCTATGTAAAATGCATAGAACAATGGTATGAGCTGTCGAGAGAATATCGCCCTCTTGAATTCACTGATATCTTTTTAGGAGAATGTGGCCAGTCGAATATAAAAGCATATGGTCGATTCACCATTCAATGAAGTGAAGTTTTGAACCAGGATTTTCTAATGCTCTAAGTACTTGGAATTTCTCTCACTAGAACGACCTTACATATATAACACCTTGAACTTTCCAATACTCAGGTATTGGACGTCCTCAGGTGTTAATGTTAATGCCTAAATATTACATATTTATCCCCTCTATTATATTAATTTTTCCATGCAAGCTCATGATAAATTTGTCTAATTGAATATGTTTTCTATTAACATGAAGATTTCAAAGTGTATAAGCCAGTTATATGCTCAAAATAATGAAATAAGGCCTAAAAGAATCTGAACAACTTTGAGAATCATCCAACCCTTGATAGATAATTAAGGAATAAGGTCTTCTTGTCTTTCTTCTTTTGATCTTTGAGGGTGGCCTTTTGCTCATTGGTATTGGCCGCTAGCTTCTTGCTCTGTCGTGGGTTCTATGTACCCATTGGTGATGATCTCACACAGATCTTGAGATCCAAACAAGGCTTTTATTTGGATGCACCAATTTTCATAGTTGTCCTTAGACTACTTGGGTATTTGAGGTTGTATTGTGCTTGTCATTTTAAAATATTTCAATATTGAAATGATATATGTTGTTAGAACTTGCAAGAGTTCAAAGAATGTCCACCACTTGAGATGATTCCATCACTACTTCTAAGACAGATGGTGATGGGAAAAATGACAAAAAAAAAAAAAAAAATCAACCTCCTTCTCATGGGTGAATTTTTATTTTTATTTTGCTGCTTGTTGGGTATTTCAAAACCAAAAGAAGGAGGAGAAGTAACTGGTGCAGGTGACGTTGTTGCTATCAAAGCTCAAAAATCAAATGCTGCTATCACAGCAGAATCTGAAATTTTTTTTATCTAGAATTGGTTACAGGTGAAGGCTGCTGCTCATTTGGAAGGGGACTCGCTTCTTGCTGATGAGGCCCAAAGATCAGAAGCTCTGCTACCAATTTGTAGACACTGGCTTATTGGCTTTGCCTAGACAGGAAGACAAGATTTCTCAAATGTTGCTGCTATACCATGCACAACAAGAAGGATGTTGCTGGCTTCAGCTAGTCACACAGAGAGAAGCTGCTGGAATTATTCTTTTGCAAAAGAAGTTGCTGCTGGAATTTGTTTTCTTTTTTCATTACTATAATCGGATACAAGGAAGTCAATTTATAGGCATTTGGAGTCATTATGAAATTATAAAAATATCATATCTAAATGCATTTAACATTCATTGAAGAGTTGAACACGACAAGTAAATGTAATTTTATTTATTACAAATACTTGTACACAACAAGGGTATACTTTACAACACTAATAAATTATCACTCTTACATGACAACTCTCACACACAAGGAAAAAACTCTTTTGAACTCTTAATACTTGGATATCTTGCTTTCACTCTTGAACTCACTTTTTGTTGTTTATATATGTACATAATGAGACTCTTTCCATATTTATAGAGGGCTATGGAAGATTCTAGAATCAACACAACTCTAAAGAGTTCTAAAAGCTTCCAAATATCCTATAAGATTCTATTATATTCTGGAACATTCTAAGAGAATCCAGAAGGTTCTAGCATAGTCTAGAACATTTCGAAAGAGTCAAGAAAACTCTATCAAACTTTAGAAGTTTCCAGAAGATTCTAAAGAATTCTAGAATTTTTTGGAAATGTCCGAAAATTTTCGGAAGACTCCGGAATATTCAAGAGAGGTGATGATAATATTTAACACTCCCCCTCAGTACCAACTCTCACAATTTTACCTTGGTCATCATGCCAAGTTGTTTTCTGAATTCGGTGAACTTAGCATTGCTAAGTCCTTTCATGAGTATATCTGCAACTTGGTCGTCGGTCTTCACATAACTCATCTCAATTTCTCTTTGAAGTATCTTCTCTGTTACAAAGTGATAGTATAGCTTCACATGCTTGGTCCTGGCATGAGACATTAGATTTTTAGCTAGGCAGATTGCTGATTGATTGTCATAGCGCAATATCATTGGATAATCATTTGGTTGATGAAGATCCCTGGTTAACTACATAGGTCATGTGCTTTCTTGTGCTGTCCTTGCCATTGCTCTGTATTCAGCCTCCATGGTTGATAAAGATACTGTAGGTTCTCTCTTGCTACACAAAGAGATTGCTCCTGAGCAAAGGTTAAATACGTATCCAGTAGTTGATCATTGTGTATCATGATCACCACCATAGTTAGCATCGCAGTACCCAACTATTTTGTATGCTCCACCTTTCTTGTACAATAGACCAAGGTTTATTGTACTCTTCACATACCTCAATATTATACGTACTGCTTCAAGATGCGGCTTCTTTGGTGTTTGCATGAACCGGCTAACCACACCAACTGCGTAAGCTATATCTGGTCGCGATAATG
The DNA here is from genome assembly GCA_021015155.1 of Magnolia officinalis. Lineage (NCBI taxonomy): Eukaryota > Viridiplantae > Streptophyta > Magnoliopsida > Magnoliales > Magnoliaceae > Magnolia > Magnolia officinalis. The sequence continues at coordinate 2,646,233 of JAJHSJ010000017.1, read as the reverse complement.
TAAGGTAGATTAGACTACCAACTATTTGTCGGTACATAGTTGCATCTTCCAAGTCTTTTCCTTCTTCCGAACATAGCCTGGCATTAGCCTCCATAGGTGTATCAATTGGCTTGCATTCGAGCATCCCATATTTCTTTAATAGGTCTTTAACGTACTTCTGCTGACAGAAGAATATGCCTTCGTTGCTTCGGTCAATCTCCAGCCCAAGAAAATGCTTCAATTCTCCAAGTTCCTTCATTTGGAATCGCACAGACAAGTTCTCTCTTGTCCTTTCAATCTCACTGTCATCATCTCCAGTGATGATCAAGTCATCCACATACACTAGCACTATTGCTAGTTTACCTTCCTAGAATTTTACAAAGAGATTGGAATCCGCAGGTGCCACCGAGAACCTGCTTTGCACTAGGAATTCCCCTATCTTGCCATACCATGCGTGTTTAAGCCCATACAAGGCCTTCTTTAGTTTGCAAACATAATCCTGATGCCTTTTACTCTGGAAACCACTTGGCTAATCTATGTAGATATCTCAATCAATTTCTCCATGCAGAAAGGCATTCTTCACATCCATATCTACCACAGCTTCCAAGATTTGCTCACTGCAAGTGCTAGTAGTACTCGCACCATTGTAACTTTTTGCTACTGGGCTAAAAGTCTCATCACAGTCCAACCCACATTCTTATGAGAATCCTCTAGCCACTAGTCGAGCTTTGTACCTTTCTATTGATCCATTGGGGTGAGTCTTGACTTTGTACACCCATTTACATGATATCGGCTTCACATCCTTGGGTTTTGGAACTAATTCCCAAGTCTGATTTTGGTTCAATGCCTTAATCTCTTCTTCCATCGACTTATGCTATTCTATGTCTTGGGATGCTTCTTCAAATGTCGTTAACTCTTTCACGGTCTCTTCTTCTGCTAAGGTAGCATCCACGTATCTTGGGTTAGGCTTTCTCTGTCTAGTCGACCTCCTAAGTGGTGGGTTGTCTATTGCAACCTCCTGTTGACTTGGGCGAAGCTCTTCTGAACTACTTTGATGTACTCTAGTGTGTCATGGACTCAAAGATTTATCTGGTGTTTTAGACAGATTAAGCATTTGCTCACCATCTCCTGCTGTAGGCGTCAATTCTTTAGTTGAACTAGGAGATTATTTTCCTTCCCTTGTCTCCCCCATCTTCTCATGTAGTTCATCTTCTAAGTCTTGAGAGTTTGGTAGCTCCTCCTTCAGTGGTGACCACCATGATGAGGCTTCATCAAAGACAACATTCCTCAATGTGTAGCACCGACCAGTTGCAGGGTTGCAACATTTCACCTTTCTTTTCACTGTTATAACAAAAAAAGATGCAACGAATCACCTTCTTATCGAACTTATTACTCAAGTGATCAGGCACAAACAAATAACATACACATCCGAAGACTCAAAAGTGACTCACTTTGGGCTTTACGTTCCATAGCTTCTCGAAGGGTGAAACAAAGCCTAGTTTTGCCTGTGGTAGCCTATTAATCACATGAGTTGCCGTTTGCATGCACTCTACCCAGAATCGGCTGGGCACATTCTTAGCATGTAACATGCACCGACATATCTCTATAAGGTGATGATTTTTTTTTCAGCAACGCCATTTTGTTGTGAAATGCCCTAACAAGTCAATTATCGTTAGATTCTACACTCCTTTAGATAATTTGAAAACTCATTCGATGTATACTCTCCACCATTATCCGTTCGTAAGCATCGGGTCCTTCTATTTAACTCACTTTCGACCTTCTCTCGAAATTCTTTAAATTTTAATAAAGTTTCTGACTTTTCTTTCATGAAGTAAACCCAAACGTACCTTGAGAAGTCGTCAATGAAGGTCACCATATAACGCATGCTACTAACCGATGTTAGTTTTACCTGTCCGAACATGTCTGAGTGAACAAGCTCCAAGGGTTCTTCAACTCTAAACTTTGACTCTTCATATGGCAATTGGTGTGCTTTGCCATATTGACACCCTGTATAAATTATATCTTCTCGAACATCCAGCTGGGGAAGACCTTTGAACATAGCCTTGTTCATCATTATCTTCAGCTTATAATAGCTCACGTGCCTTAAACGTGCATGCTAGAGATTTGCCGTCTCATTTTTTCGGGTCTTATCTACATAAGCTGATTCAGCTGACATTACATAGATTAACTCCAAGCATCATTCTTCCATGATAGGTGTACCTAACGGTTTAAGGTTTTGGTACACCTTAACATCCTCTGATCCAAATACCACATAATTACCAGAAGATGTCAGTTGTGATACTGACAACAGGTTTTTCTTCATCTCTGGCACGTGATAAATATCTTGTAACTTTACTTAATTAGGGCTAAATCGAGGTGTGATAGTAGTCGTACCTACGTGAGTTATCGGCAACCTTGAATTATTAGTTGTTACCATCACCCGATCTCCTTTGTAGACAGATAAACTTGACATTTTCTTCTTATTACCTGTCATGTGATTTGAATACCCTGAATCAACGATCCAATCATCACTGTAGTTGATAGCTCCTTGATTGAAAACTGCGGTAAGGGCTATTCACCCGTCTCTGTCACTATTAAGGAAGCAGCTACTTCGTCAGTGACTGTATTAGACTTCTTGAGTCGTGCATCAAAATTTATCTCCTTCTCTAAACAATCTCCTTTGATAGATTCATACACCGCTAAGGATGCTTGAAAGTCCCAGTCATCTTCATTATTTTCTTAGTGATTTCTAGAAGTCACCAAGTTACCTTCGGCTGATTTTTTCTTGAACCAACATTTTTTTGCAAAGTGACCTTTCTTGCCGCAATTGAAACACTTTATATCATACGTTCGAGATACAAAGGTTCGTCGTTTATTTGTGTCGTTGTCGGATTAAACTCCCCTTGTCCGAAGACTTCTGTAACAACCTGAAATTTTGGGTGCGAGTTTACCTGTACATAAGGATGTACGATTATACTTTTACACTTCTTCAACTGTACACTTATAGATCCATTAATATTTATGTAGTTTAACTTGAATCTCAACCATAAAAAGTAATTTTCACCCTTAGATTACGTCAACCGACTATTAATTAATAGGATAAACCCATGAATACCCTAGTATTCTCACTCGTTCATCAAACCGACCGTTAAATTAACTATTTATCACTGGATGAGGAAATCTAACCGACCACTTTGAATTTGGACGACTTAATTAAAGTAAAGTAACTACTAGATCTTCATATCCACTTGTACACACGTCAAATTAACATTCTGATCCGTTCACCTTATTTGTCAATTATGAATATTCTTAATTTACCGTCAAAATTATGATCTACGTATTTTACACCTGTAAACCAATAACTTGAATCTATTAGTATATATTTCTAACATATATGGCATCCAAAAACTACTTTATACATATCTATTTACAAAAATGACAGTGCAATAACCCATAAATATGATTAACATTTTAACCATCTACTTATTTAAAATTTAGACCATCAATTGATCATCCATCACAATCAGATCTGCCAACTGGGCCATTCAAATATTTAAATGAACCATTTATTAGGTAGATCATAAGTTATACATCAAAACTACTGGTTAATTTTTACATACGATGTCGGTAGACATTGTTTTGAGTTATAAATAGATGTAAGTCATTAAATAGGCATCTTGGTCATCCCTGAGAGATTAAGGCCTAAACTTGGTCTGCTTGTAGAGCACAGAAAATAGTAATCTTTGGTAAAGTTTCACTCTAAATAGACGGTCTGAATAGAAAATATTTATTAGAAATATGAGATAAGACTCATCCGTCTCCACAAGTGATACAATTATTACAACTACAACATTTTAAGACGCCTAGAAACCCACGTTTTCTTCAATACTACACCAATAATACTCTATAGCTATCGTCCACCTATTCCAATATCAATCCATCATTCACCGTCCACCATTTATTAAGTCAACATATGCATGATCTAGGTCATTCACCTACTAGCTAAGAAGCCATCAACAATCCATATTTAATCTTGAGAGTTTCTTGTCCTATCATGCAGATCACCGGAATATTATATTTGTCTCATCTTTTAACCCATAACGTAACATGATATAATGAAGTGGATAGATGGAGTATATTTCTCATAAGCAACAGGATGGACCCCATATATCAATGGAAATTAAATCTGTAACAACTCCAAATTTGTACGGTTCCTTAATTTTTTTTATTTTTTATTTTAAAGGAGATCAAACTGGTTGCAACCTCCCTTATCATAATCTTATCCATTTTATCCGAGCAACTTTCTTTTCTTTATAAAGATGGACATTTCTTGCCGATTAAAAAGAGAAAAAAATAAAAATAAGAGAAAAGATAAAAAGAGAGAATTAGTGGAAGAATGGTTTGCACAAGTTGGTACTTATTTTATTTTAATTTAGATTTTTATTTTTAATATATTATTATGCTATGGGTTTATGTGATGGACGGTGTAGATCTACCATGTGTGTAATGTAAGTGCACATATATCAATATGTGTGCATATGCACGATGCACCTTGGAACACCTTACGCATGTAATAAGAATTAAAAGGAAACACCTACGTTCTTTTTGTTTATTTTACTTGAATTACATATTGGACTTATTTTGCATATACGGCCCGATTAATTCAGTCAATTAGGCTCTAAGGACCAAAATATGGAAAACCTCCAAATATTAGACTAAATTAACATTTTGGTAAGCCACAATATGCAAAATAGAATTTATGATGTACTCGTCATTGGAATATCCATCGGGGCCATAAGGGTTCCAATAGAGATATCAATTATTTTGACCATTAAAAAAAAAATTGGGTGGACCAACGAACAACTCGGATCTTACATAGAAAGTTATGAGAGTTTGAAATAAGCAATGTTTATGTTTTAATGGTGGAAGAACAGTCGGTGTTGTTCATAGTAGTATGGCCCATTAAAATAAGGAATCTACTTCATTTTTCTACCAATGTCCTAAAATGATGTTGGTAAAATGGTGAATGAGATAGATCTTATACACAGATATTACGTATAAGCCATCATGACAAAAGTATAATAATATAAAATGGGTGTAAAAACATTACAGCGTGCAAAAGTAAAGTTGATCTATTTACGTTACCGAAATTAGTCCGGATTCATGGGCCTTCTATGCGGGGCTTTCTTGATGTAAGTATCAAATTCGTACTGTCTAATAATCTCGTCACTTAATAAGAAACATGCGGTTGAAAATTTTATTCGAAAGAAATCTCACGTGGACCACAACGCCTTAAAAAGTAAAAATTAAATTGTCACCATTAAGTATTCATGTGGGCCATAAAAGTGTTATTTTGAGGAGATTTTAGGGCTCGTCCTTTATGAGGAGATTACCCATCTTATCCATGGTTTAGATGGACCTATCAACAAATTAAATAAATAAATAAGTACAAAAAAAATAAAGTTTGGTTTAGAGAGTTGAAACCAAGAGCGGATTCCAATGTCAAAACCCATCTTGGGTCATCAGATTGTGTACCCACAATGATATATTTATTTTATCTACTCCATCCATTTGATTTAGAAGGGTACTGTGGATTTAGAGTGTAAATTTAGGACATATCCAAAATGTGTGTGACCCATATAGAAAGACAATAATGGTAGTTGTACAATAATCGTTTAGGTTATTATGGGTCCCCACAGATTTCAGATTGGATTGAAATTTCTTCCCAATGGTCAATATAGTGATGGTGACCATATAATCAGTCCAGATCCCTATAAGTAGGACCCACATAAAAAAAAATGTGTTAGATATATATAATTTAATATATTTCAGTATTCGAATGTACGGTAAAATGCATATAAGGTACATGCATGTTTAGGACAAAATATACATAGGCTAAAATTGTGTCATCACGACATGCTATTACAAGATCCAAGTCATCCATATAGTGGGTCATCTTATAAGATATCTAGCCTACCCTTTTTAGACAAGATAGATAAGATAAACCTTATCTATTAGGTATGTTACTTTGTAAAACCTAAATATCACTCCCATGTATGACCTTAATTAATAATCAAAACAAATCAATTAATACTTTATGAACTTAATATTTTTTAATATTATGGTGTACTGCATATGGATTATTTATAGGTATTCTCTGATATGCTCCATCGGATTTCTTCCTAAATCATCAGGTGAGTAATCTTAACATGCTTCCTCTTCATATGATTAAAATAATTTGTTGTTGTGAATGATTTGATTGAATTGCTTCTGAACTGATTAGTGCTGAGATATTCTTGGATTATGAACATGTAAAATGCCTCTCATAGGGAGAGATGTATGTGACTGCTGATATGATTACTGTTGCATCAAACATTCATGTCTGGCATCATTAACACTCTTGTGCAATTACCTAGGGGACAACCCATTGTACCCACTAGAAGCCCACTATATGTGGAAGCCTACCCAATGGGGGGGATGTGGGTCTTGCCCATGCCTACCAACGGTAGAAGCCTGCCGAGTGCAGATGCAGGTTGTTAATATCCAACTCAAGCAAGTAGATGGTTTTTATTTATATCCACTTGATGCATCATCAATGTCATTCATAGCATATGCTTTAATTATTTGCATTGTATTTTCAATTTTTATGCTTTACTTATATGTATTATTTTAATTGTATTGTGCACGAACCATGATGGGTTCACTCACTGGGCCTGGCCAGCTAATTGTTTATTGATGGACAAACCGTACAGATAGAATTAAAGTAGATACAACGACTCAAGAGCAAGAACATAAATCCAAACCAGTGGATGATCTATAGATTAGTGGCCGCATTTAACCGAAGACGAGATTACTTCGTTGGATCATGACATGTGTTTCCTATTATTATTTTATTTCTATTTTTAAATGACTTCAAATTTAGATTTTTTTTTTTTAATTTTTGAATAACTTGATGATTCTAATAACTTAATAAAAGTCTCAATTTAGTTTTCACTTGTGTTCTTGATTTTTATTTTTTTATTTTTATTTTTTGATGTGTGGTGGTGAATGTTTGTGAATGGATTAAGTTAATATGAATGTATTGATGAATATTAATGAGAATATAGAATTCAGATTATATTATGCCTCTATTAAATAATGTGACTCACTGATTTAAGTACACTAAGTGTACGAGTCATGGACCGGAACTCAGGTCTGAAGGTGCACACTCGGTACCTGAATTTCGGGGCGTGACAGAATGATATCAAAGAGAGGCTTTCTTAAAACATAAAGTGACCTTTAGGTTATGTACCCTACTACAGTTCATAAATTGTATACTCTTGGAATTAAAAATTTGACATTAGAATTTCTCCTTTGATTGATGTATGGAATGATGATCATAAATACTAAATAATAGATACCCTCTAAATTTTTGTAGGACATAAAAATAAAAATCTAAGTTTCTTACACTTTTAATTAAATTTATTTTAGATTAAAATGTGCTATTCTGAATCCAATATAAATTTTAAAGATATTTAGTCGACAAAGTACTGTTGGACAATTTGGATCACCTAACTTGTAAAATTCATAACTATAAAAGTATAACTCCAAGTGAGGCGATTCAAAATCCTGATCGAATATATACAAGTCTAAATTAAAATAAAAATAATTAAAAAAATCGTAATCTGATAGTGATTATACTGATTTGGGGACTTAGTGTAGACTTATCAAAATTTGTCAAATTATAGAAAAGTCATACCGCAGGAATTTTAGAAATTCATGTGAATTGCTTACTAAGCTAAAAGTTTATAAAAGGAATGTGTACTTGTTATAGAATCCAAACACAAAATAAAATAAAATAAAAATAAATGTATAAAACAATGTTAGGATGTTTCCATGTACTCTGATTTAATAATATTTAAATTGTAAAGTTATGTTAAAATATTAAATTCCCCAAAATCTTGCTGGACGGAAATAGACAACATTATTCACTCTAATTATAAAATTCGTAACTATAAAAATATAATTCTGATCAAGGTGATTCAAAAGCCTACTTGTAAGTAGAAATGTCTAGGTTAAAAAAAATTAGAAAATCTAAATTTAATATTAAATATACTGATTTAGGGTGTCAGTGCAATCTAGTCAGAATTTGTTTGTTTTCGACGGATCGAACCTTAGGAATTTTGAAATATTATAATGAGCAGAAGAATGTAAATTTTTACAGAGATAGTATAATTTATAATAGGATCTTCAGAAAAAAAAAAATGAAACTAATCTTTAATCTTAAAGTATAGGAGAATATGATAGAAACAACAGTCATTAAACAAATAATCATTCTGCCCAAACAGGTGTCTTGTCCATTTAACTGTTATTCTTTATTTTGATAATTTATTTATTTAAATTAACAATTTTTTCCAAAGTACTTTATTAAAAAAAAAAAAATCATAATCGTTACTAAATTTAAAAATTTCTTTTTAGATGAACATTAGTCCCATACTTGAATATATATATATATATATATATAGATATATATATATATATATATATATATATATATATATATATATATATTATATATATATATATATATATATATGTATAATAAATCTATAAAATAATCCAGTATCTAAAACTATCAATAACATTAATGTGACCAGATTTTATTTTTTTTGGTTTACTAGATTTCAAATCTTGAGGACGAGATTTTATTTTAAGGGGGGTAGAATATAAACAACCCAAAATTTTGGGTGCGAGTTTACCTATACATAAGGATATACGATTATACTTTTACACTTGTTCAACTGTACACTTATAGATCCATAATATTTATGTAGTTTAACTTGAATCTCAACCATAGAAAGTAATTTTCACCCCTAGATTACGTCAACCGACTATTGATTAATAGGATAAACTCATGAATACCCTAGTATTCTCACCCGTTCATCAAACCGACCGTTAAATTAACTATTTACCACTAGATGAGGATATCTAACCGACTAATTTGAATTTGGACAACTTGATCAAAGTAAAGTAACTACTAGATCTTTATATCCACTCGTACACACATCAAATTAACATTTTGATCCGTTCACCTTATTTATCAATTATGAATATGCTTAATTTACCGTCAAAATCATGATCTACGTATTTTACACCTGCAAACCAATAACTTGAATCTAATAGTATACATTTCTAACATATATTGTATCCAAAAATTACTTTATACATATCCATTTCCAAAAATAACTGTACAATAACTCATAAATATGATTAATATTTTAACCATCTACTTATTTAAAATTTAGACTATCAATCGATCATTCATCACAGTCAGATCTGCCAAATGGGCTATCCAAATATTTAAATAAACCATTCATTAGGTAGATCATAAGGTGTACATCAATGTATCGGTTAATTTTTACATACGATGCCGGTAGACGTTGTTTTGAGTTATAAATAAATGTAAGCCGTTAAATAGGCATCTTGGTCATCTCTGAGAGATTAAGGCCCAAACTTGGTCTGTTTGTAGAACACGCAAAATGGTAATTTTTAGTAAAGTTTCACTCTAAATAGACGGTCTGAATAGAAAATATTTAAGTTTGAAAATATTTATTAGAAATGTGAGTAAAGACTCATCTGTCTCTACGAGTGATACAGATATTACAATTACAACGTTTTAAGACGCCTAGAAACCCACGTTTCTTCAAGATTACACCAACAATACTCTATAGCAATCGTCCACCTAGTCCAATATCAATCCATCCTTCACCATCCACCATCTGTTAAACCAACATATGCATGATCTAGGCCATTCACCTACTAGTTAAGAAGCTGTCAACAATCCATATTTAATCTTGAGAGTTTCTTGTCCTATCATGCAGATCACTGAAATATTATATCTGTCTCATCCTTCAACCCATAACATAACATGATATAATGAAGTGGATGGGTCGAGTAGATTTCTCATAAGCAACAAGATGGACCCCATATATCAATGGAAATTAAATCTGTAACAACTCCAAATTTGTCCGGTTCCTTAAATTTTAAAATTTTAATTTTTTTTTTAAAAGAGAAATCAAACCGGTTGCAACCTCCCTTATCATTATCTCATCCATCTTATCCGATCAACTCTCTTTTCTTTATAAAGATGGACATTTCTCGCCGATCAAAAAGAGAAAAAAATAAAAATAAGAGAAAAGATAAAAGAAGGAAATTAGTAGAAGAACGGCTTGCACAGGTTGGTACTTATTTTATTTTAATTTAGATTTTTATTTTTAATATGTTATTATGCCTTGGGTTTATGTGATGGACGGGTTGTAGATACCATGGGTGTAATGTATGTGCACATATATCAGTATGTGCGCATATGCACGATGCACCTTAGAACACCTTACGCATGTAAGAAGAATTAAAAGGAAACCCGTAAGTTCTTTTTGTTTATTTTACTTGAATTACATATTAGACTTATTTTGCATATACGGCCCAATCAATTCAGTCCATTAGACTCTAAGGACCAAACTATGAAAACCTCCAAATGTTAGGCTAAATTAACATTTTGGTAGGCCACAATATGCAAAATAGAATTCATGATGTACTTGCTGTTGGAATATCCATCGGGACCGCAAGGAGTTTCGATGGAGATACCAATTAATTTGACCATTAAAAAAATAATTGGGTGGACCAATGAACAACTCAATCTTACATAAAAAGTTAGGAGGATTTGAAATAAGCAATGTATATGTTTTAATAGTGAAAGAATGGTCGGTGTTGTTCATGGTAGTATGGCCCATCAGAATAACGAATTTACTTCATTTTTTTACCAATGTCCTAAAACGATGTTGGTAAAATGGTTAATGGGATAGATCTTATGCGCACATATTATGTATAGGCCATCATGACAAAAGTATAATAATATAAAATGGGTATAAAAACACTCCAGCGTGCAAAAGTAAAGTTGATTTATTTACGTTACCGAAATTAGTCCGGATTCATAGGCCTTCTATGCGAGGCATTCTTGATGTAAGTATCAAATCCAAACCGTCTAATAATCTCGTCACTTAATAAAAGACATGCGGTTGAAAAATTTATTCAAAAGAAATCTCATATGGACCACAGCGCCTTAAACAGTGAAAATTAAATTGTCGCCATTGAGTATTCGTGTGGGCCACAAAAGTGTTATTTGGAGGAGATTTTAGAGCTTGTCCTTTATAAGGAGATTACCCATCTTATCCATGGTTTAGATGGACCTATCAACAAATTAAATAAATAAATAAGAACAAAAAAAAAAAATAAAGTTTGGTTTACAACGTTGAAACCAAGTACGGATTCTAATGTTAAAACCCATCTAGGGTCATCAGATTGTGGACCCACAATGATATATTTATTTTATCTACTTCATCCATTTGATTTAGAAGGGTAATGTGGATTAAGAGTGTAAATTTAGGATATATCCAAAATGTATGAGACCCATATAAAAAGAAAATAATGGTAGTTGTACAATAATCGTTTAGGTTATTACGGGTCCCACAGATTTCAGATTGGATTGAAATTTCTTCCCAATGGTCAATATAGTGATGGTAACCATATAATCAATACAGATCCTAATAAGTCGGACCCACATAAAAAAAATGTGTTAGATATATATAATTTAATATATTTCAGTATTCGGATGCACAGTAAAACTTATATAAGGTACATGCATGTTTATGACAAAACATACATAGGTTAAAATTTTGTGTCATCACGGCATGCTATTACAAAATCCAATTCATCCATATGGTGGGTCATCTTATAAGATATCTAGCCTACCCTTTTCAGCCAAGATAGATAAGATAAACCCCATCTATTACGTATGTTACTTTGTAAAACCTAAGTATCACTCCCATGTATGACCTTAATTAGTAATCAAAACAAATTAATTAATACTTTATGAACTTAATATTTTTTAATATTATGGTGTACTGCATATGGATTATTTATAGGTATTCTCTGATATGCTCCATCGGATTTCTTCCTAAATCATCAGGTGAGTAATCCCAACATGCTTCCTCTCCATATCTTTAAAATAGTTTGTTGTTGTGAATGATTTGATTGAATTACTTCTAAACTGATTAGTGCTGAAATATTCTTGGATTATGAACATGTGAAATGCCTCTCATAGGGAGAGATGTATGTGACTGCTGATATGATTACTGTTGCATCAAACATTCATGCCTAGCATCATTAACACTCTTGTGCGATTACCTAGGGGACAACCCATTGTACCCACTAGAAGCCCACTATATGTAGAAGCCTGCCCAATGGGGGGATGCGGGCCTTGCCCATGCCTACCAACGGTAGAAGCCTGCCGAGTGCAGATGCGAGTTGTTGATATCTAACTTAAGCAAGTGGATGGTTTTTATTTATATCCACTTGATGCATCATCAATGTCATTCGTAGCATACGCTTTAATTATTTGCATTGTATTTTCAATTTTTATGCTTTACTTGTATGTATTATTTTAATCGTATTGTGCACGAACCATGATGGGTTCACTCATTGGGCCTGACCAGCTGACGGTTTGTTGATGGAAAAACCGTACAGATAGAATTGAAGTAGATACAAGGACTCAAGAGTAAGAACATAAACCCAAACTAGTGGAAGATCTATAGGATCAGTGGCCGTATTTAATCGAAGACGAGATTACTTCGTTGGATCATTAGAATAATTAAACGGGACATGTGTTTCCTATTATTATTTTATTTCTGTTTTTGAATGACTTCAAATTTCAATTTATTTTTTATTTTTGAATAACTTGATGATTCTAATGACTTAATAAAAGTCTCATTTAGTTTTCACTTGTGTTCTTGATTTTTATTTTTTGACGTGTGGTGGTGAATATTTGTGAATGGATTAAGTTGATATGAATGTATTGATGGATATTAATGAGAATATAGAATTGAGATTATATTATGCCTCTATTAAATAATGTGACTCACTGATTTAAGTACACTAAGTGTACGAGTCATGGACCATAACTCAGGTCTAAGGGTGCACGCTCAGTACCTAAATTTCGGGGCGTGACAACTTCTTCCTTGCTTTTCTCTCTTCTTGGACTTTCCAAAGTTCCGCTGACTTTGTTTGCCCTTTTTGTTCTGCTGTCGATGTCCGCCTTTTTTATTATTGCAGTAAAGTGCTTCATCTTCCTTGTTTATCGACACTCTAGCCATTTGTTTGCATAAACTTTCTTGATTGGTTAACAAATTCTCCAAATCTATGAGAGTAGGTTGAGTAGGTCAACCTCGTATTGCTATGATAAAAGCATTATACTCGGGCTTCAACCCCTGTATAATGATCCTCTTCATTCTTTCCTCATGAATATTTGCTTTATGATCCAATTTTGAAATTTCTCGGCATAAATCATTTACTCTTGTAAAGTATTCGCTTATAAACTTATCTTATTGGGTGGTGGACATTAACTCATTCTCTAAATATTGAAGTCGAGCATCATTTGTTTTTAAAAACAATGATGCAAATGTGTCCCATGTCATCTTGGGTGTGTCGTCATCCTTGATTCGCTTGAGCTCATCTTCAATGGTTGACTTAAGCACGTACATTACCTTCCCGATCCTAATATTTCACTTTCGGAGTGCTTCAGCATTTTTCTTAGGAGGTGGGGTAATCTCATTCCCATTAACAACCTCCCACAAGTCCTGCCCTTTAAGGTAAGACTTAATGCGACTCCTCTAACTTTGATAGTTGTGGTTGTTAAGCCTTGTAACTCCGCTTGTTGTGTTCACAAGATCCGCCATCGTGAGTTGGTGTGATTATTACTCCCTTTACTAAGCGGGTCAACAAACTTCACAGTCTCCAAACCGTGTACGATCACCTTAGAAAATGAATCTCGACCAAACCTCATTATAATACCAAATTGAATAGTTGAACACGACAAGTAAATGTAATTTTATTTATTACAAATACTTGTATACAACAAGAATATACTTTACAATACTAACAAACTATCACTCTTAAATAACAACTCTCACACATAAGGGAAAAACTCTTTTGAACTCTTAATACTTGGACACATTGCTTTCACTCTTGAACTCACTCTTTGTTGTTTATATATGTACATAATGAGACTCTTCCCATATTTATAGAGGGCTATGGAAGATTCTGCAATCAACACAACTCTAAAGAGTTTTAGAAGCTTCCAAATATCGTATAATGTTTTATTATATTCTGAAACATTCTAAGAGAATCTGGAAGGTTCTAGCATAGTCCGGAACACCACGGAAGAGTCAAGAAAACTCTATCAAACTCTAAAAGTTTCCGGAAGATTTTAGAGAATTCTAGAATTTTTTGAAAATGTCCGGAAGTTTCCGGAAGACTCCAGAATATTCAAGAGAGGTGGTGATGACATTTAACATTCATTAGGTACATGCATGTAATAGAACTTGAGAATTCAAGATCTTGAAACAGTGGATGTGGAAGATACTTCTGAAAACGTATTGACGGTCCAGATTTCAAGAATTCGCTGAAGGGTCTAGATGACAGGGTAACGTCTGTTTGGGTTTGACGTTTCCAACAGTGAGAAGACGATGAGAAGGATCTGCAGAAACAAACTACAAAGAACGAAGACTTTAATGTCCCATAAATTCCACAAGTTTCTCACTGGCTTCAAAACGGTTGCTATGCTTCCTTCTTCCATCCTCATAGAAATATCAAACATTTTTAAAGTAAGATCGGCAGTCCTGGATACACAGATCCAACAGACACAAAAACCCATATTGCTGCAATTTCTTATTTTCTTTTGCTAGTACCATTGAAAGGAAATATCATGAAGTATGGTGTTGGCTGAAATAAAACGTATTCCAGATCCAATTTTTAGACCGTTAGCAAATCGGGTTGGGTTGCGTTTAAAATGAGGTCTGGTCTCGTTTGGTCCAGCAACCATCGACCCAGTTAGCCACACGCATGTAAGGGCATATATATCCGGCGGACTCGGATTTCCTGCTAAAGCCTTTTGCAAGAAGTTACTGCGCTGGAAACCTAGCTATAGCCCACCGTGATGTTTGTGAGAAATCCACCCCGTCCATCGGTTTGGTTAGCTCATTTTATGGCATCGATGGAAAAATGAGCCGGATCCAATACTCAAATGGGCCGCACTAAAGGAAAAGGTGGATAGGGAAATTCCTACCGTTGAAACCTCCCTGGGGTCGACAGTGATATCTATATGCCATCCATACCGTTCATAAAGGTGGCCAACTGGATGACGAGAACGGATTGACGACTCCCCCAGCCACAAGCCCCGTGGCTGGTGGTTGGTGCTCTGTGGACCCCAACATGATGTATGTGTTTCATCCATGCCGTCCATCTATTTTTTATATCATTTGATGGTATGAGACCAAAAATGAGGTATATCCCAATCTCAGGTGGACCACATTACAGGAAACAGTGTTGAATGAACGTAGACCATTAAAAACTTTTTGCGGCCATAAAAGTTTTGGATCAAGATGATCTTTGTTTTTTTCCCTTCATCTGGGTCTGTATGACCTAATCGACAGATCTTGGATGTCAAATAAACAGTACAGTGGGCCTTAGGAGGATTTTAATGGCGGATATCCAATCATTATTGTTTTCCTGTGGTGTGATCCACCTGAGATTTATAGCCCTATCATTTTTGGGATCAAGCCAAAAAAATGATCTTTAAAAATGGATGAATGGAATGGATGAAACACATACATCATGGTGGGGCCCATATAGCACCGACCACCAGCCACCGAGCTGGTGGCAGGGAGAGTAGCCAATCCGTTTCCTATTTCAATGGCCATCTAAGAAACGATGACCGAGAATTGCCGGTTGCCATTCCAATGCAGCATGAGGCCCACCTCTGGTGATTTGTTACACATGCGTAGGTTAGCACACGTACATCTCCCATTTCTGTTGTGACCACGTGGGCGCTTTAATGTCATAGAAAATTACAGAGAAGTGATAAAGGTGATTTTGGTCCACATGCTACGTTTGTGCCAGATATGAGAGCCGTTGGTAGTATCTCTCGTACTGCCAACTCCTCAGGTGGCCCACCGTGTATGACGATTTTGTCACATTGATAGAGAAGATCACTGGTCTTCTTTATAAATCCTAGGCCTAGCCCACCTGACTGGGCTAGGCTTCGACAGACAAGTGTTGTGGGTTGGGCTAGGCCTTACATGCATGGCCCATCAATTTTCTGATCGTGCCTGGACTCAAGTAATTTTAGTCGGGCCTGGTCCGATCCAATCCAATATACATCTCTTATACAAATATGCCACTCCAATAGTAGGTTAGCGAACCATCCATCTCAAAATGTAGACAGTTGTTTCATTTCTCTAAAAAGTCTATTTCGTTGTGCTTGCATGGCCCGCTTGATCAATGGATGGTGTTTATGCAAAAATCTAGTCCACCCTCTCTGAGCTCCTGGATCCGAGCACTTGCACATATGAGTGACAATGGAGACCCTGGCTAGAGCAGGGGATCCTCTGATGCCAAAGTCAGGCCTGAAATCTGGGTCTAAGTTGTGTTAATGGGGTTTGGGTGAGAAATTTTGTGTACCTATCTCAATGGCATAACTCTGCATTTATAGTGTAGGGTAGGACGTGGGAGTCCATTGATCTCGGTACGATCTGAGCCATCAGCCTAGACGTGCGTGAAAGGTGACGCTGGTGGTTACACTAAGATTGTGCACCGGATGTTACTCATATCGTGAGTTACTGGAGTTGGTTTCTGGGCGTGATTCTAGGTCATCTATCATCCGAGCCGAGTTTATCGAGTCCGAGCCCGATAGCTCTTTTGGCGAGGAACTGATCTGAGGTGACATCGGAATATATAGTTTGCGTTGATTCCTTACCTAATCTGCTTGGTTCTAGAACTGGTTTACATTTGAAGTTGGTTCGGTAGAGAGTGACTTTTGTAAGTTACTACAGGATCGGCCACGTCGACGTTGTTATAACTTCGCCGAGCTGCATGAGATGAGCAGGACCATATTTCCGCTAACAGATGGATAAGAAACATCCAAGTGAGAAATAGGGATTTTATCAAATGAATGGATTAGGAACATTAGACATTCACCTCAACAGGTTAGACCATGGTTTCAGGAATCCATTACTCCAACCAATTTGTTCGGTCGCGGGCTGAGTCTTGACTCGCTTGAGTTAGGGTTCAAATATCAGCTGAGTTGAAGAGGGACCATGGGTTTAGGATTAAGCAACTTTGACCAACTTATCTGATCATGTGGCAAGTTGTGACTAGGTTAATTAAGTCGGGAATGATTCGGCTGTTTCGAGCCGAATCAACTTGTCATTTGATTTCTAAATTGCAGTGGCCAACGAGATCGGGTCCGAGTCCGAGCCAACTTGAATGAGTCATTTTCTCCTGTTGCCATACTTAATCAAATGACACATTTTCTCCTGAAGTTAGGTGTCAACTATCATGACACATTTTACCCTGTTTCCATACTTAATTCAGTGCATGTATTATATTTCATAGCTGCTAATTGCTTTTTTTCCTCAATGGGGATCTTAACGAAGAAATCTGCATGTCCTCCTCTAGGATTCCTACATCAAAGATTGAATAGAAAATTCTATTGCCTCAAGAAAGCATTTTATGAGCTCAAGCAGTCACCACGCACATAGTTCAAGTGTTTCAGTGATGTGCATCTGATCACTATCTTTATCCATGGCTTGGTGGCTCTACTACTATTTCGGTTGTGTATGTTGATGACATTAGTGATACCAATACCTTAATAGTCGAGTCTTTATTTCAAAAGTCCCCAAATGATTATTTGTAATCCTAAGATGTATATCACTTTAATGCAGGGGCATTTTCACACTGGGCTCAAGTGGGGTCGTCTGTTGGATGCGATGCAGGGGTACACTTGGGGTGGGTGACCCATGCGATTTGGGGCCCACGGGGGAGGTCTCGTGTTCGAGACTCCTTACCAGGGGTGAGTAATGCGCATTTCACACCGGGCTCGAGTGGGGTAGCCCGTGGGATGCAGAGACACACTCGGGGTGGACAACCCATGTGATTTGGGGCCCATGAAGGGGGTTCGGCCGAGGTCCTAACCCATGAGATATGGGGCCTGGGCTACGAGATAAATGGATTATTCGTCATACTCTAAAAGTTCAAGCTTTTAGAGTAAATGGTTAATTGTCCTTCATCAAATTTGGTATCAGAGCCTAGGGTTCTTGTAGGGGAATTCGTCACATATTTAGGGTTTAGTTTGTTTGAGTCCTTCATGCATTCAGTCCATCATATATAGCTGAATTTTAGTAACGGTGTGTAGTCTCCTTCATATAGAGTCACGTACGGGTCATGGTTTTGGCTAACACCCTACACTAAACATGGAACAACTGCTAGAGTCACTAAACAAGTTGTCCCAACAGATCGAGTCTTGGGGTAAGCACTTGGAATAAGACATATATCAACGCCTTGACTAAATAGAGGTCTCCCTCAAGACAAACCCCACCATTAGGGAAGATGACCAATCTCAGGCAGGTGGCCAGGAGGATAGACCAATGAATGGTGGCCAAGAAATCAGTCATGGGCGTGCACCCATACCCCCACCCCATGAGGGACATCAAGACCATTATTTTGAGGGGTACAACATGTGCGGCCTCGTGGCTAGAGAGAGTGCACCAGAGGCTAGTGTAGAGTTACTTACTGAGGCCATTCCAGTAATGGATGAGTTTCATGATGTTTTTCTTGATAATTTACTAAGAGGGATATAAAACACACCAGAACATGGGACACCGTAATACCTACAGCCGAGTTTGCGTTTAATAGTTCTGTCGATAGGTCCACAGGTCTCAATCCTTATGAAGTCGTTACTGATTATAAACCTGAGAAACCTATTGATCTTGTCCCTATGTCACTGTCCCATAAGCCGTCAGATCCTGCAGAGTCTTTTATGCATCACATTCATTCATGACATCAAGAAATCAGGCAAAAGATCACTACTAGTAATGAACATTACAAATTTTCTACAGACCAACATAAATGTTTCAATGAATTCAATGTAAGGGACTCTGTGATGGTCCGCATCAGGCCCGAGCAGTATCCTCCGGGGGCCGTTCGTAAGTTACACGCGCGTAGCGCTGGATTCGTCAAAATTATAAAACGAAACGGTCTCAATGCTTATGTGGTAAATCTTCTACCCTCCATGAGAATTAGTTCCACATTCAATGTGGAGGATCTAATTGCATTTCAAGGGGTCATTGATGCATTGTTTAGCCTTTCGCCTAACCATCCTGATTCATCAGACCTTTCCCTTGATCCATGGCCCCCTCTCGACCCATTTTTCCAGTCTCTACCTCGCATGCCTATCCGTCCCGACCCATCTTCCCAGCTACTACGTCCCATACTTGCCCCTCCTGACCCATTTTTCCAACCTCTACCTCCCATACCTACCAGTCCCAACCCATTTTTCCAGCCTCCACCTTGTTGCGCAGCACGCCAACAACGCAGTGAGCCTAGATCCAATCTCAGGCCTCACCCACAAACGATAAACAAGAAGAAATATAAACTAGAAGTAGATTAAAGCAATCCAAAACAAACTACAAGACAAGATATACGTGGAAAAATCCCAAACTAGGGTAAAAAACCACGGATGCAAACTTCCACTATGAAGAACAAAGATTACAAGGCAATATATTAACCTCTCCCCTTGGAAGAATATAGAAAACCCTTTGCCCACACCTTAGAATTATTTCTCCAATATTTCAATAATACACCTAGAAAAGCCCTAGGAACACCTATATATAGTTTAGACAACTCCCCTTTCCGCATCCCAGTTGCGAAAGGACTTGCAACACGAAATCCGCGCAAAATCGCGGAACGAATCTACGTAACTACGACCGGTCGAGCGACCCCTACGACCGATCGTTAATGGGCCACGACCGGTCGAGCACCTCGGGATAAAAAAATGATGCTCGCTGGACTTTGAGTCGAACTGGTCCAAGACCGGTCGAGCTGGACCCTACGACCAGTCGAGCATGGCTCACGACCAGTCAAAGGCGGTCCCAGATGTCCTCTACATCTTAACAATCTTCCACTTGAAGACACATCGCCTTAAACCTTCGTCTTCTTCATCCGGAGTGCACCACCTCCCCGTCTTCAAGCCTGAAGACTAATCAAAGCTGAACAGAGCTTCAGCTTCTCTCGTGTGATCGCCTTAGTCAACATATCCGCAGGATTCTCACTTGTATGAATCTTCTCCAGAGCAATCAATCCATCTTCTAGTAACGAACGTATGAAGTGATATCTGATGGTAATATGCTTGGTCTTTGAATGAAGGCTGAATTCTTAGCCAAGTGTATTGCACTCTGACTGTCACTGTACAGCTTACAATCTGCTTGCTTCTTACCCAACTCTTCCATGAAACCTTGCGTCCATACCATCTCCTTACACGCTTCTGTAGCCGCAACATATTTTGTCTGTCGTACTGATAGATACTATCTTCTGTAACTGAGAGATCCAATTGACTGCAGCACTACCTAGAGTAAAGACATAACCTGTAGTATTTCTTCTGCTGTCGATGTCTCCTGCCAAATCTAAATCCACGTAGCCTTGTAGCTTGAATTTCAATACACCATAGCACAGCCCTACATCCTTAGTACCTACCAAGTATCTAAGGATCCACTTCACGGCTTCTCAATGCTCCTTCCCGGGGTTGTTCATGAACCTGCTAACAACTCCCACTGCTTGAGCAATGTCCGGTCTCGTGCTCACCATAGCATACATGAGACTCTCAATGGCTGACGCATATAGGACTTTAGTCATGTAGTCCCGTTCCTCCTGCGTCTTTGCACCTTGCTCCTTAAATAGCTTGAAGTGGTTGGCTAATGAGTACTAACCGGCTTAGCACCTCCCATATTGAATCGATCAAGTACATTGGCTATGTACTCTGCCTGTGACAAAATCAGTTTCTTGTTTTACCTGTCACGTTTTATCATCATGCCTAGGATTTGTTTTGCAGCTCCTAAATCCTTCGTGGCAAATTCTCTAGACAGTTGTCTTTTGAGATCTGAGATGTCCTTCATACTTGAACCAGCCACAAGCATGTCATCAACGTATAGAAGAAGGATGATGTATGACGTATCAAGCTTCTTCAAATAACAACAATGGTCTGCATGACATCTTCTAAAACCGTTTCCCGACACGAAACTATCAAACTTCTTGTACCACTGAATCGGGGCCTGCTTCAGGCCATATAGACTTTTCTTAGTCTGCACACCTTGTTCTCCTTTCCTGGTGCCACGTATCCTGTCGGCTGATGCATATATATATCTCTTCTTCAAGGTCCCATGAAGAAAAGTTGTCTTAACATCTAGCTGCTCTAAATGTAAGTCCTCTGTAGCCACTATACTTAAAACCATACGAATCGTAGACATTTTCACCACAGGTGAAAATATTTCAGTAAAATGTATACCTGCATTTTGTTGAAACACTTTCACAACCAATCTGGCCTTGTACCGATTCGAACCATCGTGCTCCTCCTTCAGTCTATAAACCCACTTGTTATGAAGAGCTTTCTTACCCTTGGGTAGAGTGACTAGCTTCCATGTACGATTAGACTCAAGAGAGTCCATCTCATCGTCCATGGCCTACTCCCACTTAACCCGTGTATCTGACTGTAACGCCTCTTCAAAACACTCTGGCTCACCTTTATCTGTCAGCAGTAGATAATGTAAGGAGGGTGAGTATCGGACTGTGGGCCTCTTCTCCCGAGTAGAGCTCACAATCGGTGTCTATGGCTCTGCCTCATAATGCTCCTGTGCATGATCATCCTGTGGCGCTGTAACACCCGTGTCTGATAACTCTTCCAACTCTACGAATTCTTTTTCCTCGGTCTTATTTTCTTGCACACTGTCCTTATGCATTACTTTTTCATTGAAGACTACGTCCTTGCTTCTGATGATTTTCCTGTTTTCTACATCCCAAAACCTGTAGCCAAAATCATACTGCCCGTAGCCTATAAACGTGCACTTCATGGACTCACATCCAGCTTATTTCTGTGCTCTGCATCAATGTGAACATATGAAGTGCAACCGAACACTTTGAGATGTGCGAGGTTCACTTCTTTCTCAGTCCACGTTTCTTCTGGTAGCCCATCATCAAATGGTGCTGAGGAACTTCTATTGATGAGATATGCAGCAGTATTCACAGCATCTGCCCAAAAGGTCTTGAGCAGCCCTGCATGTAACCTCATGCTCCTGGCGCGCTCAAGGATGGTCCTGTTAATGCGCCCAACCACACCATTCTGTTGTGGTGTCCCTCGAATCGTTTTCTGATGTTTGATTACATTAGCTGTACAATACTCCTCAAATCTCTTATCACAGTATTCTCCCCCATTATCAGATCTGAGACACTTTACTGTTTTACCTGTTTTCTACCATGACTTTCACTTCTTAAATACATCAAATACATCAGATTTATGCTTTAAGAAATAGACCCACAGTTTTCTACTAGCATCATCAATAAAAGTAACAAAATAAAGTGAGCCACCAAGAGATGATACCTGTGCCGGTCCCCACACATCAGTGTGTACAAGCTCCAACAGATGCGTCTTTGGAGCGTGTACCGTCTCTCCTTGAAGCTTACCCTCTTCTGCTTGTCATACACGCAGTCCTCGCAGAATTCCAAGTCAATAGACTTCAGCCCTGGTAGCTTTCCTTTTGACAATAGCACTTTCATCCATTTCTCACTCATATGTCCCAACCTCTGATGCCATAACTGCCCATTCACTCCAGTCGATGCGACTGCGAGTGAATTATACGATCTTGAAGTCGCATACAAAATACCTTCCTTTTTGCCTCGAGATATCACTCAGGCACCTTTTGTGATATTCTAAAAATCACTGGTGAATGTCGTCACATAACCGGCATCAGTCAATTGCCCCACAGAGAACAAGTTACGTTTTAAACTCGGTACATGTCTGACATCCTTCAATTTCAAGACCGTTCCGTCTTTCTGATTTACATGAACGTCCCCCTTTCCAATAATACTGCATGGCTCATCATCACCCAAGTAGACTCTCCCAAAGTCACCTGACACATAATCACGCAGAACTTCGTTATATGAGGTGACATGAAACGAAGCATCTAAGTCTATAACCCAAGACTCATTCCTCGCATCAAGAGATAAGATCAACGCCTCTGTGTCACTCTCCTCAGATAGATTCACTGAATCCTTCCCATCTTGAGAGCTTCCTTCTTGTTTCTTGAGTGCCTTGCAATCACGTTTCATGTGCCCCTTCTTGCCGCAATGTCAACACCCATCTTTGTCTTTCAGTCCCTTGGACTTCTTCCTCGACTTAGAACACCCGTGTTTATTGCCTCCTTTGTTCAGCGATCTTCCTCTTCCTTCAACGTTTAGATCATTCCCTGAATCCCCTGAAATTCCTAATGCCTTTCTTCTAGATTCTTTACTAAGAATTAGACCAGCTACATCATCAAATTTCAATTTTGTCGACCCTGAAGAACTGCTCACAGCAATCACCAAACCATCCCAACTGTCTGGCAGACTGGATAAGATCAATAACGCCCACATCTCATCCTAAAAAACGATGCCAACAGATTCCAACTGGCTCGTGACTGTATTGAATTTGTTTAGATGTTCAGCCACGCTCCCACCATCTAACATCTTTATGTTGAATAGTTGTTTCATAAGATGAACCTTGTTGGACGCTGAGGGTTTTTCATACATGGTGGTTAAGGCTTCAATTAATTCTTTTGTAGTTTTTACCTTGGATATATTGAAGGCGACGTTCTTAGACAAAGAGAGTCGGATCGTTCCTAAAGCCTTCCTATCAAGTAAAAATCATTCATCATCTGTCATCTTTTCTGGTTTCTTCTCTTTTCCTCCTAGAGGAACATAGAAGTCCTTCTGATACAGATAATCCTCCATCTGTATCTTCCAGAATGCAAAGTTTGAACCATCAAACTTCTCAATTCTAGTTTTTCTTTCTTCTGTCATCGCTCCCAATAGAACTAAACCAAAAGTTCTGATACCAGTTGTTGCACAACATGCCAACAACGCAGTGAGCCTAGATTCAATCTCAGGCCTCACCCACAAACAATAAACAAGAAGAAATATAAACTAGAAGTAGATCAAAATAATCCAAAACAAACCACAAAACAAGACATACGTGGAAAAATCTCAAACTAGGGTAAAAAACCACGGATGCAAACTTCCACTATGAAGAACAAAAATTACAAGGCAATATACTAACCTCTCCCTTGGAAGAACATAGAAAACCCTTTGCCCACACCTTAGAATTATTTCTCCAATATTCCAATAATACACCTAGAAAAGCCCTAGGAACACCTATATATAGTTTAGGCAACTCTCCTTTCCACATCCCAGTTGCGAAAGGACTTGCGACACGAAATCCGGACAAAATCACGGAACGAATTTGCGTAACTACGACCGGTCGAGCAGACTACTCAACCGGTCGAGCGACCCCTACGACCGATCGAGCACCTCGGGATAAAAAATGATGCTCGCTGAACTTTGAGTCGAACCAGTCCACGACCGGTCGAGCCAGACCCTACGACCAGTCGAGCATGGCTCACGACCGGTCGAAGGCGGTCCCAGATGTGGCTCCACATCTTAACATACCTCCCATACCCACCTGTCCTGACCCATCTTCCCAGCTACTACGTCTCATACCTACCATTCCTGACCTATATTTTTAGCATCTACCTCACATACTTACCTTTTCCACACCTAAAGAGGAAATAGAGGATATTCTGGACCATCAGATAATATCTACATCAGATGGCGGGTTTCAGAAGTACCTAGTTAAATGGAAGTCACGCCCAGCTTCAAACAGCACGTGGCTCACTGAGGAGGAGCTTTAGAGACTTGATCTTGACATCCTATATCGGTTCAGAAGTTTTATTTCGTCAGTGGCGAAATCTTCGTAGCCGTGGAGAATTGATGGGGACATCATGCGCACACATGCACGCACTCTACCCCCTACACACGTACCTACGCAGAAGAAGGGCCCCACCATCGATCTGGCTCGATGACGACGTCTAGGGAGAGCCTCCTAGCTAGAAGACGAAGTTTTAGTTCAAAAGGGTGGGCCCGATAGTTAAAAAAGCCCATCATGGGATCTCATGATCGTGGCTCATTCGTCGGATTGATTTCATATTTTAGGTTTTGCTTATTGTTATTATTTAGAACATCATGAACGCTTTAGATTTCTTCGTTTGACTTTTATTTTAGTTTACTTCATCGCCAAGTAATAGGTTGCGTACATGATGCGAGTTTTTGGGGTATAGAGTTTTCCCTATAAATAGGCACTCCTTATAGTTCTTTTGATTCATTGAAGTTGAATAAAAATTCCTGTGTGATTTTTCTGCTCTCTGAGTTTCTGAGTTATGGAAAAATTAAAGTGGGTGTGAAGTCATCCCTTTTCGAAGGGTTGAGATTAAAGTGGGTGCGAAGCCCTCTCTTTTCAAAGGGTTAACTACCGTGGTGCGAAGTCACATTTATCCCCATCCGCCCCTTCATCTTATTTCATCCTCCTCACAACCATCTTCACGCAAAATCCGTTTGTTTTGTAGTTGTTCATCCCTCTACAGTCAGTTTTCAGAATCTGGCCCTGCAGGAGGGCTGAAACTTCGACGGAGCACCACGCCCAGACCACAGCCCGGATCGACGTGAGATTTGGAGGTTTTGCAACCCCAGCCTGACCGACTAGGGCCAAGAAACCGATTTGGGAAGGCGGGCCTTCATCGCACATGCGGTCAGCCTATCTGCGCACGTGCATCAGCCTCGGGGCACCGTCTGCACGCGAGAGCTATTTCTGGGTTAGGTTTTTCTCTTTTCATCCCTAATTTTATAAACCCTAACCCTATATTGTCATAAATCCCCAATTTCTATCTCTTTTCTCACCCTAGGGTTCCTTGATTTGAAATTGGTGAATTCTTTGGATTAGGGATTGATTGTCATGCATGTGTGAATAATTTCTATTTCCCTTTGACATCGTTTGGCTTATAATTTTATTGGTCCAGCCCTAGCCTGTGTCGGCCTGGACCCGCATAGATTCCCCTTTCATTGAATGTTGGACTATCATGTGGGATGTGGAATTTGTGTAATTGATTCTGAATTGGTATGATTTAAGCATGAATTCTTGCATATCATACTTGAATTTAATGTCCTGCATCGCACTTAGCAAACAAGTTGCTTTATTTGTCTATTACTTGCACGGTATTGCTGTTAGTGTGATCAGTCAGTCTCTAAACTCCCTGCTTTCATCATCTTAACACTTTATTGCATCCTCCATTACATTAAGCCTGCTCCTTGGAAGGGTTTTTTTTTTTTTTTTTTTTGTGCCTCTCATGATCATTTCAATATTTGAGCCTAATGCAACATTGGTTGGACTAGCGAATGCATCCACTAGATTAAGACTTAAAATAAATAAATAAATAAATAACATCACACAGGAGGGTTGGGCGTGCTTGATTTTTAGGGCACCAAAATCCACACAGTTCCTATCTGCATCTCAAATTTGAACAATCTAACACACTCAGACCTACTTAACACAAAGGACCTCATGGACATCAGTTAGAATTCAATGGATCAGCCCCAGATGCACTGAACTGGGACCAGTGCAGCTACAATTCACTGCAATGAGGTGGGCCACCGAGGGCCTTGAATCTCTGTAACTGATGCTAGTGTTTTCCAGCCTTTGACCAGTGACTTCAAGCTGTTGACATGATGCTTCGGCAAATTCTATATCTCTATCCTTCCCTGCAAGCAACAATACAAGCAGAGGGATGATCCTCTTGAGAGAAACCGATTCCCCTACAGAGATCTATGCCCCAACCAAACATTTTGCTGGTTCTATGAGCTATGGCAAATGTTTGGAGATCCGTGGTGATTTGCATCCGTGGAGTTATCCGAGTTATCCACCATACATAATTCTTCTCTCTTTGCAATGATGATTTCATTGCCCAATTGTCAGATTTTGGTGTTGAAAACCTGGGGAAACTCATTGTTTGCAGGGTCGAAAAATGCAGTAATTAGAAGGGTTCGGTCATCGGGAGAAGTGTGGATGTCTGTGCATTGGGAAGCGTGGAGAGTCTATGGCTCACTGATCTTGCCAACCTAAAGTATGTGTGCAGGGGGGAGTTCGGGCTGGAAAGCTTTGGCATGTCTTAGATACATTAATGTTGACTGTTGCCCAAAACTTGTCAGCTTCTTCCCTTCAGATGTCCGCTTGGAAAAACTAGAAACATTCAAAATAAAATTCTGTGGCAGATTGGAGGTGGTGCTTGGAGAAAATGGTGAGGTGGGGCAAAATGCATTCCCACTACTTAACAATCTATGCGTTTAGGAGCTACAGAAGCTGAGCATTTGCAATTCAGACTTGCCTGTGCAGAAGAAGTTCAGAGTCAGAGAACATCCAAAGCTACAGAAGCTCCCTCCTTGTGTCATCAACAGCAGCCTGGACGCTCCACCTTAAGTTTTAGAGATTGGAGGTGAGTCGGAGTGGCTGGACAATCTAGAATGGGTAGAAAGAACTAGTCTTGGGAGAATCTAGAATGGGTAGAAAGAACTAGTCACCATTTTATTTAGCTTTTTATATGGCTATTCTCCTTATTGAACCTTTTAACAGCATTTTGTGTTTGTCTGTCTTCTTCTTCCAATTTGTGACTGCTAGGTGGGCTTCAGCATCTCGAAAACTGATTGGCGAAGGTTTGAACCTAGACTCGATGAAAACCCTTTTCCGTTCCAAGGCGCAGGCCATTGCACCCTTAATCCACACTCGGTGGCCTGACTGCTGTTCCTGGGAGTTTAGAGATTGGAGGTGAGTTGAAATTGGTGAAACAATCTCAAATGGAAAGACAATTGGATCAAGCACTAGATCAGTGTCAAAGATAGTTGCCACAGTCTTAAACAATTTGATGCAGGACAATTAACCACTATCTCGAAAGCTCGAACTGTTAGAGTATGGCGAATTCATCCATTTATCTCATAGCTCAACCCCTACATCTCACGGGTTAGAACCTCGGCCGAACCCGTCGTGGGCCCCAAATCACACGGGTACCTCCCCGCATCCCACAGGCTACCCCACTCGAGCCCGGTGTGAAATGCGCATTAATCGCCCTCGGTAAGGAGTCTCGAACAAGAGACCTCTCCCATGGGTCCCGCCTACCCCGAGTGTGCTCCTGTATCCCACGAGCAACCCCACTCGAGTCCGGTGTAAAAATGCCCCTGCATTAATCACCCCCGGTGAGGAATCTCGAATATGAGACCTCCCGCTCTGATACCAATATGATGCAGGACAATTAACCACTTGCTCTAAAAGCTCGAACTGTTAGAGTATGGCAAATTAATCAATTTATCCCATAGCCCGGGCCCTGCATCTCATGGGTTAGGACCTCAGCCGAACCCTCCTCGTGGGCCCCAAATCACATGGGTACTGCCTCACACGGGCCGCCCACCCCGAATGTGTCCCTGCATCCCACAGGCTACCCCACTTGAGCCCGGTGTGAAATGCACATTAATCACCCCCGGTGAGGAGTCTTGAACACGAGAGCTCTCCCTTGGGCCCCGCCTATCCCGAGTGTGCCCTTGCATCCCACGGGCGACCCCACTCGAGCCCCGCCTATAGCAAATTAATCCATTTATCCCATAGCCCGGGCCCTGCATCTCATGGGTTAGGACCTCAGCCGAACCCTCTTCGTGGGCCCCAAATCACATGGGTACTGCCTCACACGGGCCGCCCACCCCGAATGTGTCCCTGCATCCCACAGGCTACCCCACTTGAGCCCGGTGTGAAATGCACATTAATCACCCCCGGTGAGGAGTCTTGAACACGAGAGCTCTCCCTTGGGCCCCGCCTATCCCGAGTGTGCCCTTGCATCCCACGGGCGACCCCACTCGAGCCCCGCCTATGGCAAATTAATCCATTTATCCCATAACCCGGGCCCTGCATCTCATGGGTTAGGACCTCAGCCGAACCCTCCTCGTGGGCCCCAAATCACATGTGTACTGCCTCACACGGGCCGCCCACCCCGAATGTGTCCCTGCATCCCACAGGCTACCCCACTTGAGCCCGGTGTGAAATGCGCATTAATCACCTCCAGTGAGGAGTCTTGAACACGAGAGCTCTCCCTTGGGCCCCGCCTATCCCGAGTGTGCCCTTGCATCCCACAGGCGACCCCACTCGAGCCCGGTGTGAAAATGCCCCTGCATTACAATTGGTTCTTTTTCTTTCTTTCTTTCTTTTTTTTATTCTTTTTTTCGGTCTCCTCTTCCTTCAACTGTTTAGTAAATGTTTGTACATTTATTATTCTTTATAGCATTTAGTTGATAGAAGCAAATGACATTGACAGTTTGCTATTTTGATATCATATATGAGATGTACAATGTGCAGCATCCTATTTCAGATATTTGTTTTCCAGTCAACATTGCAAATGTCAAATCTTGATTATTATTATTATTATTATACTTTTTTGCTTTTTTACTTTTTCTTTTGTGTGTGCGTGTGTGTGTGTGTGTGTGGGGGGGGGGGGGGTTCATCAAGCTATTGGTGCATGATTGTTGATCTAACTTGGACATCAATGGATTCCATTTAAATTAATGGGAATAACAAGTAAAAAGGTCTGGTTGAATAATAGTTCAATGAATTATTTCAAGCAACCAAGATGTTGATACTTACAGCCTGTGATTATGTACACGACTTGAGAACCGAACACCTCTAGCTCTACACTGCACAGAATTATTGTTGGGGATGGACCAAGATGAGACTGAATGCACAGAGGAAGCAAAATTTCTGCACATAATACATGCGAGTGGTGAAACTGTAACTTCGCTGAAGGATGCCATAGAGAAAGATTTCCAGCTATGCAAGGGAAAAGGATGGCAGTTGAGTTAAACAGAGGATGAAGGCATCCAAAGAACCTCCTGCTTTCACGGCCTCTTCTCTTCAAGTTGAGTATTGTCCCTGAGGAAATGCAGAAATGGATGAGGAATGTGCACCAAAATCTCTATGGGTATGAAGAATCTGCGACTCAAGTTATGCCAAATAATGTTAAAATCAACAATAAGCACCATGGAATCTGGATTAGGATAAATAAGACAATAGAAATTAGGGAAGATATATAGCAAGTTGATTTCTTCAAGAGTAATTTAAAAAAACATATGGTATTTAGTGATTTTCTGACGATGCAAAGTTCCAAACAGGAACTTATTGGAAAAATGTCCAAATGGATGCATATCGCGTGCACAGACAAACAAGGGGTCCACAGTGATGTGTGCACGATATCCATTCCAACCACAAGGTGTGCCCTCCCAGGTTTGGCCCAAAGTCCAAATACCTATTTGAGACTCCGATGGGCCACACTACAACAAAATGTTGGGATGGGGATGCCCACCATTACAAGTTTCAAAATTCCCACCATGGTGTGCATACGCCATCCAATCCATTCATCAAACGCACCCCACCAGGACAACGGAACATCCCAAAAATCAAGCCATTCCAAAACTCAGGTGAGCCACGCCACATGAATTTAGAGGTTTTAGGAATGACTATACATCGTTCCTTATGGTGTGGCCCAATTAGTCATACACACATCATGGTAGACAGAATGTATGAGGCCTCAATCGTGGAGTGCCCAATCCCCACACCACTGCCATGGCAGTTTTGGAGGCCCTGCAGAGCAAAGCTCCCGGAATTCTTTTGATGGAAATACTCGTTTGGTGTAGGGAGCCCATTTCTCTCATCCTCATCAAAGGAAGAAGATGAAGCATATAAAAAGTCAAGCAGCTCAACCAGTGCAACAATTTTGGGGCCGCAGAAACTAGATCATTTGATCTTGTTACCTATTAGCTTATAAGAATCTATAGCCAGGGTGTTTTGTGAAGCTAAAGAGAATGAACGGGGGAATTTTTCAGCTGGAGGAATGTCTTCAACCCAAACATCCTCCCAAAAAAATCTTTCCCCATTTCCAACCTCGAATCTCACACCATGAACATTTTCCCCACTCTCTGTGAGATCCCAAACTTCAATGTAGCTTTCCCTATGAAAAAGATGTTCCCCTGGTTATCCCTTTCAGGGTCCAACCCCTCTCCATTTCCCCATATTTAGGAGCAATAACTCTCTTCCATAGAGCAGCTCGTTCTTTATGATTATTTTTTTCCGAAAGATACTGAAGTTTTTTATTAAAGCCCAAAGGCAAGGGGGAACACAACAAAGAATAATGGCAAAAAAATACAACAGGAGGAAGGCATCCTGAACCCAAACAAACGTCAAGACATCCAATCTCTCACAAAAGACTCTACTAGAAACCCCAGAAATAGAGCTCCTGTCCTTGAAACAGCGATCACTCTTTTCGGCCCAAATGCTCCATATAAAAGACAGAGGTGAAAGCTCCCAAGCAGACTTCTTCTCACCCTTACTCCCGGATCTAACAAATCTTTGATCATTGCCGGCATAACCCAGAGGACTCGATGACTGCAAAATATTGTTCCGGACCTCTCTAGAGAAGGCACAGTGAATGAAAATGTGATTCACTGATTCTTCATCTTTGTAGCATAAAAGGCAGATGTTGGGAAGAATCATGGCTCTTTTGCGCAAATTGTCCAGAGTTAATATATGATTTCTTCCAACTAACCAAGCAAATGTAGCCACTTTCGGGGGAGCGCCAAGGAACCAAACTGGAGAAGTATGGCGATCGTGAGGATGGGAGGATAGGCTAGAAATTCTGTTATATAGAGATTTAACCAAAAGTTTCCCAGAAGGATGAAATTTCCAGAAGATCAGCCTTGTCTGAAATAGGCCTGAACCTGTGCAAAAAGCATAGGAGAGAGCTCATCTGCTCAACCTCGACATCCTCCAAGTTATGCCAGCAAGGGTTGATCCACACTCCCCTTTCCCCAGACCCGCAATAGCAATCAGCAAACCGAAATCTAAGGAGAGAAGCAAATGGATACAAGAACCAGAGAAGAGATACTAAGGGGCAAGTCACTTGCCCAATTGTCCTCTCCCAAAATCCGAAGCAATTGCCATTCCCAAGAGAGAAAATCATGCCTTCATACACAAAATGAGCAACCTTCGCTATGGATTTCGAGATGTGTGATGAGGAAGATTGCTTAATCTTCCAACCCTTAGAAGAAATACCATATTTGGCTTCAAGTATAGACCTCCACAAAGACGATCTCTTAATACCTCCCTCCGGGAGAGCAAACCTCCTTTCGGTTCAATCAATGGAATTTACCAGAGAGAGCACCCCCATGCCACAAGAAGTCTCATAAAGGTGCACTTTTTTAATGTTGATGTAGAAGCGCTTGTCAAAGGACTCCGAAGATAAGGCCCAAGTGATTAAGGTGTTCCTTGTCTTACTGTAGATAAGAATGTCGTCAAAATATACAACAACAACATTACCGATAAAAGGGTGCAACAACTTAGTCATGAAGCGCATGAAAGTGCTAGGCACGTTTGTGAGACCAAATGGCATAACCAACCACTATTAGAGACAATCCTTTGTCTTAAATGCCATTTTCATTCATTACTAGGTCGGATGTAGATTTGGTGGTATCCATTGCGAAGATCAATCTTAGAGAAGACACCAACACTTGCCATCAAGTCCAGCATATCATCAAGAGGAGGAATGGGAAAGTGGTACTTTTACTGTGATTTTATTAATAGTTCGACTACCTACACACATCCGCCAACTTCCATCCTTCTTAGGAGTAAGGAGAGCTAGTAGTGGTACAACACATGAGCTTAGGCTCTCTCAGATGCATCCCTTTTTTAGCAATTCGTCAACTTGATGCTTCAACTCGGTGTGCTTGAAAGGACTCGTTAGGTACGTATGCTCCGGAAACCAAATCTATAGTGTGTTGAATATCCTACAATAGAAACAACTCCTCAGGCAGATCATTAGGAACCAAATCTTGGAAGGCATGCAACATGGATTTGACTTCATCAGGAATAGTCTCATCCTAGTCAGTAATAAGCTCCTACACCTGTTTTGTGACTAGAACCAATATTACACTTTTCTCCCGCTCTCTTCCTCGAACGTTCACATGATGAGAATCTAGGAGTTAGAGGGAGAAACTGATGTCAACGATGGGGGTGTAAATGAAGGAGGTGACATAAGTTACAATGGGCGAAGGTGAATCCAATGACCTCGCCATAAGAACGTATGTGTGTTAACCTCACCATTACTTTGTACCTTCTGATTTAAAAATAAATAAATTTAAAAAAAAAAAGAAAAAGAAAAAGAAAAAAAGAAGCAAGATTAGATGAAAAGGATGTGGGTGACATTCATCAAAATATGTCACACCAAATATCGTCCACATATATGCCGATTTTAAAGGACACCAAACACTTTCAAGTCACAGGAATGGTCGTGTCGTCAACTCACGCGACCTTATGTGGTTTTGGACACCTTTTAGTTGACAACTTAAGCTTATCAATTATCTCCTAAAAGATGATGGTCACGGCACTACCACCATCGATGATCATGTTACATAACCTACTTCGGCATTTTACCCATAAATGGAAAATAGTGGTCTGTTACTAGTCTTCCTCTTCCTTGATGGTGATAAGGAGGCGGCCTATGATAAAAGTAGGACCTTCAAACTCAGCTTTGACCGCAATCTCAGCAAGGGTCTAGATGTGATGCAAGTTTTATATAGGGTTTATCCATCTCGATGTGCTCGTTGTAAATTGTAATGCTCATGGCCACCCAGGTGGTAGGAGACCGTAGTAATGGAGGTTCTTAACTTGTGGACACTCATTAGAAAGATGCCTATCTATCCGCAATGATAGCAGTCAACACCTCTCTGTCTCACTTGAGGAGAGGATTAGGATTAGGACCTCACCCCATGGTGTCATGTCTGTGCAATGCTGATTGCCTTTAGTGCGAGTTTTGTGGTGGAGGCCACTACAAAGTTTGTAATGGCATTAAAGACAAAGTCTACATCTATGAGCACGGCTGAAAAGGGTAGGGACGTGCATGGTAGCTCTACAGTGGAGTCCGATTAAGGTGTGGATTTAGACCTTTTTCACTGAAGGTTCGCCAACCTGAGAAGCAAAACATTAGAGAGTGATAGAGTTGTACACGAGTCGAGCTTAGCACGACTCAGCTCTTGGCCAATAGCCAACCCCAGCTCGAACTCGGCTCGGTTCGGTCCTCAAGCCTGACTGGCCAACTCGGCTTGGTTCGATCAGCAGCTCGGGCCAACGCAAGCCGAGCTTGAGCTTGTGCGACATTTTCTCAAACACATAGATTGCATCTTCAACCTCCCACACTTCGAATGCAAATCAACAAAAGCGTTTTGCAAGCATTTCATGAAACACTCGGCGAGCAGCATTAAGATCAAGATATGAGAGTAGACCTATAATGTAAAGGTTTTTTTTTTTTTTTTCGGGGGGGTGGGGGGTTGTTCCTTCAATCTTCCCTCAGATACCCATTTCGAGAATACCCTAATATGAGGGCAGTCCAAAAAACAACACTTCGTTGAGGCATTTCATCAAACACTCGATGAGCAATATCAAGATCAAAATGACCGAGTCACCAAGCCGATTTGATGCAAGACAATTAGCCACTTGCTTTAAAAGCTCAAACTGATAGAGCATGACGAATCAATCCCTTCATCTCATAGCCCAGGCCCCGCATCACATGGGTTAGGACCTCGGCCGAACCCCCCTGTGGGCCCCATTTCACATGAGTTTCGCTTCAACGGGCCACCCACCCCGAGTGTGTCCCTGCATCCCACAAGCTACCCCACTCAAGCACGGTATGAAAATGCCCCTGCATTAATCACCCTTGACGACGAGTCTCAAACACGAGAACTCCCACTCTAATACCAATTTGATACAAGACAATTAGCCACTTACTCTAAAAGCTAGAACTGATAAAGTATGGTGAATCAATCCCTTTATGTCATAGCCTAAGCCCCACATCGCATGGGTTATGACCTTGTCCGAACCCGCTCATGGGCACTACTTCACATGGGTTCCTCTTCACATGGGCCACCCACCCCGAGTGTGTCCTCCCCACATCCCACAGGCTACCCCACTCGATCCCGATGTGAAAATGCCCCTCAATTCGATGCGAGTTGAATCGAGTCGGGGTTCGAGCTGAGCCGAGTCAAGCTCGGGTAAGCTCGAACTCAGTTCGAAATTTTTTCTAGCTCCAAAACCTAGCTCGACTAGATCTGAATCTAGTTTCGAGCCATGGTGAGTCAAGCTTTTCCGAGTCGAGTCAAGCGAGCTGACTTGACTCGTGTACAGCTCTACAGAGTGTGTTGCTACAGTTGTTGTTCAACCCGTCGAGCCTTTCGAAGAACATCATTAACTGACTTGAAATCATATGTGACCATCTCATGTTAGATCTCTTGGTGTAACCCTGTCCGATAGCAGTTAGCTATTACACAGTGTCTCCGCAAGCTTCCAACAGACAAAAAGCTCATTGAACTTCTCAGTGTAATCATCCATCTATAAAGTTTCCAATTTGAATGCAAGGAGCTCCTAGAGAAGAGGATTCATGTAGTCTGAAGGAAAATACTTACTTTCCAGCTTCTTCCTCATGTCAGCCCACCTGGTGATAGCAGGACAACTCATGATGAGCTTGTTGTTGTCAATACTTTGCCACCGAATTCTTGTTGGGCTCTTCAACTTGACCTTGACAAAGGCCAGTTGTTAGACATTATCCATGTCGTACCATGCAAAATAATATTCAAGCATTGTAATTAAATCGACGACAGCCTTTGCATCAAGTCAACTAGTGAAGTTCGGAACTTCAACTCGTACTTTCTTGATAATATTGTCTTTCTTAAGCATCTCTATCAAGGCGTAATTGGCTCTTTGTAAAGACTCGTTGCATAACGTCATCAACAGAATCCCGAGGACCCATATCATTTTTATTCACCGAACGTTCTAGTTAGAACTCTCGTTATGGATTTGGATCACCATAAAAAACTCAAGTGGGTTCAGGTTGTTCTCCATGTGGTTCTCCACGTGGTTGGTCAACAGCAATTTTCAGGCTAGCTACCCTTGCGGATAGCTAGGTGATGCAACTATCTCATTGTTGATCGGTAAGCTTCCCTCGATAGATGTGACCACTACGGGTAGACATCATATCAAGGGGTGACGTCGAGAAACTAATGGATAAAATATAGGGTGGTTTCTTATTAGAACAAAAGATTGTTAATGAACTAAGATTGTAAGCTTTAATGGGGTGAAACAAGGCTAGATTTGGGACTGTTAATGGTTTGGAATTTTAGACTTTTAATAAGGGTTGTAATGGGGGTTGGAATAGGGCTGATCTTTTAGGGTTTTAATGAACTGGAATAGGGCTTATTTTTTGGGTTTTAATGGGCTAGAGTGAGGCTAATCTTTTGAGTTTTAATAGGCTAGAATTGGGTTGTTTGGGGAGAGGCGAGTTAATGGGCTGGAATAGAGCTGATTTTTGGGGTTTTAATGGACTAGAATGGGGTTGATTTTGGGTGGGTTTTAATGGTTTAGAATAGGATTGATTTCTTTTGGGTTTTAATGGGTTGTAATATGGGCTAGATTTAGACTAAAATATGGCCGATTTTTAGGCTGTTAGTAAGTTGGATTATGAAGGGTAGATGGCTGTCAAAATTACAGCAGAGTCTCCCCTTGTAAAAGAAAAGAAAAAAGTGAATGTAGGGTAGGGGGATGGATGCAATGAAAAAAATTAAGGAAATGATACAATTTTACTATTAAAGAACTTGGAAAACAATATGGAGATTATTGTTGATCTAGGACTTCAACCCAACCGCTGAGACCTACTTTGATACCAAACTTGTGCAGCAGGCTGATGGTAAGGATCTGCCTAGGCACCTTCAACCAGGCACAAGCAATATTGTCAAAATTGTTATCATATCGAAATTGTAAGAGGGGTTGAATTGTATTGAATCACAAATCATATCGTAAGTTGTAAGAATTTTTATGATTTTCTTTAAAATGTGAAAAATATAAATAAAACAATAAAAAATTAAAAACTCAGTGATCATCCTGTGGCCATCACTATGCACCAAGTAATAGCATCTCATGATCGTGTTAAAGGATTCTTATCCTTCCTTTTTTTTCCCTTTTTCTTTTTTTTTTTTTTTTTTTTTTTTTTTTTTTTTTTTTTTTAAGAATTTCGTCTTTCAAGAAATTTTCCTTACAAAACATACAATGATCCTTTAATAATTTAAGTTCTTGTTGCCTATCTTGACTGTAGAATTACATTGGAAAATAAGCATTTGATCTTGTAGACCAATAATTTGATTTCTAACCATCATTCCACAATACATGTAAGTCAACATGAACGTAAACATCCATAAAAACATTCAAGATAAGTCATACATCAATTTGGTGTTTCGATCAATTAAGAAGTGAGAAATCATTAAAAAAGGAAAAAGATCTACGATTTAACATTAAGAGAATATATATCATTTAATCTCTTATATAAAAAATAAAATAATTTACTTTTTCTAAACATTTTTTTTTTCTTTTTCTTTCAAGTTTTTTCTTTTTGCTAAATAATTCTTCAAGCCCCTACCAATTTAAAAACAAAAAATGAAAGCCAAACGAAGCTTAAACTAGAAGAAAACAAGTATTAATTTGAATCATCAATTGAGATTTGAATAAAAAATCGTAGCATTCAAACCATAAAATCGTAGGATTAATATAAAAAGAGATTCAAAGGTGGGATTCAAATCGTTTTGCTTAAGATTTGACTTAAATCATAAATCGTAGGATTTTGACAGCACTGAGCACAAGAATCATGAGCAAAGCAAAACAATAATTAGAAATTTTCATTCATTTCAAAGATACTACTCACGCTAGGCCCTTAAATAAGCTTTCATATGTACAAATAAGGAAGATTCACAATGTCATTGACAACCAATGACTTATCACAAAAATGAAAAAGTAACAATGAGATGACTAAGGGATAAGAATGCAAATAAGAAGAATTGACTTATTGATTATTGCATAGCAAGTTGATTGATTTTGCTAGTTAGCTACCTAAATAGAAGGCTTCGGCCTCCTTATTGATGGGCCAGCTATGGGGCTTCGGCTTGGGCTTAATGGGCCCGAGCCTGGCCCATGGATCAAGGGCCCAATTCAGCATGCATCACATCTCTCATTTTGTTAAGGCAAATCGACCATAAACCAGCAAGAATTCAAAGTCTACAATGGATCCTCTCAGAGCCTCATCACATGATTATTGTTTCGACAATACGACAACAGAGTATGACTCTTCTAATTATTATTATTATTATTATTATTTTGGTGAATTAGTTTAAACAAAATGTTGATCATCATCTATTAAATTAAAATTAAATATAAAAAACTAAAATAGCAAATTATTGCTAAATTTAAATACACATTTCAAGCATCAATCGAACCCATTCTTATGAGTACTGACTAGAAGCTTATTAAATAACCATGAAAATAAAAATCAATTACTCACATCTGGAGAGCAACTTACATCGCACTTCGTGTCAATTCTTGAATTTCCTTAATCGCTGCACTAATACCATAGAGGCTCATTTTCTTCACCTGTTTTACATATATATATATATAAATTAAAAAAAAATTTAAAAAAAAAAAAAAAAAAAAACGAAGAAGATACTGGAAATAATAGTGACAAGGTTCACCTCTAACTTGTCTTCCTTGGCTTTATGATTGTTAGGTAGCAGATGGAGTTCATCGATCAACCGAATGCACTCGCTAACATTCTCAGGAGATACAAAATCCAATGCCACGTTCATACAAGACTGCAAATGCAAGGAGATTTGGCACCAAATGCAACATTGGTGATAGACTTCAACCAACAGAAGCTTTTGGAACACATCAAAAGATCAGGCAAGTTACCTCACCCATATTACCTTAAGATTTCTAGTTTGATATGGACATCCAGCAGGAACAAGGACTGCTTCTCCAACGTGCTGATCAAAAGTCCAAGGCTCGATATCTAGATGTGAAAACGTAATGGGAAATTAGTTTGACCTGATTTTAGTCTAATTACAACAAATCTTGAATGAAACAACTACTTACGAAACTCCTCCTTAAGCCTCCTTTTATGAGTTGTATCAAGAAAGAAACTCTGATCATGAATCGGATGAGCAGACTGTAGAGAAGCATAAACACAACAACATTATAGATGAGTTATTGATAAATAATAATAATAATAATAATTTCTTATTCTAATAATCTTTACATGTTCAACTGGAGAGCAATAAGTGTGCCTGAACTCATTAGAGTGTTTTCTGAGGTATGCCTGCAACTTTGGAACATCTTCTCTACGAAAGACATCCCATCGAACACCGCATGATTTAGCTATTGATTCTTTTCCAAAACCAAGGGGGGTCCCTCTACTTTCTTCCTGAGCAGCCTTCTCTCCATCATCAGATATTTCAGAGCTTTGGGTACTGGAACACTCCTTTTGGGATTCAATATCAGTGCCATACTCTCCAGCATCCAACATTTTTTCCTCTTTGGCACCAATCTCATATTCTTTAGGCCTTTGGATGACAGCAGACAAGCAAGAAACACCAGAAGCTCCTCTTAATAAGGTAGACTCTCTTCCAGTAACATCTTCTGGATCAACAACATCTGGTTCTTCCACAACAACCACAGATGACTCCTGTTTCACCCCATCTACAACTTCTGGAACAAATACAGTCCGCCTGAGGAACTCCCTTTCATCCTGAGCCCTGTGCCTTCTCTTAAGCTTTTCGATTTTGATAAGTTGCTCTGGGGGAATTATAACCTCTGTAGCATGTGTCAGCACATTCACCTGTGATAAAAGGGCAATAAATTATAGGGTCATTCACCTGACAATGAAAATACTTGCTTCTATGGATGTTGTATTGCATTCATGGGTGCAATTCGAGCAGGTGGGGTCGGGTTGAGGGTCAACCCAAGCCAAACTTGACCTTAAGAGGACCCAACCCACAACTAGATCCAACCGGAGATGCCCAACCTGAATTCCTCAATACTCAATCCTAACCCGACCCAAGCCGACCCAGATACATATGATTATTCCCAACCTGACCTGAATTTGCTCAACCTGAACCCAACTGGATTTCAAACCATGTTAGAATTTTCCAACCCTAACCAACCCAAGGACAGTGACAACCCGACCTGAACTCTGGTTCCAGCCTAATTGCATTTTAATAGTGAAATTAATGATAATCATAGCCTAACAGTATCATGAAATAATATGGGAAAGCCATACATGATATATATTCATCTAGATAGAGACTGCATTGCATGCAAACAAAAATTATGGACATCAATACAGAAGAGTACAAGTCATAAATCAACAGCTTGCAATCAACAAATCAGTTCATGCCTCGTGCATTAGTGTGGATTATAACTAAAAATTCACTGACAAAACATTATAAAGTGACTGCATTAGTGTACCGAGTACATCAGTAAAAAGTGTTGTAGGACACTAAGTTATAGTTGCATGTTAAATGTACTACAAATTTATAAGCATTTGAAGATAAAAAGATTATCCAAAACACAATGTAATGGCACATGTGGTTTCGTCTTGTTTTCTCTTTCCTTTTCCACAATTACGGGACATCAAAATTTGGGCTTGCCCATTTTGAATTCCTTCGGTAATCCTGGGTTTTCTAGGATTAGTTGGTGCATTCATGATTATCAGGGAAAAACTCTCGTAGAAATCTCAGGGCCAGCTGGAACCCAAGACTCCAGTCATGGAGAGGCAGCAGAGCTTCTGCAAAAGGGTAAAGCTCCTGGTAGAGTTCAGTTTCTTTCCAGCTGTTGCTGAAGGAAACTCCAGAAACACAACCATGTGGGCATCATCAGGGAAGGGTCTGTGGAACTTGCCTGATATGCTTTAGATGTTTAGGGCCTCTGCAGAGGAAAGCAAGTTTCTTCCTCTCATGTGTGGAGAGATAAATGACATGGCTGATGCTCATGCCAAGCAGGGAGCGACAAGACAGACTTTAATGGTTTTCAACTGCAGTCTTGTTGCTCATATCCTGAGAGTCAGGAGACTCTGGACTCCTCTCTGAGGAGTTGAGTTGCCGTTTAGCTGGTCTTAGCCATTACATTGTGGCATGACCAGAACATTGTTTTTTTTTTTTTCTTTTGTTGTAGGATAATAAGTGGATTTTATTAAAATAGCTTAAAAGAACAAGCAAAGAAATAGAACAACAAAATAATTACAACCCAAAAATTGAATGCAAAATGGAGATGTAATGATGGGACATCACGCACACATGCACGCCCCTACGCACGTACGCAAGGAGGGCCCCACCGTCGATCTGGATCTATGACGATGTCCAAGGGGGACCCACTAGCTAGGGGACTGTGTTTTGGTTCCTTGGAGTGGACCCGATTGTCATGTGAATCCCACCATGGGATCTCATGATCGTGGCCCACTATTCGAGATAATTTAGTACTTTGAGTTTTGCTTATTATTGTTATTATGAATATCATGGACGGTTTAGATTGCTTTGATTAGTTGTTATTTTTTATTACTTCATCTCCAAGTAATAGAGTGCGCACATGGCGCGAGTTTTAGGGTATAGGATTTTATTATAAATAGGCACCCCTTGTAGTCTTTTTTCTCATTGATGATTGAATAAAATTTATGCGTTTTCCTGCTCCTCTCCAAGTTGTGAAAATCCAATTGGGTAGGAAACTCTCTCTTCTTCAA
The DNA here is from genome assembly GCA_021015155.1 of Magnolia officinalis. Lineage (NCBI taxonomy): Eukaryota > Viridiplantae > Streptophyta > Magnoliopsida > Magnoliales > Magnoliaceae > Magnolia > Magnolia officinalis. The sequence continues at coordinate 2,604,573 of JAJHSJ010000017.1, read as the reverse complement.
AGGGCTAACTACCGTGGTGCGAAGCCGCACCCATCCCGATTTGCCCCCATCTGCCATTCATATTTCTCTTCTCTTACAGTCATTCCACCTGCAAATCCATCGTTATTTTACAGCCGTTCCTTCTCTACAGCAGATTTCTAGAATCTGGCCCCGCAGGAGGACTGAAACTTCAGCGGAGCACCACGCGAGTATAGTACGTCACATCGGACCAAAACTTGAGGGGTTTATAGTCCAACCCTAGCCGACCAGCCCCAAGAAGAGGGTTTTTGGGTTCGTGGGCCCCACGCAAGTGCGGACTGCCCTCAATGCACATGCGTCAGGCGTGGCCTGCTGTCCACACCCGCGGGCGGTCTTCAAGTTCACTCTCTCCTCTCTTTCACTCATCTCTTACCTGATTTCCCTAACCCTTACCCTAGATTGTCTTAAACTCTCAATTTCTTTGCCCTTTTTCCAACCCTAGGGTTTCCCGAATTGAAACTTGTGAATCCCTTAGATTGGGGAAATTATTCTTGTGCATGTGTGGCTAAATCTACTCTCCTTTGAGTATTGTTTGGTCTATAATTTTAATTGATCTAGCCCTAGCATGTGTAAGCCTGGACCCGCATAGGTTCCCCTTGATTGAGTGCTTGATTTTATCTGGGATGTGGAATTTTGTGTTATTGTTTTGAACTAGTATGATCTAAAGCCTGGAATCATGCATATCATGTTTAATTTCCATGTCCTGCATCATGTAACATTGTTGTATTATTGGTTTTTCTTAATGAAAGCCAGATAACCCTTCGAAAGAAATTTTGTAGTCCATGGATCCACCAAAACAGAAGTTTGATGTGACTGACAATCTACGAGGAACCACTGAGACCAACTTGTAATATTCCATTTTTCCTCGAGACTAAAACAAAGACTTCATGTCCATGTTTAGTTGTTTCTTTTCTATTTTTTCTTTTTTCTTTTTTGAAAAGACAACAGTAAAAAGTATAGCTTCTGAGTAATGTCCCACCACATCATGAAATCAAGAAGTTATCATAACTTCATAAATGTTATTCAAGCTTCCGGTCTGAATTACTTACAAAAATCAAACTTCAACCAACTCCATGAGCATAACTACCCTTTCAATGGGATTAATAGATAATAAAATTTTCAGATTAGCCAATAACAATGACCCATTCAATGGATGTATTCTTCATCAAAATAAACACAAACAGTTAGGGCCTGTTTGGATGCATGAAATTTAGCAATTCATGAATATGAAAGTTCATTAATTGGTATCTTCATAAAATCGGAAGTTCATTAACTAGCAAATTTGTTGTTTGGGGTTTTTCTTGTCAAATTTATGAGATTTCTAGATTTGTTGTTGGTTGGGCTAACCAAATTTACATTTTAGTAGAGTAGTTCAAGTCCCTTGAAATCAATTATGATTGGACTATCCAAGCCATCCAATCAACAGTCATCAAAAGATTCAAAACTAATGGTCAAAATCGTATATGGTCAAATAATGGATTTAAGCCATCCATCATGTGTCCTAACTTTGATAGGATAATTCTAAACATCCAATCAATGGTTAGGAAAATAGATGGTCCATATTGATTATAATAGTGAAATTTTCACTCACCTATCTTGATCGTCCATTAGGGGAGGCAAACTCATATTGCCCCTATAAAAACACACTCCAATATGGTGATCCCAACTATACCCTCAATGATTCAGAAATGGATGGTCCATGCTTATCATAATAGAAGAGATCATACACGTGATCTGGACCATTCATTTGGGACCCAAATTTTGTCAGCAATCTATCCTAAAAATCACTTTGATTGGATGATTCAACACCATCTGGTATTTGCCTAGGAAATGGATGATCCGTATTTATTATACCTAAGAATGTCTAACCACTGTCCATCATGTGGGCCCACCTTTGAATCATCCATCTCTCTTATACATGCTATGGATTATCCACCATGTATTACCCACCATAGATTGCACATCCCTCTCAAAAGCCACTTTGATTGGATGACTAACCATTAGATCAATCTATAGGCAAATGGATGATCCATATCGATGATAATAGATCACTGATCTAGACTATCCATCATGGTGGGTCCACCTTTGATGGCTCATCTTTTTTATTTTCTTTTTTTTTTATTTTTATTTTTATTTTTTTTAGCCTGAGGCAGACAACAGAACAACAAAAAGAAAGGACAGAAAAAAACATACAGTATAGCTGACCCAGTAGGCTAGGATGCCCACTCCTCAACAAGCAACAACACCTTCCTAACAACTGAACCCAAAGGTTGCCCCCTATCCCAAAAACATCTTTCATTTCTCTCCAGCCAGATACACCATAAAGAGGCCAGCAGTGCCTAATTCAAATCATGCTTATCTTTGGAGCTTGGACCCCCACATGCCACGACAAGAAAAAGACCACCAAGAAGTTCGGCATTACCCAAGATGTTAAAGGCCAAGAAGATGCAGTCCCATACACAAAGGGACGATGAAGAAAAAGATGAATAACAGATTCCTCATTTGCCATGGACAATAGGAAAACATTTGGCAGCGCCATCTCTCTCTTACAGAGATTATCAACAGTTAACCTATTTCTCCCCACAAGCTAGCTGAAAGCTGCCAGCTTCGATTTTGGGGAAGGGGGAGGATATCTCCAACAAAACCAATGAAGGAACATCCCACTGCATTGTCTGACTACCGGATCGCCTCAAGAAGGGAGTGAACTAAAAATCCACTCGACTTATCCCTGAGCCAAAACGGCTCGTCACTAGCATGCAGGTGAAAGTGCACCTACTTGTGCCCTAGTTTGTCAAGTTATGTGAATGATGGGTCAGACTGTCTACAAAGCTCGATAGGAAGATTATTTCAAGCGTCTGCCTCAACCGGATGTGTGGCAGCTCGCAATAGGTAAATTATAGCCTCACATCCCATATCCCAAAACACCAGGTGATTAAAACCCTTAAAACAAGATAGACATCTTAGGGTTTTTGTGGTGAGAAAACTTTTTCAAAATAGGAAAATCTGTGTTTTTCTTGCCTTGTCGATCTTATCGAAACACCCTCGATATGATCGACCTGCACTGTCGATGTCCTCGATACCTTAACGATATTATCGATAAGAGGACCAAAAATGTCCAGCAACTAAATATTCATCTGGACGGATTTATCGATGTATCGATACACCTATCGATATCATCGATAAAAGCACTAAATATGTCCAGCAACTTCACAATATATCTGGACGAATTATCGATGTATCGATACACATATCGATATCATCGATATTCAAATCTCGAGACCATCGAGAATAGCTCGATAAGATCGACAGGCATTTTTCCGGCGCCTCTGTTTTTTAATGAAAATCTCAAAATTCTTCGATATATCGATGACCGTCCGATATGATCTGAATTCAAATATCGATAAGATCGGAGGTCCATCGATATTATCGATAGTGGGCGCGCATTTCTTACAGCAGTTATTTCAGATTGTTTTTAACTATGATCGGGGGCCCTTCGATTTAATCGATATTCAAATATCGATGATATCGACACCAGTTCGATTACATCGAACAAAGCCATAAACTGTCCAGCAAGTTCAAAGATAAATCAGCTGGATTTATCGATGCCTCGACTCTAATCTCGATATCATCGACATTCAAATTCCGATGACCTCGACGGTTCCCCCGATCATTCATGAAAACCTGAAATATCTCAAAGTCAAGTCTCTCTCATTTTTCATGTGTCGATCAATCGATCCTGTCATCGATGGAATCGGAATTCGAAATCCGATGACATCGACAATAACTTCGATTCATCGACCTATTGGCAAGAAGTTTCAAAAGCGTATGACATTGAGTCCGAGTCATCGAGCAAACCATCGATGCTATCGAGAGTATACGCTCGATGATATCGAACCTGCTCGATGATATCGAACTCTGTCATAAATGTGACCGTTTTATATCCGTTGGAGCTTTTTGCCTATTTATAGAGGACTTGTCTTTTGTTGTTGTAAGAGAGAAAAGAGAGAGCTTTTGTGTGTTTCAACTTACATCTTATACCCAAAGCCCTTTCTCTCGAGGGAGTTCATCCTCCAATCCACCCTCACCATTGATATTCAATAGAGTGGATTGGGGAATGAACTTCCGCATTCAAGGATCCTTCAGCTACTACCTGATTGGCAAATCATTATGCTGGAATGCCTTGAATGCATAAGATTGGAACTACTCTACCTTCCTTATAGGCAAACCTTTAGAGAGTAGGATTCCATCTTAACCTTGACCCAACCCTAAGCCTAGTCTTGGTATATCTTTTGCGTTGCGGATCAAGGGAGCAGAAGACTCTTCATCAACAGGGAGGAGATCTTCGGCATTGTGCTTAACGGGACTCGTCAACTTATCTGTAAGTATCTAGAGTCCAAGAGGACACTTGTGATCATTCCTTTCTAGGATTGGGTCTTGTGGTTCTCACCCTTTGAAGTCCTCAAGGAGGCCTCCGGCGGGAGTGTACGTGGTGGGTGCGTTGTGTGGACCCTTGGAGAGCATAAACATCTGGTTAGGAGTGAACCAGTGAAACTTCAGGGTTAGAGGTGAACCGAGTAGAAACCTCTGTGTGCGTTGTGTGGACCCTTGCTCTATGGAGAGCATAAACATCTGGTTAGGAGTAAACCAGTAAAACTCCAGGGTTAGAGGTGAATCGAGTAGAAACCTCCGTGTAAAGGTTGAAGGTGAACCTGATTTAAAACCTTAGGTTTGAGGTGAACCCTGGGAAACCTCCTCAGTGAAATCCGGTACACTCAAGGGTTGAGTGCGACAGCCGGGAGTGAAGTAGACTTATCGTCAAGCCACTATAAAATGACTGTGTTTGTGATTGCTTTCTCTGTGTGATTCATGACAATGCATTCATATTCGTATATCTGATCGCATCTCACACACACACACACACACACACACATCCAACATAGACTAAATTGCATATTGTTATATCTTGATTAGTTTGTGATTGGATCCTCTACTTGGCTTAGAAGCCAGTAAAGTTACATTTGAGTAATACATGATAGGATTAGTGTGATAGGATTTTTAAATAACTCATAAATCTTTAAAAAGTCCTATTCACCCCCCTCTAAGACATATTGGCATATTCCGACTTCAACTCAAGCGGTCTTCACCGCTATTTCAGCAGGTCGGGGCAAATGCCTTCCAACAAGTAACCTCGCCAACTCCTCAATTTCATCATTGGACAGATTGCACCGGGTAGGGAGAAGCCACACTCCACCAAAGCCTTGGTTGGTGAAGTAATCAGCGATAGAGACTGTTTGGTCCGAAATCAGCCTCGCAAGGTGATGGAATTGAAATCTTAGGGGTGAATCCCCTATCCAAATGTCATCCCAGAACTTCACACTAACCGCAATGCCCATAGAGATTCCTATTTGAGCAATGTGTTTCTAGCAAAGGGGGGGAAGCCCTGTACAATAACTCCTTTATCCATCTACCTGAACTAGAGACAATACTTCCCCGCAATAACCTTTCTCCACAAACTCTCCTCCACCCGAAATCTCCACACACATTTTCCCAACAACACCTAGTTAACTTCTTCCAACACTTTTATTCTAGCTCCACCCACATTGTAAGGCCTGCAAACATCCTCCCAATTACGGAGGTAGAATTTTCTTTTGCTTGACAACCTCTTGCCAAGGAAAAAAAGTCTCTACGAAGCGCATCAATCCTCATGAGAATTGATTTCGGACAGCGGAAGAGAGACGTATAATATAAGGGTAGATTTGAAAGGGCGGGCTTAATAAGAGTGAGTCTTCCTCTCAAGGATAGCAATATACCTTTCCAAGAGGATAGTTTCCTTTCTATTCTTTCAATCACCACAACCCATAGATAGGTTGCCTGTTTTCTGACACACAATGGAAGGCCCAAGTAGGTAGAGGGGAATGATCCCGCCCGACATCCCAAAACGCCCGCGAGAGAGGAGGTTTTCCCTTCTTCTAGATTTATCCCCAACATTTCGCTTTTCAAAAGGTTCACTTTGGACCCGAGATGAGCTCAAAGCACCAAAAGATCTTGTGCAAGTTACCTACCTTATCCGACTTAGCTTTGCAAAAAAATAAGTGTATTGTTTACAAATTGCAGATGAGAGATAGGATTTGCAACACCCAAAACCTTAGAGCCCCCAAACAGGCCCATCGATCAGCTCATCTCTTTTACGAGTAACTTTGATCAGATGATCCCAACCATTCAAAATGGCTGGGAAGATGGACAATCCATATTGATTACAATAGAGGTCCAGGTGTTGATTTGAACCATCCATGAAATAGAGCCCACCGTTGATTCTCATCCCCTTGGAAAATCACTTTGATATAATGACTCTGGCTACTACCAAAAAAAAAAGGGAGGTAATGTAGTAGATGGAGCATGCCACAACTGAAGGGCCCATTTGGATGTACCTCCAAATCGATATTGGATCAGCATCATCAAGGTAATCCATCCACTTCATGTTTGAGATGACACAGAAAATGGGAACTGCATTAAGCGGGTTCCCATCTTCATGCTTTCTCAACCCCAAATCCATAGTCAGACAACAACAGGCAATACCTTTTCTTAACTCGCTATCATTTTGACAGGAGATCATCCCTTCCCCTTGGAAAATCCCTTTGATATAATGTTTCTAGCTACAAGTAATATTTATCTAGGGTACAAGTTCGCACTATGATCCCATCAAGGAAGCGGGAATAAAACAATTCTCCAAAATTTCCCCCCACTACTTATTTAATAGAAACACCCAAGCACTAGGCAGCATGATGAGGACATTCGAGCAACATACAAGAGTAGGAGGCTAAGCTAGTCTCCTTATAGCTAGACGACCATTACATGGGGCCCACTTGGCCCAATTCACATTCCTAGACACATTGAAGACCCCACGTGTATGTTCGTGTATCTTTGAACACCCCACACTAGGAAAATGCCCGTGGGCTGCATTTAGGAGCTTGATGGACTCATCGGACCGTTGGATCAAGTGGACACGATGATCGGACCATTGGATCATCATCATCAGACATCAACGAAATAGTTTAGTCGTTTAATTTGTTTATATGTTTCGTTATTTTTTGCATAGCTCGTATTTGTGTTGAGATTATGGAGTTAGGAACAACTTTTAATTTATTGAGCGTCTTTATGTTGAGAATCTTATCTAAGAGTGTATTTTTTGTAGAAGGTATTTTCTGATACTATAAAGGGTTGGACGTCCCCAACCTAACCACTATGGATGTTATGAATGAAAGAGATTTTTCTAATTTTGCTCTGAGATTAAGTGAAAAAATAAAATAAAATAAAATAAAAATCCTGTGATTCGATTGGTGGTGCGAAACCATGGGGAGTGATTCCCTAGTTATATTTTTTACTTTTCTCTCTTCTCAACAAGGTATTATCTTCTTTTTCTCTTTTTTTCCCCTTTCTCTACTTTCCCCAATCTCTCTTCTTTATCTTTCTTTTCTCCCTAAAACCCCAACTTAGATTCTAGAATCCCAAACCCTAATTTCCAAAATCCTCAATTTTTCCAAACCCAAATTCCAAATTCTAGAAACCCTAACTTCTAAAACCCTTAACCCAAAATCTGAAATCCCAACCTGAAACCTCCCAAACCTCACCCTAATGTTCCCACCTTAATGCCTCTAAACCTAGATACCCCAAACCCATCGCCCACATTCCCTAGCCTTTAAACCGCCCTAATATGTCAAAACTCGTACAAGACACATGATTTCCATTGGATTCAGATTAAACCCTATGCTAGGATGGGAGTTCTATCTCCCATAGGTCCCGGTTAATCAGTAATTTATGAAATTCGCATTGTGGGACTGTCGTGGGCTTGAATTTGGATATGTCGTGAATATGAAAATTTTGAATTTATGGTAAATTAGCTTTATTTTATCGTTCTATTTCTCTAGTTGATCTATCTTTTAATATCATGGTATCATATTAGGTTAGATCATTCTGTCCTGCATCACAGCATTACTACATTTCTATTAGAAAGCACCACAATACTATAATATAATTATACCCAACATTGGGCTTGATATAATTGTATTTAAGAATTGCAGGAAGGGAATACTATGTATTCTTCCTTTGCCCAATGACCCTTGTGTCAAGAAAATGTGATGGATGTAGATTATTCTTCTTTTTTTTTTCTCTTATTTTATTTTATTTTATTTTTCGGAAAGGCTGGATGTAGATTATTCTCAAGCATCAAAATATTTGAAAGACAAATGTTTGCAAAAACTACATTTGATGGCACCTAATCACTCCACTCTCAACTGAAATGGAACTTAAGAGCACAAATAGAGAACACACTTTGAACACAACAACTCAACGAGAAAGAAAGTAGACAAAAGGGGGAAAGTATATTTTGGAATGCAAACTATAGAAACAGAATTATAGGAAATTACAAATGAAACTGAACTTTGCAAGTATTATACCTACCACATCATATATATCATAGTGCAGCTTAGTTACAGAATCGCCACGGCGGAGCTCCTCAGCCACACCGTAAGAGATATACACCCGTGGACCCAGGTCAGGCTTAAGGAATTCCTTCGGTAACTTCACAGCTAAGTTGAAAAGGCCAGAATTGGGATTAGTATATTCTTGGAACGGTAGACTACAAATAAATTCAGCATTATGAGCGGGCAACTGTTCCTGAAACCAACTAGGAGGATGCCAATCCTTCAATTTCAGCATCTCAGGCCACATATTGGCATGTGTTCTTCCCTCTAAATATCCATTAAGAAAGTGGTGAATACTGATTTCTACCTGCATCACCAGTGACAGGATATCAACAACAGGAAAACCTTTTTTTTTCTTTTTTTGCTGGGAGAAAGGCTGAGATGATGATAGGTAGAAAGATAATAAACAAAAAGTTAAATGGCATAGATGTGAACTAAATCTCAGTTCAAGAACCAAAAAAGCACTCCCCCGGGTGATGGGCACCTTGGTCACCAGCATCCCCCACCCAACTATCCAAAGCACACTCAAGAACATTCTCCAGGTAAAGCAATTTAAATCATTTTAAAATGAACGGTCATCAGTAATATTAATCCTCAATAACAGCAATAGTAAACAAAAGCTCTAAGACTGCCACATGAACTGCTACAGCTTCATGGAATGAAACTAATCTTGATGATGGAGCTCTAGGATTGCATTCAACTCAATTTAGCATTACTTATGATAAAACTTTTTTTTTTTTGGAGAATTGATACAAGAAACATCAAGAAAACGTACCTCACACCAATCCAAGCAATCAGTAGCTTTAACTGACTTCATATCATTCCCGTGATTGGTACTGTTCCTTTCAAGCAAAGGACGGAAAAATACCAAAGGATCCCAGCTTAAATCAGATTTATCATGAAGCAAATTGCGTACTACAACAGGCTGGCCCTTAATCCAATGCTTCTGAAAATGTTCAAGATCTTCACCCTGAAGATCCTTTGCAGTAGGACAATATAAATAGTTATCATAAGACTCCTCTCTAGCAGCGGCTTCTCGCAACTTCCCATCAAATCCCATTGCTTGATCATGCATGCCGACACAAAAGGGACAGTAGGAAGAAGCATCTAACATTTCAGGAAAGTCATAACTGCAAGCTATTTCTTCTGCACTTATTTCCAGCTGTTGTATCCAATCCAATGGGAAAATGCATCTCAAATTGAGATTGCAAGCGCCACAACCTCCAAGCTCCTTGGGAGGACAAGGAACACTGCCATTGCCATCATTAGCTTTCCATTCGGGCAATGCAACTGAAGAAGGTAACAAAGAATTACCATTTCTTAACAGAGAGAGCCTTGTTCCGAAAACAGGCTTGCCACCATGAACATAAGCTTTCCCTTTATTTATGTAGTTGAATGTAACGGATCCAATGCCTCCAGGTAGGCTTCCTCCACGTATCTCACGACAACAACTTAGGCAAAGGTCAAAAGAACAATTTGAGCAGCTTCTATGGAAATCCACGATGGAAGCTTTGCAGTTGTCACTGCTCAAATATACACAATGCATCAGTGCAACACCTAAAAGCCAATGGAACTCTTTGTTATTGAAGGAAAACCTTTATGGGTGTATTTAACTTACCAGTACAGTTTCTCATCATAGCCACATTCCGCCTGACAAGGCTGATTAGAAGATGGTTTTTCCCCTCCTACAACAAAAATCCATCAGAGGAGAGACACGGTTTAAAGGCAATTTATTAAAAATAATAATTAATAATAATAAAAGACAGGAACATCATGCACCTACCCTGTAGCTTTGCCTCTATTTCCAGCTCAATTCTCTGTTCCTGATTGATTTGTTTCAGTACCGGAAGAAGGATACAAATCAAATAATGGGCATGTAGAATTTTGTCAATCTTGTCTATACCCCTTGCAGGACCCTGAAAGAGATGGAATATCAGTAGGCAAGTTGCTGCCACTGCCAAAAAAGAAAACAAAAAAGGGAGGCAAGGCAGCAGATGGAGAATGCCACAGTTGAAGGGCACGTTTGGATGTACCTCCAAATCGGTATTGGATCAGCATCATTAGTGAAACCCATCCACTTTATGCTTGAGGTGATACGGAAAATGGAAACCGCATTAAGCGGGTTCCCATGTTCGTGCTTTTCAACCCCAAATCCATAGTAAGACAACAGCAGGTAATACCTGTTCTTATCTCACTATCATTTTGACAGGAACTCATCCCATCCACCACCGATAATAGGAACTCTCAAAAGACACCCTAAATCTTAAAAAAGAGACACCTGGAAATCAGACCTTACATCCGCCATCTATTGATTCACTGGACAAGCATGTCTTACAATTGCAAGTTCCGCGACAAACAGGACAGGCCATCTTAAATTCTTTTTCTGGCATCTCAGAGTACCTAGAATGGGAATTGATGTTAGAACATGGCAAAACGGAAAGTACTTGGATATAAGCATCAAACAATTAATAGTATATAACTCCATATGATGTTGGGGTCATCCTACACTTATGATCAACATAAAAAAGAAAACAGAGACATTCTGATTCAATTGTTTGAAAATTGATTTGGTTGCCTTGAAATGGCTATTAATTATCCAATCGTCCATCAGGAAAGCCACACATGCACAATAACAAACCTTACAAGTAGAAATATCTAGTTCCAGAAATTCTTGAGCAAGACTAAGACCATGTCCATATAAACCAAAGGTTCAACAGGATCCCACCCTTTGGAAGGAGACTATCGTCATTGACACAGCTCATCGTCACTCGAAGCAAAACTTATAGCAGGTACCAGATCAACCAAGAAAATTGACAGGATGAACATGATCTGTAGTTTCCTCGGCATTTGCATTTTGGATTTTTTTTAATTTTTTTTTTCATGATACAACCATCCCTTGAGATGATCGATGGTGAGGTTTTTATCAAACCCTGCAACCCAACAACAAAGCTATGGATCTTGGATGATGGGATGGATCATATCCTTCCAATAGGGAGCACTGCATTACCCACTACAAGTATGACCCGTATAGCAACCTAACACAAATGACTGTTGCCAGAGAATTCCTGATCAAACCTAACAAGCTGAAATGACTTGAGGCAGAAATTTCTTGACCAAAGCTACAAACTGCTAAGATAGATTCCCAAAGGATCCAACCTTTCAGGAGGGGAAAACCTGACCCCACCCCAAAGAAGGCATACATCACCCTTGACATAGCCCGCCATGACTCCAAGCAAGATTTAAAAGAAGTACAAAATTGAACTAGAAAAAAGATAGCATGAACATGGTCCATGGTTTCTACATTAACATTCCATAAGATGCATATCACTCTCCACTAGAGATAACAGATGCCAAGGATTTTACCCAAGGTTCCAAATATCAGTACTAGAGGGCATATCTGCCAGGACCAAAAACAATACACTATGGACCATGTCAGACCCATACTGGACCATATCGAGGCAATTATCTGACAAAAAAGAAAAGAAACAAAAAGAAATTATCACAAAGGTTTTTTTTTTTTTTTTTTTTTTTTAAATGAGAAGCACAAGAATGTATCATTCAATGGCGTATCCAAAAAATTCTTTTGTAAAAAGGATGTCCACCTGACCTATTGAAAATTGAGCTTTATACTCTGACCTCTAAATTTGATGTTAATAAAGCATTAGCGAATTAGAAATTTTGTGGTTGATCATCAATTCTCATTGTAATGGGTTTTGTTAGATATTTAGGTTTAATGGGTTTTGTTAGATATTCAGGTTTTTAACCGAACCCCACAATAATCATCAAATTCACCAAATATTATCCAGAATCAAAACATATGTGATTACAATCACAAACATGAGGAATGCAACATAATGAATAGCATACTGTTGTAAGTGATTTATGCAAGGTATATTGGTATCCCAACTTAGTCCAAGGTCATGGAGGGGCTTGCCCCTTGCATATTTTACTGTGAAAGGTCCAAGGGCTTCAAGGCTATTCGTCCCAAAGTGTAATATGCACATTGTTTTCCCTATCAGTATCAACAAATGTATCACAACCTGGGATATGGAAGCTGCATGGGAAATATCAAAAGTATCACGTAATGTTTGGCTGTTTTTGGGAAACATCGGAAAATTGGTCGAAATTTTCAATGAAACTTCAGTAGAAGATGTTAAAAAAGATATCATTGCACACTTAGAAATTTAAAAGCAAAAAATCACAAGAAACAAATGCACATAATAAGTTTCCTTTGAATAGGGTCCAAAATGGCATAAGTGATGCAACTATATTTAAAGTTAATTCATATAATTTATAAATCATAGAAGATATGTAGGAAAACACAATCAATTAATTATTTTTAAAAATTGCACACATGGCATACAAGTAATTGAAATTAAATTCTCTAAATTATGTCTCATAATCCAAAAATTAGGTTTATTTCCTCGTCCAAATAAGATTGGTGGACATTTATTGGACAGTTAAGAATGAAAAATATCCAATGGTCCGGTTTCAACAAACAAGTCTCCACGAATCAAAGGTCAGGATCGTTCAAACAATCTGATTTTGGGACCGTGACTTGCCACAATGGGTTCCACAATTTAATTGATCTAATTCGAGTTAATATTAACATGTGTACAATTTCATAGTACATGCACATCCCAATGTTATGCATGTGAGTATGGTACAAATTTGAAAAGTTAGCAAGCAAGAGGCAGCAGCTCAAGTGGGCCCCACAGTGATTTATATGTGAAATCCAAACCGACCTCCAGGTGGGTCAACCCTTTTTAGGCCCAGTGCCCAAAAATCAGCCCTATCTATGATTCAAGTGTACTGCATGATTGGAAACAATGTACAAGGCAATGTTCACCCTCAAAACTCTTTACCTTGGTGTGGCCCACCTGAATCACGTTTGGGCCTGAGTTTTAGGCTCCATGACTCAATTCCATTGTGGCATCTAATGGTTCAAGTGAATTTCATATAAACATCACGGTGAGCCCTGCAAAACTCAAGGGTGGACGTCTCTCTCCAAATTGTTTCCTTTGGTGTGGGCCGTGTAGCCCACCAGAATAACAAGTTAGCCTAATTTTTCGGCCCTGAGTTAATGTGAGACTGCACATCTAATGGTTGAAGTGGATCTCACATACACATCAAGGTGGGCCCATAAAAAATCGAGGGGGACCATAACAAATCAAGGATCCTATAACTTGTTTTAAATATATTAGCTTCTAAACGGTTGGTTGAGGGACACCGACCCTTATTTTTTTATAAGGGCCATCATGATGCAGTATGTGAAATCCACTCCGACCATTAGATGTGCAATTTCATGTTAGACCTAAGGCCAATAAATCAGGCTAACCCAGTGATTCAAGTGGGCCATGCCAAAGGAAACAGTTTGGAGAGAGACGTCCACCCTTGATCTTTACAAGGCCCAGATGATTATATGAAATCCACTCCAACTATTAGATGCCAAAACAAAATTTAGGCATGGGGCCCCAAAATCAAGCCTAAACGTGATTCAAATGGACCACATCAAGGAAAGTTGTTTCAAGGGTGATTGTTGCCTATACATGTTTTCAATCCTACAGTCTACCTAAATCACAGATGGGGCTGATTTTTAGGCCCTTGGCCTAACATTGGGTGACGCACCTGGCAGTCAGGGTGAAGTTCGCATAAACATCATAGTGGAGCCCACCATTTAAATACCATGTCGTTCACCATGAATGAACGACACATCACTGAAGCCTTTTCATTTGAATTTTTCTCATAACCTGGTTCATCCCTATTTCATATATTGGTACCAGCCAATATGGATCTGATATGGATATATTGTCCAATACAACTCAAATTTTAAAAAACAAGGCTTTCCCAAACCATACTAGTATACGCCCCAGGTCCGCTACTGGCAATGACTATGGTATTTGAGGATATTTCACACGAGATGTTTTTTTTCCTGAATGAGATCTAGACTTTTATTGAAACCAAGAAACTTCACAAAAGTGGTGATGAATGGGCAACAATGAGTGAACCTCTTGTCACTCCCCTAAAGGCGATGTCCTTGGCTACCTTAATAGTTCCTATGGGGAAAATGAAAACACTAGACACCAATTGAGATAAACTGAATTTGATTTCTCATAAACAAACGGCAAGCCTCTATGCGCCCCAACCTTTCCCAAAAAAGGCAAAAACCCACCTTTCATTAGACTATAGTGTCCTTCATCAATCACCTTCCCCCTCCCAAAAAAAGATCCACCTAATGCAACCCTACCTTAAGCACAAATAGGTTTACTATATTTTGATCCTTGACCTAGCAAGGCCTCCTACAAACCCACAAGATCTAGCCCCTCGCATCACCAAGGTAATTCGTAACGGTAACGGTGACCGTAATGGCCACTACCGTTACCATTATGATACAGGCTGTAATGGCTTCTTCTTCTTTTTTTCTTTTTCTTTTTTTTTTTCTTTTTTTTTTTTTGAAAATAAACCTGAAAAATGCTTTTGTCAGCCCCATAACTGACCATTGTGGGCCCATTATGGCCATTACAAGGTCAATATGGGTCTTTTTTGTGTTACAACCCGGTAACATGTAATGGTGGCCACCGTTACTGTTACGTAACGGCCGTATCAGCCGTTACATAGCCGTTTTTTGCATAACTTGCTCATCACATAATGTCCCCGCCTTGAGGTGCTAGAGGAATCCACGTAGCCCCCGCAGAAATTTAGCTTGAAAGACCACGAACATGAAGGCACCTGAACTGATTTGGCTTGATTTGAATTACCCTTTCCCCTAACAGCTTCTCACTCCACTTCAGATGCCCTCATGGGTTACAACTTTGAATACTAGGAAAACATGAGCCCACTTGGAGATCATTGAGAATATTTGGTTTCTAACCCAATGCATTGATTAGTCCTCATTTTTTAAGATCCTCCTTTTCTTTCCTTCCACAACCCCATAGAGTGATGCCCTTTTCTCGAAATGGCCCAGGGAGACGCCCATCAATCACCTCTCTGAGCTAGACAGCCCAGGTAACACCAAATGACATAAGGGAAAGATTCCATACAACCATTGCCACTTCTCAGCGAAGAAACATATGATCAACGGTCTCCTCATCCTTCCCAGCAACATGATTTCTGGTGCCATAGTGGGGTGGTTCCACGTGTTTTTTATGGTTGCTCTTTGTTAGATTTAGACACCTATTGTTTTTAGCATTAGAGATCACGCCTTGGTCTATAGATGTCCTATACTTTTATTTTGTTTAATATGTCTGGCTTCATTTGATAATAATAGAAAAGGTTCTCATCTTTCTGAGCTACAAAACCCAGGTCACACCAAGTGACATAAGAGAGATCCCATACAACCATTGCCACTTCTCAGCGAAGAAACATATGATCAACCCTCTCCTCATCCTTCCCAGCAACATGATTTCCAGTGCCATGGTGGGGTGGCTGCATGTTTGTTTATGGTCATTCTTTGGTAGATCTAGGATAACCTATTGTTTTTTTAACAGTACAGCCCATACCTTCGTCAATAGATGCCTTGTATTTTCCTTTTGTATAATATGCCTGGCTTCATTCGATAATAATAGAAAAAAGACAAGAATTACTTTTGGAATAGACAAACCAAGGTTTAAAAGAAGGAAGATGAAGAAGAAAAAGAACTTTCATGTTTAATTAGAGAGTCAAAGAGAATAGAACGAGGAATCTTCACAAGTGTCAAGAACTAGATAACTAACCAAAGAGCGCATCTTTATGGAAAAGGTTATTGTCCTAAGCTCCAAAAAAACTCAGGGAGAGTTGTTCTTGTTCAAGTATTTATCTTATATGTTGCCTGCCTCCAATCCTACTCATGGAACCTTTCAAGGTTAAGGAACTCACCGTTCCTTTATGCAGTCTATGCAAAAGAACTCCCTTCGACAGCTCAAACACCAGATTAGCCTCGTTGCATTTCTCCTCTGGCACTGATGGCAATTCTTCTTTCCACCTCTCCTCGCGCCCATCACTTTGCGAACCCGAGGAACAATCTAAAGAAACAAGCAATCCAAATTAAGATAAAGACGAAGAAGAAGAATACCTACAGAACATAAGTAAAACAAAAGGCTACACTTGGATGCAATGGTGAATTGAATTGCAATAATTGCTTCAATAACATCATGTTTGGCCACACAATGGAACTGAACATTCTATTCAATAGAGAGGATTGACCAAATAACAATGAGGTTTCCAAGCATTCATATTCACATGAGTAGGGTAGCCCTCAAACTTTAGTTGCATTTGTATCAGTTATAACTTGTAAATAACGTGGCTACGATTTTCCGGATGGTTGAAGCTCAAGTGTCGATGAATCCTCTTTTGGCAATCCAAGACCAATTGGCACACAGGGAGTGGTTAAAGATGAAAACTTTTTTATTGTTTTTTCATTATTGGGTACTAAGGGTGAAGGTGACATGATTGGAGCCAAGGAGTCGGCCCTGAGAGAAGGCTTCATCTTTTCACTTCAAAACTCTCTAGTTGTGTTATAGCTGAATGGGGTTCCACAAATATTATTTATTGGGCCAGGAAGGGTCACAATAAGTCATGGAAACTCTCTTTCATGTTCGAGGAGATCCAACGTATTGATTTTTATTTTTATTTTTTTCTTGAACATTATCCAATGTATTGATTGTAGGTTTTGTTTGTCCATGTCGGTAGAGAGCCAAAAGCCATGGCGGACTCCTCAACTTCCGGAGGAGGAGTGGGGTGGCCTGTAGGATGCGGGGGCACACTCGGGGTGGGCCGCCTCACACAAACCCATGTGATTTGAGGCCCACAAGGGAGTGGAACCCATGGATTTGGGGCCCACGAAGAGGGTTCAGCCGAGAACTTAACTCATGGATGTGGGGCCTGGGCTATGAGATAAAGGGATTAATTCATCATCCTCTATCAATTCGATCTTTTAGAGCAAGGAGTTAATTGTCCTACATCAAATTGGTGTTGGAGCGAGAGGTCTCGTGTTCAAGACTCCTCACCAGGAGTGATTAATACAGGGGCATTTTCACACCGGGTTTGAGTGGGGTGGCTTGTGGGATGAGGGGGCAAACTCGGTGTAACGACTCGAGATTTTGGGTGCATTTATAGACGCACGCGATTATGTACACTTACATTAGCTTTGGCATAGATGTGGAAATCCATCTCTAATCCCACCTTTTACGTGTGTTCATAAAACTGACCATGCATATATAAGATTAAAGTCTTAATAATTCGATTAGTTCACTTGTATCTAGTCATCCGGATGCAAATCACACTCGTATTCGTCAACTGGCTCACCTAATTACCAAAACAAACTATTCAATTTAAAGCTCATAGTGTACAATTCAAATTCACTAGTTTAGCTTATACATAGGACTGCACACTTCCTTAAGGACCATGATTAAGTGAGGGCCGTTAAAATGAATCTTAAACACCATTGAAAATCGTTGGTCAATATTGAGCTCGTTAGATAGAACACGTCAAACTGAAGTAGGGCGTCAAGTTTCGCCCAAATCAAGCAGTTCAAACTATGGCCATCTACGATATAAAATTTTGAGTATATATTAGGATTAAGGAACCCAGAGTCTCTGGACACTGTCACTTTTCCAATGAATGACGTCCTCTTTTGTATAAAAATAAAACTAATAATAATGATTAAAGAAATTTAAATTTAAATAAAACATAATCCATATTTAGATGCATTGCCACACATGTTGTTTCAAAGCCTATATTATCTAAAACTCTTCCTTGCTTTTGAAATGCCAGATTTTGTGGTGAATCTAAACTACCCATCATTCGGACGTTTTTTGCGGTGGATCTAAACTACCCATCATCCGGACCAACGATCCAAATTGTCCGGTAGGTGGACCCATTGATATGCTCCAAGCCAATCTCCGAACACCAGCCATCCCAAAGTCCCAGCCACACATCAATCTATCATCTCACCAAGCTCCACCATCCATCCACCATTTTCAAATTTCAACCCTCTATACTTTGAGATCCATCAATCTACACTATCTATTAGTGATGCCACTAGTTTACAGATATGCCTTTCTTTTGAGTTATACTCTAACTTAATGTTACAAAACAAAAGATCGGTGTGGATATCCCTCTCTAGTGGACCCCACCACTAAAAAGAAAAAGAAATGAGAGATAGCAATATATGTTGCTAGGAATTAGGATAACCAAGCAAACCACGTTATCTAACGTATACCTATCTTCTTAGCGTGGGAGTTATGCAAGCCGTGCAGGAGGACCGGGACCCGCCAACCAAACCCAATCTACTCTAGGGGCTGGAGCCCAAGAACCCATCAATCTGGTCCGTACATCATTCTAAACCCACAAACCCAACCATCCATTTCGAAATAATCCAGCAAACTACATCTACATTGTTGAAATTAGTAACCACTCAAAGGTAACTCAAGATCAAACCACCAAGGTTGTCCAAACATCTCGGCCCTTGCCTTACCATCCAATCATCCACCCCTGCATCATAACCATCCAGCCATCAAAAACATTTCAAAAGTCCAGCCGATTATCATTCACCCATACAAAACTTAAAGTTAATGTGAGTAGCAGGGAGGTTCAACGTTACGTATTTCCCTACCACTTTTCATATTTTGCGGCCCACTTAGATTTTGATCCACCTCATTTTTTTGTGTTCATGTCCAGTCATGATCTAGCAAAACGAATGATCGGGGTGGATTTCTCATGGTGGACCCCACCTGATTTTACGGTTGCAAGGAAGACCCTGCGAAAGATTTGCTTCATCAAGCCAGCCTCCCCGTTTTCTACGCATGCTGCCTTCTTCCTCAACTACTTCTCCTATTTCTTCTCTTCTTCAACTTCTAAGTTATAAAACCACTTGTTGTGGGTTCACAACCAATTAAGCAGAACCGTCCATACAATAGAGTGGATAGCATGCACTGGTAGAATTTCCAACACCCTTACCTTCTTCAATTGAGAAACAAGATGTCACGCTTCTCACCTTCCTCATATCTTAGAAACAAAGGCTATCTCTTATAAATCCAACCACTCAAAGTCTCAAACCATCCAGGTATTCAAGCCATTCATGAAGTGGACCCTTCGATGTATCACCAATCTGGGCCATTCAAGTTAGGAAATTCATCATCATCAGACTGCCCACCAACTCAAGACACACAACAACTCTAGCTACTTGTAATCATATCACATCCCTATTCACCCTGGTAAACACAAAGGCACCATAGCTAATGGCATCGGTAGGGAAATAGCACGTCGCTGGAAAGTCCTCATTTCTTTATTTCTTTCTTTCGATGTCCCTTTAAATGTAAAAGGAATGTCGCAACAACCACCGATCGGTACCATTCAGATCCTAAACCTCGCCATGATATCCTAAACTAATCATCAAATCATGTAAGATGCTTTTCATTGAGTATGACTTTAGCAAATCAAACCAACTATCAACCCAAAAATTTTCAAGGGATTAGTGTATAGACTCCAGTGGCTTCATGTTACAGAGATTGTCGAACGTGTCAGTACCAGATTGGCGATATCTAGAGAGAAGTCTGTGTGTGGGGTTCATTCCAGAAATCAAGGTGAGTGATCCCGATGTGTTTCTCATCCATCAAATTAAAATAGATTGATTGTTTGATATGTTGTATACTTACACTGATATAATTGTCATTTACTCTTAGTTGATTTACATGAATGTGTGATTTTTGTATTAATATAATAATAATAATTTGATTTTATCAATGTGGTATAATCAATTATTTGAGTTACTGTATTAATGCAACTTATATGTTGAATTAATAACTGGACATGAATTGAATAATATATTGGATAGTATGGGACTATGTTGATTCAAATGTGATAATTGAAATGATCTATGCAATACATGACTCATGATTACTTGATATGCTCGTGCATCTATCAATTACATGCACAACAAGTGCTGAAATCCTGAGGAACCTGCCTGAACGGTATACCTGGTATAATCATTACCAGAAGCCCACTATACTAGTAGAAGCCTGCTTAAGGAGTAGATGCGAGCTTTGCCTATGCCTACCAAATGATAAAAGCCTACCAAGGGGCGGATGCGGGTTGACGGGTTTCCAACTAAGGCAAGTGGACGGATTCCCACTTGATGCATTCATGCATTGCATAATAATTGCATTTTTTTTAATTATATTGTGTATGATTATTGGCATTCTATTATAACTTGATATAAAGAACCATGCCGGGAATTCTCACTAGACCTAGCCAGCTTACCTTTTATTGATGTAAAACCGTATAGATAAGCAAGTAGTTGATGAGTTGGCGCATGAACAAGAAGTTGTGGTTGAACTGGTGCACGACACACGTGAGACGTAGTCATGCCTATCAAAAGAGGAACTGGCCGCATTTGGACCATTCCTAATTATTTAATTAGAATTTTATTTATTATGATGATCTGATTAGTTGTACGATTTTAAGCATTTGATTGATTTTATTTAATTGAATTGTTCTAGGTCTATAGCAAGTATTCATAGGTAAGCTGTATTGACTAATGAATGATGTCAAATTTATGTTGATTGAATGTTTATGGATGTTGAGAATGAACAAATGTTGATAATTAAATCATTTTGTGTGAATAGTTGTGAATGGACCTAGTTGGAATGTAGAAATAAATATTAATTTTGCCTCTGAAAAATCGTATAATGGAATGAAGTTAGTACACTTTGTGTACGAGTTACGACTCAAAACTCGGGTCTGAGAGTGTACACTCTGTACTCGAATTTCGGGGTGTGACACTCGGGGTAGGCAGCCCGTGTGAGGTGGAACCCATGTGATTTGAGGCCCACGAGGGAGCGGAACCCATGGATTTAGGGCCCACGATAAGGGCTCGGCCAAGGATCTAACCCATGCATGTGGGATCTGGGCTATGAGATGAAGGGATTAATTCGCTACACTCTATCAGTTTGAGCTTTTAGAGCAAGTAGTTAATTGCCATGCATCGAAAGGGGGGGGGAGGGGTATTCATCTATTTTATCATTACTTTGTTTCAGCTTGATGTATCTTTTTCTGCCCATTAATTGAAAGCATTATTCTTGCAAATTTTAACTAAAAAATTACAACACATTCCATTGATGCGAATGCTAAGGATTTTTCTTTTTTAGAATGTGATTACAATCTAGTCACCCACCTTTAGGGTTGTGTGATACCTTAAGGCACCTACTCAGCCATTAATGTGCAATTGGGAAACTTTAAATTCCCATCAAGCTGCCTTGTCGTTTACTAAAGTGCCCATTGACTTGTTTCTCATTTATCAGGGGAAACCCATTAAGCACACTCCACTGGGAGCCTGTTTGTTTCACCAATTATCACAGTAATGTAAAGGAAATGTGCAATGATTACAAGTTACTTTACATGTCTCCTGACAACATCTGCATTTGACCATTGATTCTAGTGTTTAGTTTCTCGCGGTAAAATCTTAGCAATGGCATTTTTACAAACTACTTAAGTGTCAAATCATCACCAAAATACATTAATGTCACTGTTTGGATTCAAGATTTTCATGATAATGCCATGACAAAATCTAGTGATTACAAATTCATTTACCTCTCTCCCTAATACATCTGCATTTCACCAAAGATTCCCATGTTTGGTTTGGCAATGGTAAAACCATAATGATGATACATTACCGGGGTAATTGGCAAAAAAAAACATGCCCTACATGTTGTCACTCTTTATCAAACAGATGCATTTCCATATTTAAAGTGTATGGTCTAGGAATGAACCTATGTTATTTATTTGTGGAACTTCTACAACCGAATTATTGCAAGTCATTTCGCATCCAAACACATCCTAAAATGGACATATCCAAATTGAGTTGTCAAAATCCTGTGATTTGTGATTTACGATTTACAATTTGAATTGAATATTAAGGGTTTGTTTGCTTTACCATTTACCATGGTAAATGGTGGTAAATGGTAATTATTATTTACCATGGTAAATTCATGCAAGACGCCCTTATGACGTTGACAGCTTCACTAAAATCGAGGAGAAGAATGAGATGCGTAAAATCTGTGGGGCCCACCTAATGTATATATTTGTGGGGTCTATCTATCCACGGAATGAGCCCAAAATATGAGGCAAATCCAAAGCACATGTGGACCACACCACCAGCTATAGTGGGAATTGAACACCAACTATTGCAAACTTTTTGGGGGGCAAAAAAATTTTTGGATCAAGTTGATATTTATGTTTTTGGTTCATTTATATCTTTCTGGCCTTATGAACAAGTTAGATGATAGATACATATCACTGTGGGCCCTACACAAATTACAGATTTTAATGGTGGACATCATTATCCCCCTCTTTTCCTGTGGTATGGTCCACTTGAGCTTACAATCTGCCTCATTTTTTTGGCTCATACTTTAAAATGAGTTAGTAAAACAGATGGACAATGTAGATCAGACACATACATCAAAGTGGGAACCACAAGCTTTTACATAGGCAATCCCATCCAACACAATCTCAGTTCTCGCATAATTATTCAGTGATTTCCCTCTCTTCCAAATGTTTATGAGAAGTAATCATTATTTATTTACCACCATTTACTAAGGTAAATGGTAAAACAAACAAACCCTAAGCAAAACAATTTGAATCCCACCTTAAATCCCTTTTTAGATGAATCTTACAAATCTATTATTTGAATCCTACGATTCCATTATTTGAATCCTACAATCTACGATTCAAATTATGCTTGCTCTCTTCTTTTTAATCTTGGATTTCGTTTTATGCTAAAATGGTGGGGCCTTTAAGAATCGTTTAAAAAAGGTCTATTCTTTTTGTTTTTTTTTATATAAGAGAAAGATTTGTGATTGTGATATTCAAAAACCCAAACCAAAGAAATTAGAAATATCTTTTTCTAAAGTCAACAAAATCAAGTACTGGTATTCCCTATATAATCCTACACTTAATAAAGGTAAAATTACTAAAGGACACTAGTATATTTTTTAAGGTAAATTTCTTGAAAGAAAAATCATAAAAGAAAAATAAGGGTCCTTTAATTCCATGACATAAGTAGATCATATTTAAGTTCTCGATTGCCAATATCATGACATGTATTATTTTCATGGTACGAATTGATGGGAAATAGATGATTGATGTGTTTTTATTTACTTTGACTATAAGATTTTTCGATATTCTAAGAAAATCATAAAAATTCTTACAATTTGTGATGGGGACATCACACGCACACGCACGCCCCCCTACGCACGTACGCAAGGAGGAAGAGGGCCCCACCATCAATCTGGATCGATAATGACATCTAGGGAGGGCCTCCTAGTTAGAGGACTATGTTTTGGTTTGTTGTAGTGGACCCGATAGTAATATGTAAATCCTACCATGGGTTCTCATGATCATGGCCCGCTATTCTAATTAATCTAGTACTTTGGGTTTTGCTTATTATTGTTATTAGGAATATCGTAGACGGTTTAGATTGCTTTGCTTAGTTATTATTTTTTATTACTTCGTATCCAAATAATAGGTTGCACACATGGCGCGAGTTTTGGGGTATAGGGTTTTATTATAAATAGGCACCCTTTGTAGTCTTTTTTCTCATTGAAGATTAATAAAATTTCTGCGTTTTTTTTTTTTTTTGCTTCTCTGAGTTTCTGAGTTGTAGAAATCCAATTGGGTGTGAAACCCTCCCTTCCTCGAATGGCTGATTACCGTGGTGCAAACCCACACTCATCCTGATTCGCCCCCACCTTCTACCTTCCATATTTCTCTTCTCCTACAGCCATCCTCCCTGTAAATCCATCAATATTTTGTAGACATTTCTTTTCTACAGCAGATTTCTGAAATCTGGCCCTACAAGAGGGCTGAAACTTCGGCGAAGCACTGCGCACAGACCGATCGTCGGATCATCGCGAAACTTGAGAGTTTTGTGGTCCACGGTCCACCCCTAGCTGACCAGGGCCAAGCTGATCGTTTTCTGATTCGTGGGCCCCACACACGTGCGGGACACCACCAGCACACGTGCATCTGGGCCTTCACTGTTGTCCACGCGTGTAGTGCTTCTCTTGTTCGTCTCTCTCCTCTCTTTTATTCCTCTTTCACCCAAATCCCTAACCCTGACCCTAAATTACTCAAATCCCCAATTTTATGCCCTTTTCTTCAACTTTAAGGTTCCCCGAATTGAAATTTGTGAATCCCTTGGATTGGGGAATTATTTTTGTGCATGTGTGGATGAATTTACCCTCCTTTGATTATTGTTTAGTTTATAATTTGATTGATCCGGCCCTAGCATGTGTAGGCCTGGATCTGCATAAGATTCCCCTTGATTGAGTGCTTGAACTTTTGTGTGGGATGTGGAATTTTGTGTAACTGTTTCTGAATTAGTGTGATCTAAAGCCTGAAAATCTTGCACATCATACTTGAATTTCATG
The DNA here is from genome assembly GCA_021015155.1 of Magnolia officinalis. NCBI lineage: Eukaryota > Viridiplantae > Streptophyta > Magnoliopsida > Magnoliales > Magnoliaceae > Magnolia > Magnolia officinalis. The sequence goes on along the minus strand of JAJHSJ010000017.1, from coordinate 2,579,672 downwards.
TCCTGCATCAAATTTGGTATCAAAGCCCAAGGTTTTTATAGGGGAATGTATTGCATATTTAGGGTTTAGTTTATTTGCGTACATTATGCATCAAATATCATCATATAGAGCTGTTTACAGGTCCATAATTCCTAATATAAGCTGCTGAATTTTCTGCTATCAAAAAATCCCCGTATCTCTTTGCTGGATTTTCTGTTAACAGATTCTTTAGGCAGATACATTGCTGGAAATTGAGTAGTATTGTGTCGTTTTCCCCATATAGAGTCATATAGGAGCATTTAGTCCCATCTAGGCACATATAATCGTATTAGAAGGTCCTTAAGTTGAGTTAGTAGTTGTATGCCCTCATATATGGGTCATGATTTTGGCTTGTACCCTACACTAAACATGGAGCAATTGCAATAGTCAATGAACAAGCTGACCTAGCAGTTTGAGTCTTTGGATAAGCGCTTAGAACAACATATTGACCAACGCTTTGAGCAGTTTAATGTGCGCGTTACCCAACTAGAGACATCCGCCTGGGCAAACCCCACCATTGGGGAAGATGCCCAATCTCAGGCAGGTGATCAAGCGATTAGACCAAGGAATTGAGGTGGATAAAGAATTGGTCATGGGCGCGCACCCATGCACCCACCCCACGAGGGAGATCATAATCAATATGACCCAGATGCACAACTCCTCAAGGGAGTTAGAGTAGATGCTCCTACGTTTGATAGTGACTTGGACCCTAAAACCTTTTTAGACCAGCTGGCGGATATGGACCATTATTTTGAGTGGTAAGACATGTCGGATGCTCGTCGAGTCCGATTCGCAAAGATGAAGCTTGTAGGCCAAGCAAAGAGGTTTTGGGCTACTGTAGAGTGAAAGAAAGAGCGAGGGAGCTACTAATAGTCCACTGGAGAGAAATGAAAGAAACTCTTAAGGAGAAGTACATTCCTCTCTTATCGCTTACGGTTGATTGAGGAATGACAGTCTCTTCGACAAGGTTCCATGAGTGTGGCGGAATACATTGAGAAGTTTGAAGAGTACTTGACCAGGTGTGAAGTTGATGAGGATCCCGTACTCACCCTTGCTCGATTTAAAACGGGCCTCTGTTCTGACATTAGGAGAGAATTGCTCGCCAAAGACATAGACACTATTGAATAGTTGTATCAAGTAGTGTTGGAGGTTGAGTAATACCTCAAAGCATATGTGGGAAGACGGTTTGACTTTCTCGATTCTAGTGCTAAGGCTAACCCTTTTGGGGCTAAACCTAACACTGGATATCAAAACAAATCTTCCAACAGTTCTCAGTCCAGGCCCAAGGATGATAAGGGTAAAGAGATTGTCGGGTCTAGCTCGCGTGGAAGTGAGGCAACTAGGTGTTTTAGGTGTCAGGGGTTTGGTCACTTTGCCCACCAATGCAGCACGAAAGAGGGCACCAAGGTACTCCTTATTGATGGGCAAGTAGTAGTGCCCCCAGAGAGTGACGGCGAAGAGGAAGAATATGAACCAGTAGAAACCCCTAGTGATAAGGAAGAGAGAGCGCATGAATCTGCTACCCTCGCGGTTGTACATTGTGCCTTTGCTGAAGTCAAGAACACTGATGATTGGCGCCGCAACACGATCTTCTATACTTATGCAAAAAGTGGAGAAAAGACTTGTAAGATGATCGTGGATAGTGGTAGTTGTGCCAACGTAGCATCGATTGGCACTGTGAGCCGTTTGGGCTTGAAGCTTGAAGCCCATCCTCAACCCTATAGAGTGTCCTGGGTTGATGAAACTTTCATTCCAATCTCGCACCATTGTCTTGTTCCTATTCAGTTTGGATTATATAAAGACACTTTGGTGTGATGTTGTTCCCATGGATGTTGGTCATATCATTATGGGTAGACCTTGACTCTATGACAGGGATGTCACCATATTTGGTCGTTCGAATGTGTGAACATTCTAGTTTGAGGGCAAGAAAGTCAAGCTAAATCCACTTCCACCCAAGAACACGAATGGAAAGGAGGCCACCACACAGTGGTGTGAGCGGCTCAAAAGAATTGAAGGAGTCGAAGTCCACGTCCAAACCTCTCCATATTCTAAATGCCAAAGACTTTGAGCGAGAAACTGAGGCGGACTCGATGTTATACGCCCTTGTGGCTAGGAAAAGTGTACCAGAAGATAGTGTAGAGTTACCCACTAAGGTCATTCAGGTAGTGCATGAGTTTCGTGGTGTCTTTCCTGATGATCTACTAAATAAGCTTCCCCGTATGATGGATATATAGCATGTCATTGATCTAGTCCCTGGGGCGACTCTACCAAACCTCCCTCATTACAGAATGAACCCAAATGAGCATGCAGAGTTGAAAAGACATATTGATGAGCTCCTCGAAAAGGGTTTCATTCGAGAGAGCATGAGCTCGTGTGTCATGCCCGCCTTTCTTACACCCAAAAAGGATGACACATGGAGGATGTGTTTTGATAGTAGGGTCATTAACAAAATCACGGTTAAATATCGATTTCCCATACTGCGTCTTGATGACATGTTAAATATGATGGCCAATGCTACTATCTTCTCGAAAATTGGCCTCAAAAGTGGTTATCACCAAATCCGTGTACGCCCTGGTGATGAGTGGAAGATATCCTTCAAGACGAATGATGGGTTATACGAGTGGCTAGTTATGCCTTTTGGGCTGACTTATGCCCCAAGCACTTTCATGCGTGTGATGACCCAAGTGCTGAGGCCCTTCATGGGGAAGTTCCTAGTCGTATACTTTGATGATATCTTGATTTATAGCATGACTAAGGAACAACACCTCAACCATTTGAGACAGGTTTGTGGGATCCGAGTCAAAAAATTGTACGCCAACCTAAAGAAGTATGCGTTTTTGTCTAGTAGTGTTATCTTTTTAGGTTTTGTTGTGTCAGCTGATGATGCAAGGATAAACGTGATGAGGATAACTACTCCAAATCCACGGAGCTTCTCTGGACTCCTCACAGAGACTTCTCGAATCCACGAGGAAAGAAGAGGAAAGAAAGCAGAAAATAGAAATAAATTCTACTAAATTCGAAATTGATTAATTAATTAATAAAAACGAGTTCACAACCCTTTAAATAGGAGTACCAAGCAATGGGAAAGAAATCAGAATCAAACTATAACTAAAACTCCTAGAATCCGAGACTTACTATAAATAGTAAACTTACTATTTATAGACGGGTCGTGATGTCTACTAGTGCGCAAGGTTTTCAGCCAAAATAGTAAGTGTCCTATTTGGCTTCACCAAACCGTTCTCCTAATTATTCTAAAGCTCTTTTCACGTTGGACGCATCTCCTAAGGCCCGACGGATGAAGAGTTATAATCAAACTAAAACTTACTATTTATAGTAAAAACGAAATTAAAACAGGGAAACGACCGTTGATCCAAGGGTATTTCGCAAATCCGGGTTGCACAACCCGGCGTAGCTGGGTTGGTTGGCTAAAGTAGCTCGTTCTACCCCAAAATCATATATTTTACGCCTAATAACTCATTCCGGATTGTGAGATACACCCGATCTAAGGTCTGACGGTCCGAATCACTTCTGTCGTCGACCGGGCCTTTTCTAATCCATCTTGGCCATGAAACTGTCCGCGACCCGCTCTACATCAGTCCCCTCCACTTCAAAAGAACTCGTCCTCGAGTTCTCATCCTGCTCTGGTTCATGATACTCGGTCAGGTCCGCGACGTTGAAAGTCCGTGAGATTGCCATATCATCTGGAAGATCAACAACATAAGCGTTATCATTGATCTTTCGAATGATTGGGACGGGTCCAATCTTCTTATTTTTCAACTTGTTGTACGTCCCAGTCGGAAATCTCTCTTTGCGCAGATGGACCATAACGCGGTCGCCCACCTCGAACACTTTTTGTCGCTGGTGCTTGTCCGCTTGTTCCCTGTACTTCTCGTTTGAGGCATGTAGCTTAGTCTGCACTTCCGCATGGATGCCCATGATCTTGTCTGTCATATGTTCTACTGCAATGCTCGTGCCTGGGTGCTTGTGCAGAGGGACCAAGTCAAGTGTGTGGCGAGGCACTCGTCCATAGATAATCTGAAACGGTGATTTCCCTGCCAAGCGGCTCACCATGTTGTTGAATGCAAACTCTGCTTGAGACAAGGTCAAATCCCACTGCTTTGGTTTTTCTCCTGAAATACAGCGAAGGAGGTTTCCCAACGTGCGATTCACAACTTCGGTCTGCCCATCAGTCTTTGAGTGGTAAGCACTGCTGAATTGAAGTTGTGTATCGAATCGAGTCCACAAAGTCCGCCAAAAGTGGCTAATGAACTTCGTGTCACGATCAAAAGTAATGGTCTTGGGGACCCCGTGTAACCGTACGACCTCCCTAAAGAATAGATTCGTCACGTATGTTACATCGAGGGGATACGGTGCGCCATCTTGGAGAAACGATCTACCACCACAAACACCGAATCCATGTCGCGTTGTGTTCGTGGGAGACCAAGCACGAAGTCCATTGATAAATCCTCCCAAGGACCGTTAAGCACAGGTAACGGAGTGTAGAAGCCCGTATTCTGAGATTGCCCCTTGGAGGTCTGGCAAACATGACAACATTGTACAGATTTTCCCACATCACGTGCTAATTGCAGCCAGTAATACGGCTCTTCCACAAGAGCTCGTGTCTTGTCTTGCCCAAGGCGTCCACCGAGGCCACCTCCATGTAGCTCCTGAATAATCCGCTCCCTCAGAGAACTTTGAGGGATGCACAATCGATTCCCTTTGAAGAGAAAATCATCTTGTACATGTCCTCATCCTCAACATACAGCTCCTTGAGACAGTCGAAGCCGACCACCTCGTTTCTCATCGTAACAAGTAGTGATGCACGACGGCTAAGTGCATCATTCACCTTGTTCTGCTGCCCTGACTTGTGCTTCAAAACGAACATTAATTCCTGTAAAAACGCAACCAATCTAGCATTCACACGATTCACGTTAGTCTGACTATTAATAAACTTTAATGCTTGATGGTTAGTGTACAGAACGAACTCTCTTTGAATCAGATAATGCTGCCAATGTCACAACGCCTGAACAACTGCGTACAACTCAAGCTCATAAGTCAACAACTTCTTTCGGGCTTCGCTGAGCTTCTCGCTGTAGAAGGCTACCAGCCTACCTTCCTGTGATAATACTCCTCCAATTCCGACGTATGAAGCGTCACACTCAACCTCAAACAATTTGTCGAAATTAGGAAGCAGCAAGACTTGTGTTGTAGACAAACGATGCTTGATCTCATGAAAGCTCTTGTCAACTTTATCGGTCCACTGGAACGGTCCTTTTTTCATGCAATCTGTTATAGGCGCGACTATGGTGCTAAAATCTTGCGCAAATCGATGATAGAAAGTCGTCAACCAGTGAAAACTCCTCACCTCATGAATGTTTGTCGAGATCGGTCATTCGCTAATAGCTCGCACTTTTTCATTGTCCACACGAATGCCTGTGGACGTTACAACAAATCCTAGAAACAACAGACTGTCAGTTAAAAAACTACACTTCTTCAAGTTGAGGTACAACTTGTTAATTTGTAGGACCTGCAGCACCTGCCTGAGATGTTTCCTGTGCTCCGCCTCATCCTAGCTATATATCAATATGTCATCAAAATATACTACCACAAATCGGCCAGTGAACGGCTTTAGAACTTGATTCATCAAACGCATAAAAGTACTTAGTGTGTTCGATAGGCCGAAGGGTATGACCAGCCACTCATACAACCCTTCCTTGGTCTTGAATGTCGTTTCCCACTCATCACCGGGTCGGATACGAATCTGATGGTACCCGCTCCTTAGATCTAGTTTAGAGAACACATTGGCCCCTTCTAGCATATCGAGCATGTCGTCCAACCGTGGTATTGGGAACCGATATTTGATGGTAATTTTGTTGATTGCTCGGCTGTCGACACACATGCGCCAACTACCATCTTTTTTTGGCGTTAATAATGCTGGTATGGCACATGGGCTCATGCTCTCTCTCAAGAGACCCTTACAGATCAATTCCTCCACTTACTCCAGAAGTATCTCACACTCCTTCGGACTCATCCGATAATGAGGGCGGTTGAGCAGGCTAGCCCCAGGGACGAGGTCTATGTGATGTTGGATGTCCCTCATGGGGGGCAATCCATCAGGTAAATCCTCAGGTCAGACTTCTTTGAATTCGTTTAGCAACAGTCTTAACTTGGAGGGATGTTTGAGAGTTCTTCTTCCTCGCCCTTCACCACTATGGCGTATACATCGCCGGTTTCCTTAGATTCCTCCATGAAATCCCGAATCGTCAAGAGGGAACTCCCCTCTACTTTAGAAGCTTCAGGGTGGTTCTCTGGTGCCATAGGGGCAAAGATTATTTTTCGACTATCCTTGACGAAATGTAGATATTATCTCGTCCCCGATGGGTCGATCATGGTCCAACTGCCCAGGTCGACCGATAAGTAGCATATGACAAACTTCCATGTCGACTACGTCACAAAGTATTCCGTTGACAGTGCACCGAGTACGAATATATTGTGTTGTTGTAGATGTAATTCCTTTCGTAGGGCATACAGTAATCGCCTCACAATTAGAAATTCGCCACGATCCTCACCCGTCACTTCATCGCCACCTGATATTTCTTCAGTGGTTTGTTCATGTTCATCAAAGCCATGGTCTCTTCTGCGGCCTTATCTTCAGTGCCCCCTTCGTTTATAGTCAAGTGTGCTGTAGGACGTTGGGGACAAGTGTTTGATAAGTGGCATGGTTGGCCACAGCGGTAACAATTGTTCGACCTTGACCGAGCATAAGGATTTGGAATCATACTCGGGCCCACTGTTGTGGGTGCTGCACGTTGAGGTCTGGATGAGCCGCTCCCCGTATCACGGTTTGCGGTTGTAGGAGGTTGAGGACGTTCTCCTACTGGATCTTTTCTCGTGCCAGCAATGGATCCTGCGTGGAACCTGTCATGGGGGGTCGAGAGTTGAAGGATATGGACGAGCAGGAACTCTTACAAGTTGTGTTCTGCCCTACCCGCCAATTGAACTGCTTCATCCACTGTCTCGACTGGGTACATCTGAACTCGGTCCTGAATTGTCGATCGCAAACCCACCTACAAATCGTGCCACCTTCTGTGACTCAGATTCTGACAGATCATTCTTTCGTGTAGTCAACCGCTGAAATTCTTCAGTGTAATCTGTGACGGTTCGATTTCCTTATCGGCAATTTTGATATTGCTGGAATAATATTGCTCATAATCACTGGGGAGAAATCGAGATCGAAGAAACGTCTCATCCGTGGCCATGATGAGATGGGCGCCTTGTTCTGACGAGCTCGTGAGAGTTGTAATTGTTCCTACCATGCAGAAGCACCAGATTTTAATTTAAACGCTACCAATTTTACCTTTTTATGATATGGCACGTCCATATAATTAAAATATCTTTCTACTTCGGCTAGCCAATCGAGAAAAAATCTTCTATATGTAATAAACCATTAAAACTAGGAAATTCAGCCTTACCTCAATAGTCTCTTTCAGCACGATCTAGATGATCGCCTCCATGGATTGGTCGTCGGGCAAAACCCTCATTAAGGTCCTCGTCGCTAGAACTTGAATCATCTGGTGTAGCCCTACGGTTTGTCATTGGTAGTGCTCTACGAAAATCGGGGTTGCGTCGTACAGCAACCACGGGTGGTGGAGCAACCATAAGTGGTGGAGCACCGCCTAGGGCTTGAGGCGGAAGTAGCGCATCTGCAAGACGGTCGAGGGTTACCTGCAGCCCTTACATGGTTAACTGACTCTCCCGGTGGAAAGCTTCCATTCTTTCCAAAAGATAACGAATCCCTGGATCACCGTCCACAGGATTTTAATTCATACCTTCATTGTTTGCCATCGGCCCGAGGGGAATCCTCGCTTTGATATCATAATGCAGGGGCATTTTCACACTGGGCTCGAGTGGGGTCGCTTGTGGGATGCAGGAGCACACTCGGGGGTGGGTGCGGCCACGGAGGTCTCATGTTCGACTCCTCCCAGTGGTGATTAATGCGCATTTCACACCGGGCTCGAGTGGGGTAGCCCGTGGGATGCGGGGACACTCGGGGTGGGCAGCCATGTGATTTGGGGCCCACGAAGGGGGTTCGGCCGAGGTCCTAACCCATGAGATGTAGGGCCTGGGCTATGAGATAAAGGGATTAATTCGCTATATTCTAACAGTTCGAGCTTTTAGAGCAAGTGGTTAATTGTCCTGCATCAAATTGGTATCAGAGCGGGAGGTCTCGGGTTCGAGACTCCTCACCAAGGGTGATTAATGCAGGGGCATTTTCACACTGGGGTCGCTTGTGGGATGCAAGGGCACACTCGAGGTGGGTGCGGCCTACGGAGGTCTCGTTTTCAAGACTCCTCACCAGTGGTGATTAATGCGCATTTCACACGGGCGAGCTCGAGTGAGGTAGCCCGTGGGATGCAGGGACACACTCTGGGTGGGGGGCGGCCATGTGATTTGGGGCCCACGAAGGGGGTTCGGCCGAGGTCCTAACCCGTGAGATGTGGGGCCTGGGCTATGAGATAAAGGGATTAATTCGCCATATTCTAACGGTTCGAGCTTTTAGAGCAAGTGGTTAATTGTCTTGCATCATACCAATTGACGCAGGGATGAACGTGATGAGGTTAACTACTCCGAATCCACGGAGCTTCTCTGGACTCCTCACAGAGACTTCTCGAATCCACGAGGAAAGAAAAAAGAAATGAAAAATAAATTCTAATAAATTCGAAATTGATTAATTAATTAATAAAAACGAGTTCACAACCCTTTAAATAGGGGGGTACCAAGCAATGGGAAAGAAATCAGAATCAAACTATAACTAAAACTCCTAGAATCCGAGACTTACTATAAATAGTAAACTTACTATTTATAGACGGTCGTGATGTCTACTAGTGCGCAAGGTTTTCAGCCAAAAATAGTAAGTGTCCTATTTGGCTTCAAAAACGTTCTCCTAATTATTCTAAGCTCTTTTCACGTTGGACGCAACTCCTAAAGCCCAACGGATGAAGAGTTATAATCAACTAAAACTTACTATTTATAGTAAAAACGAAATTAAACAGGGAAACGACCGTCGATCCAGGGGTATTCGCAAAATCCGGGTTGCGGAACCTGGCGTAGCTGGGTTAGTTGGCTAAAGTAGCTCGTTCTACCCCAAAATCATATATTTTACGCCTGATAACTCATTCCAGATTGTGAGATACGCCCGATCTAAGGTCCGACGGTCCGGATCACTTCTGTCGTCGACCAGGCCTTTTCCGATCATCTTGGCCATGAAACTGTCCGCAACCCGCTCTACATCAGCTGAGGTCGTATTGGCAGACCCTGAAAAGGTCAAGGCCATCGTCAATTGGTCTGAACCCCGCAATATTCATGAGGTGCGCAGCTTTCACGGCTTAGTCACCTTCTATAGGCGGTTCATTCAAGGTTTCAGTTCTATTATGGCTTCCATCAAAAATTGCATAAAAAAATAAAAAAAAAATGAGAGTTTCAATGGACATAGGCAACCTCGAAGGCCTTCAAAACGATAAAGGTCAAGATGACCAAAGCTCCCGTCACGCGACTTCCGGATTTTTCAAAAGCTTTTGAAGTCACATGTGACGCGTCAGAAGTCAGCATAGAAGTAATTAGTCAGGAAGGGCACCCTGTCGCCTTTTTTTAGTTAGAAACTAAATGAGGCGAAACAAAAATATTCCACCTATGACAAAGAGTTCTATGCGGTAGTGCAATCACTGCCGTCATTGGCGTCATTACCTATTACTGCAAGAATTCGTCTTATTCTCATATCACGAAGCCTTGAGATATCTAAACTCTCAGAAGAAATAAACCCCAGGCACGCTAAGTGGGTTCAATTCCTTCAAGAATACACTTTTGTGCCCAAGCACAAGGCGGGTGTAGAGAATAAGTCTGTCGACGCGTTGAGTCGTCGAGTCGCATTACTCATTCCATGAGTGTCAAAGTCACGGGCCTCGAGTGCATCAAAGAAGATTATTCTGAGTGTCTAGATTTTAGAGTTGTGTACGCATCGTTGTTAGAGAGTCCGTCAGGAGCTAGCAGTGAGTACTTGATTCTAGACGGATATTTGT
>JAJHSJ010000017.1:2502727-2569478 GCA_021015155.1 Magnolia officinalis | reverse complement strand
TTTGAGAATGTGATAGGATAAGTAATAACAAAGATTGTGTAATGGTGTGAATGATTGTATGGTGTTTTTTAATTTACATGGTAAATGGAATGTAAATGGCTTATTATTACTTTTTACACCTGTTTGTAAAGAAAGATTTTCACAGTAATTTTGCCTTAAAATTGTGGGGTAAAAAACGTTGAAACCAACTGAAATTGTGCTTGCAAAACTTATGAGGCCCACCATTATGCATGTGTCTGATCCATGTCACCCATTTGTTGTATGTGCTAAATTTAGGGCATGAGCCAAAGAATGGGCAAATACAAAGCTTAAGTGGACCACGCCACAAGAAACAGGGGAATTTAACACCCATAGTGGAAAGTTAAGATGAGCGTAGGGCCCAGAGGGATCTGTACTTGTCATCCAATAGTTCATAACTCAGATGGATATGGAGGAAGGGAGAACGCAAATATCAACTTGATCCAAAACTATTGTGCCCCAAAAACAAGCTAAACTTATAAGTGTTCAATTCGCACTATCTCCTGTGGCCTGGTCCACTTGAGCTTTGAATATACCTCATTTGCCCTAAAATGAGTGGGAAAAATGGTGGACAACGTTTTCAAACAAATACGTAACAGTGCCCCCGACAAAGCTCCTTTGAAAAAATATTCATTCATTCCTATCAAATGCAAAAGCTTTTCAAACACACTTCCCGTCACCATCATGTAATTGGAAGCGTTTTGGCTCGTATACCACACACCAGCAATATAGCTGGTGTAGATACGTGCTGTACGAAGACGACCGCCGCCGACTCGCCTCAAGCTCCTAATTGTACGAACGGTTCAAATGAGATTGAAGTTACATGGCCCCACAATGATATATTTATTATATCCATACTGTTCATTCATTTTTGAGATTATTTTAGAGCATTAGAAAAAAAAATGAAACACATCGTAAGCTCAAATGGACCACACCAAAAATAGCAGTGAGGATAATGATTTTCACCGCTAAAAAAATTGTAGGGCCCACCATAAAGCTTCCTTCCAATCTATTAATAAAGTTAAAAATACATAAATAAAGAGAAAAAAACAAATTTCATATTGATCCGAAACTTCCAACCACAAAAAGGTTTCAATGGTAGACGAGCTCACGAAATCGATGGACGGGTCGGATATAACACATACCTCATGATTTAACCCACGGAACTTTCACCCAGCTCCATAGCTCAAGTGGTAGACCGAGTGAAAGTTAGCTCGTTTCAAAGGTCTTGGTACGATTCCCTAGTGGGGTGGCTAACAGTGTACTGTGAATTGACAGTGCTGTGTACTTAAAAAAAAAAAAAAAAAAAAAAAAAAAAAAACTACTGTATAGCTGGTTGTTGTGGTACATCAGCCAATCCGATTACGGTAAATATGTCGTAAATAATAAGATAAATTGAAAAACCAACAAGTCAAAATGCAGGTGTGATAGACTGTCACTCAGGGTACAAGGGTACATAGTCTTTATCTGAAGTACGCCCCCGCGACAAAATAACTCACCTCTGGTGATTCTTTGCTTAGTGTCTCCCTACTGATTCTTTGCTTATCGTTGCTGCACAAAAAGCAAAAGAAAGGGAAAGAAAAATTCTCTTCTCTGGCACTGAGCATTCGTAATTGCTATTCATACATGTACTGAGACTTTTCATGGCGTCTTTCTTCTTGGTTTGCATGGTATAACACCAATATTACATGCATTTTCTCTGGACACTCACAGCTGACGATCACGGCGACAACGTCAACGACCGTCATGATGGCCGCAGAACTACGGGAAATGATGAATATTCGTCGAGAAATAGATGGGATGTTCAAAACGTGCCAAGGATATGTGAAGGATGAGCTCGATGATATAACCCGAAAAGAAAACATAAGGAGAAAAAAGGAGAAGACTGAGGAAATGAAAAATACAAAAGGGAAGGTCGAGGCTTATCTGAAGAATTTCAAACTCACGAGCCGCCACCCGATCTCAATCTCCGGGTTCAGCTTCGAAGGGAAAGGGAAAGGTGAATTGGGAGTACCAATTAAAGGTTTTAAAAGTAGATAGAGCAAAAAAGATATGGCAAAAAGTGGAAGAAGATTCTGGAAGACGCGTCCATCAAGAGGAAGATGGAGGAATTCGAACTCCTAAGCTGGCAACTGAAAAATGTGCTTGCTATGCTTCTCCATCTTCCCAATGAATGCCGAGATCGTGAAGAGGGTCTTGATCTATTGGTGGATTGGAGAGGGGTTCGTGACAGCGAAAGGAGAGAAGACTGCGAGGAGGTCGGGGTGAATTGAAGGTGCTTCCAAGATCTAGTGGAGCTCGAGTTCATCCAGCCCGTCGGTAACCGGCGCGGGGGGGGGGAACATCGTGCGGTGCAAGACGCACCCTTGGATCCGTTGGATGATCATCAAGCTGTCGAGGAAGGAACATTCTTCAACTTGGATGATTCAGGTATGCCATCTTCATCTCCCTCCAAATCCCGCCACGCATGCCTAATGTCAAAGAATGAAGCCGGGCTACTCGAAGAAGAGTACTGCCCAAATCCGGACGAACCCAGCTTACTATCGCTACACAACGTGAATGTAAGGTATCTGCAATTGAATTTCAGCGTCGAAGCCTTGCCGAAGCTGAAAACCCTAGTAGTTTTGCAACTGGGGAGTTGGCGGGGGGTCCAGCAACGATCGCATTGACGTTTGAAGAGTCCAAAAGCAAAGACGTTGCGAACCACCACATCGAGATCCAAGGGACTCAACTCTTAGACAGGCTTGACGTTTTAGTGCACTTACGATATCTGAGCCTGCGAGGCATCTCTAGGATCACGGAGCTGCCGAGTTCGATTAAGGCACTCCGGAATCTGGAGATCTTGGATCTCAGAGGGTGCCAGAACCTCGAGAAATTGACGGAGGAGATAAAGTGGCTACATAGGCTTACTCACTTAGATGTATCTGATTGTTACATGCTCGAATGGATGCCAAAGGGGCTCAGATCCCTATCAGAGCTCCAGGTGCTGAAGGGGTTCGTGTTCGGGGGCCATAGGAGCCGTGATCCTGTAAGCTGGCCGATTTACAGATATTGAAGAAGTTGAGGAAGTTGAGCATCAGCATCGGGAAACATGTGCACGACGTAGATCCGAACAAAAGCAACGTAGATTTGAATGAATTGCACAAAATAGAAGGTCTAATATCCGTTTCCATAACATGGAGCGCAGCATCGTCAAGCTGGACCTCCGTCAAATTTCCTCCCAGCATCGTCAAGCACATCAAATTTCCTCCCAGCATCGTCAAGCTGGACCTCCGATGCTTCCCTGCATCAGATCCGCCGCGCTGGCTCAACGCCAAGGATTTAGCGAATTTGGAGAAGCTGTACATCCGGGGAGGAAAGCTGGAGAAGCTCGATCTTGGAGAAACTTGGAAGATAAAAATGCTACGCTTGAAGTTTCTAGACGAGATGAAGCTGGTAAACGTCGACATTCAGGCATCGTTCCCGCAGCTCGAATATTTAGAGGTGTACAAATGCGACAACATTAAGTTGACTGATGAGAGTTACCAGCTCGACAGCGATGGTGTGTGGGTAAAAGAGGCGCTCGACGGGTCTAATATGCTTACGCCAGCATCCGCCGCTGCTACTACCACTCCAGAAGCTTCTCTTGCATCCACCGCTCCTACTACTACCTCAGAAGCTCCTCCTGCATCCGCTGCTTCTACTATCACCCCAGAAGCTCCTCCTGCATCGGCTGCTCCTACTACCACCATCCAAGAAGCTCCTCTTGCATCTGCCGCTCCTACTTCCAAACCAGAAGCTCCTCCGGCATCCATCACCCCTGCTACCACCCCAGAAGCTTCTTCTGCATCCGCTGCTCCTACAACCACTCCAGAAGCTGCTCCTGTAACGACCGCTCCTACTACCACCCCAGAAGCTGCTCCTGCATCTGAAACTCCTACTACCACCTCAGAAGCTGCTCCCGCATCCGCTGCTCCTACTACCTCTCCAGAAGCTCCTCCAGCATCCGCCGTTCCTACTCCCATCGCATCCCCCACTCCTACTACCACCAAGAGGCTTCTCCCGCATCCGCCACTCCTACTACCACTGCAGAAGCTTCTTCCACACCCACCGCTCCTACTACCACCCCAGACGCTCCTACAGCATTCCCCGGTCCTGCTACCACCCCAGAAGCTTCTCCTGCATCCGCGGCTCTTACTACCACCCCAGAAGCTTCTCCTGCATCCGCCACTCCAGAAGCTCCTCCCACATCTGCCGCTCCTACTACTACCCAAGGTTCTCCTGCATCCGCCGCGCCTACTACCACATAAAAAGATTCTCTTGCATCTGCATCCACAACCGCTCCGACTTCCACGCCAAACTTCTGATTCTGGCCACTTCTCTTACACTATGAACGACTCCTGGTGTAGACCAACGTACCACTTCATCTACTATTATTGGTACTCCATCTCCGCAGACTTTTTCTTCTGTCCATCTCAATCTAGATGGTGCTTCACCTGCCACTTCCAGCCTTGTTTCTCCGCTTCCCTCGCTTTAACACACCTTCTCCGATTGTTACTTCATTCATCCTTTCTAACCGCTCTTCCGCACATATGCATTCTCTCTCTCTCTCTCATCTGGCCGACCTTCAGCTAGCAATTTCTCTGGCTTCCGCGCCGCCTGGGCTCGATCCAACTACCTTTTTTAAAAAAAGCAAAAAAAGAAAAAGAAAAAGAAAACAAAAGGCCCGAGTAACTTATGTATGGGTTTTGCTAATTTCCACACATCAGGAGGACGTCAGCATCATCCCCGGACCTTTGAAGTGCATTTACATTGGTAGTTGTATGAGCTAATGGACTAGATCCGAGCCGTTCATCATGGCTTGCTCGTAGTCGTATGAGCTAATGAATGCTATAGTTTCAGATTGCCACTACATGCAAAATCCCGTATCTATAAAACTCCGAGGGGAAAAAAAAAAATGCTGAGATGAGATTAGATATTAGGATACTTTGATAATATAAAAATATTTAAAAAAAAAAAAAGAAGTATTACTGGGTACACATCTCAAAAAGCGGTCGTTGTAGTTGCCATTTCTTTAATTTTTATTTTCTGTTATTCTTGAATAAGTCAGAAATTTGTGGGGTTTATCTCTTTTCTTTATGTTGTATTTCAATAATGATTCCTTTTGTGTAATAAGTCGAATGAATGCATTTAACTGGTATTTTTCAACCTTTACATCTCATTTCATAATTTTTTTTTGTTCTTTTTCATGCGAAAAGAGCCTAATTTTCTAACACCACAAGCGTGTCACTAGCCTTCCATGGCGTGAGATCCACCAAAAAAAAAAAAGAAAAAAAAGCGTGTCACTAGCCAATATGGCATGGCGTGAGATCCAAGCCTTCCATCATTTGGCGGGCAACCATACTTTGGCTTAAATAATCTTGTAGCCCCATTTCTTCATATGGTGCGACCCACCTAAAGAAGAATAATGGCATGATTTATGGGCCATAAGACCAAAACTGTGCGGCCCACCTGATGAAGAACTCGTTAATGTTTGCATGTGTGGTGTCTTGAAAGGCTTTTTCCTCGCATTAGGAGCTGCAGGTGACGGCATTTTGAGGTCTTGACTATTGGTTTTGAAGATGTTGAGGCCTAGTTTTGTTTATTTTGTAATTTCTTTTGGTGATGGTGGTTAGTGAGTTCAAATAATAGGTGGGGCTGCCTCAATGACTGCTAATCTCTTTTACATTTATTAATAAACATACAGGTGGTGAGCTCTTATCTTTTTTGTTAAGAAGTAAAAAAGAGAAAAGAAAACAAAGATGTTCACAATATTTGCATTTGTGGTTGCTTGTGGACAAGGCAGGATTGGGCGGTGTGTGCACTTAGCGAACCTTTTTATATGCCACTAGAGTTGTGGCATGTGTAACAAAGAGATGAGGGGTGAGAGAAGTAGGAGTGAAGATTTTTAAAAAAATGGCTTGGTGTTTACACCTCCATCCATAGCTCAAGTGCTATATTGAGGTCTTAGTATTAATTCCGTCATCAGGGTGGCTAACAGTGGTGTGCACTAACAATGGGGTGTGTACTAATTAACAACCTAATCAAAACAAATTTGTTTTTTTTTTTTTTTTAAATGAAATAGAGAGAAGAGGTAAGAGAGAAAGTAGTGCTAGAGTATCATTGAGAGAAATAGTAAGTCGTGGGGGACTTTTGAAATGATAAAATAAAAATGGCTTCGGTTGATGACTTGCATTTTTAATATCCCAAATACTTGCTCATATTAGAAATCTCTACTACGTCCTTTCAAATAGTACTAAAATTACTAGTATTATATATAAAGATGTTATTTTGTTTCATGATGTTATGCTCAATTATATCCTAAACTTCGGAACTCTCACTATTGGATTTGGGAGACCCAAACAGTTTAACGGGGATGTCTTAAAAAAAAACACTATTAGATTGAATATTTCAGCCTCACAGTATATGCCCGGAGACAGATGCATTTGTCAACGAAAGGAAAAGGACACACCCATTACCTGTTGATTATAGAGGAAGTTTGAATTAGAATTACCTTGGATCTTGGTCCACTCGGATTTATGCTTTAGTTACACTCATATTGATGTATTGATAATATCTTAGATATTAAATTAGTTATGTCACTCTATGTTAACACGGTCAAGCTACCATGTAATAATATGCTAATGAGCTGTCAGCTTTTTCATCGCGGGGCCAGCTCCCTAGAGCCTATTCGGCCACGCCCATCTGTCTGATCCCGAAAAGCCCGGCGGCAGCAACCTTCGCTGATTACTGACCGATCAGTCTGTGCAATGTGGTGTATAAAATTTTTTCCAAACTCCTTGCAACCCGATTGAGTAAAGTTCTCCCAAAGCTAATATCGCCTGAACAAGGGGCATTTGTTAAAGGCAGAGCAATAATTGAAAATATTGCCATGGCACAGGAGGCGATGCGAAACATTAATAGAAAAGTTAGGGGAGGGAACATAATCCTTAAACTCGACCTAGAGAAAGCTTATGATAGGGTGGCGTGGGGCTTCCTTAGACAGGTAATGGCTCGTTTTGGCTTTGATGACAGATGGATAACATTAATGGAAGCATGTTGGGGAAATAACTGGTTCTCTATCCTCATCAACGGGGAAGCTGCAGGATTCTTCTCTTCCTCTAGAGGCCTCCGCCAAGGTGATCCTCTTTCTCCTGGCCTCTTCATCCTTGCAGTCGAAGTTTTTTCTCATAATTTCAAACAGCTGGTGGTCAGAAGATAGTGTAAGCCTTTCACACTTCACAGAAGCTGCCCGACTATCCCCACCTCCTGTTCGCAGATGACACTCTGTTATTTGTCAACGGTAGCCGAGAATCTTTGCACACGGTCAAGACCTTTCTCTCCTCTTACCAAGAAGCGTCAGGCCAAAAAATCAACAACAACAAAAGCTATTTTCTCTGCTCTACCAAGCTGACGACGGGCAGAATCAGAAATATCGAAAGATTACTGGGATTCAACAAAGCAAGGATCGGTGTTCAATATCTGGGGGTTCCTCTGGTCAAGGGCAGGACAAATGTAGCTATGTTCCAACCTCTTTTGGACAAGGTCACCAGCAGAATTAGCAGCTGGAACGCCAGGTTCCTTTCACAGGCGGGCAGGCTGATGCTAATCAAACATGTGCTAGGAAGCATCCCCCTGCACACGTTGGCAGCAACGAACGTGCCAGCCAAGTTCTGGAAAACCTGGAACGAAAGTTTACACAATTCTTTTGGGGATGGGCCGAGAGGAGAAAAAAGTTTCACTGGGTCGCTTGGAGCAAAATATCCAAGCCTATCTCTAAAGGCGGTCTGGGGGTCAGAAAAATGAAAGAAGTAATGACAGCTCTCCGCATGAAGATGGCCCAGAATGTGAAATATGGCGGAACAGCAAGCCCGTGGGCGATGCAGATGAGATCAAAGCACTGCCGCGAACTCGAGGAAGGGATGGTGCCTCCCTCCCGCTCAACCTCCACCTTTTGGAAACAAATCAGAGGGGTGCTTCAGTTTTTGGCAAACAACATTCAATGGCACGTCGGCTCAGGAGATTTGAACGTATGGACTGAAAATTGGACTGGACTGGGTCCCCTCCAGCGGTTAGCTTGCAGCCCCGTCTCGCAATCTCTTCAACCCCTCCAGGTAAAAGACTTCATCAGTCCTGCTGGACCCCTCCCGCCCTCATCTGTATGCCTGTATCTGCCCCAAGATGTTCTCCTTGCCATTTTCCAGGGGGGATTTGCCACCACCTCTGAAAGCCCGAGCCGTTTCTGGCCTCACGACACTTCGGGCTCCTTCTCCACCAAATCAGCCGGCGCATAAGCAGAGAAACCTCCCCTACCAGTCAGAGGTACGAATGGACCTGGAACAGCAAAATCCCCCCTAAAATGTCGTTGCTCCTTTGGAGGCTATTTCAGGGCGCGATCCCGGTGGACACCAAGGTCCAGTCTAAAGGTATTCATCTCACTTCTACTTGCTCGTGCTGTGTCAATTCCAGCCAGTCTAGACCGCAACAGGAGTCCATCCACCATCTGTTCCTCAACAGTCAACTCGCCACAAAGATCTAGTTCCACTTCTCAGCCGCTTGCGGTATTTCCCTCATCCCTCATTTCTCAATAGTTGACAGAATAATCCAGTGGAGTCACGCTGAGGCTCCTGGATCGGTGCCAGCCCTCATTAGGAGAGGTATCCCCGTCCTCATCTGCCGGGAGATATGGTGAGCTAGGAACAGAGCAAGGAAGGAGAACAGTCCCCTGTCACCAGCTGCGTCGATTGCTCGTATCATCTGGTGGGCAAATCTCTTTTTCGAAGATCATTCGGTTTTCATAGCTCAGCCCGGTGGGCCTAAGCTCAATCGCCCATCCCCGCACACTCAAGTTCGTCCCATGCAAATCATTAAATGGGACAAACTGAAAAAAGGCTGGGTAAAACTCAACGTAGATGGCTCAGCCAGAGGCAATCCGGGTCCCTCGGGGGGAGGGCGTGTTTGTAGGGCTGACAATGGTAGATTCATTTTGCTTTCTCGACGGGCTACAGGGTGGGGATGAACAACAGCGTCGAGTTGCGAGCGATTTGTGACGGTATTTCACTTTGTCTGGAAAGAGGGCATGCTCGGATTGAGGTTGAAACTGACTCGAAGGTAGCGGTGGCCCTTCTCACAGGGACGTCAAAGGTGTCTTGGCATTGGTTACCTTGGATCTCAAGAATAAAAAAGTTGGGAATCCTCGCTTCCCTTCAGGTATTGCACATCCAGAGGGAAGGGAATGGCCCAGCTGACGGCATGGTGAGGGAGGGCAGCAAAGAGCAAAAGGCTATTGTTTCAGATCATGTAGAGGCACTCCCTCCCCAAGTTCGTGGCCTTCTGTTCTTAGGTAAAGTCGGGTTAGGATCAATTCGATCTAACCTTCACTAGCTGTACAGTTTTTCCTCTCTTTCTTTTGGCAGCCTTTACGATAGGAGCCCCTGCTTTGTTCAAGGGCTCCCGAAGGTTTCTCTGTGTAAAGAAAGCTTATCAATACAATCTTCGCCTTTTTGAAAAAAAAAAAGTTCTAAAATTATCCAAGTGTACAAGATTCAAGGGATGCTTTCAATGGATCATGAGGTTCTTAATTGAACCAAAACTTTTCTTAATTGAGCCAAAACGGTCAGGTGATAGATTTTTATTTATTTATCTATTTATTTATTTATTTATTTATTTTAATCACAAGGGTTAAAAAGGCAACGAGGGTATACAATAACTAGGGAACTAATGTGACATGTAGCTACGTGGGTTAAATAATGGGAGTTATTGTTAAAGAGATAGTTTGAACTATGCGAGGGCTGGTATAACTTTTTAATCTTCTTAAGAAGTCATATTCGATGTGTGTGTTCAATGGATTTGAGTACAAATTGATTTTGAGGGTAGGTGAGGAATTTTTTTTTTCTTTTTAATAGTGCCCTGAAAAATTAATATGACTTTATATACAAGTGTAACGTCTCAAAAAAAATCCATACAAAGATCCGAGTATCACCTCAAGCAGAAATCACTAAGGATCGAATTCTTTAGAAATTAGACAAAAATTAATTAAGTATTAAACTGAATTGATTAGTAAATTAGCTTGAATTGCTTTCTATACGAAATGTAAGACCCAAATCTAGTAGAATCGTTACCTCTACATTACCTACAAACTTAAGATAAATCTCAAAACCCAGTTGCTCTCGGGAGTGTTGAGGGTCAAACATTGCATATCAGACCTCTATTATTACCTGATTTTAAGTACATGATAATGCTTAATGAAATATTTTAATCGCGTTTTTGTTACAGGGTGTAATTAGGAGCATTGACTGAAAAAGAGTACCACAAGTATGGTTTTAACGCTCCAAAGTCACCAGAGCAAGGAACGGACTTCAGAGGACCAATACTGACGGATTTACACGCCAGGGATCCGAGGAAATCAAGCCGTTCGCATCGAACGGGCTCGAAAACCAGCCAGAATGCAAGATTATAAGGCTCCCACCATCCGATCAGCCTAAAACTTCATGTATGGTCTAAGGGATATAAAGTAACCGCACACGTCGAATTTTAGCTCCCAGATCTCTGTAGAAGTTGTCCAACAGACAAATCAGCCCCTGAATCGTCAATCTGCGGTCCGCCTGAGATCTGGATATACTTCAAGTTTGGTCCCGACCGTTTAAATGGGATGATAAACATGATGGACGGATTGGATTTCTGAAGAACATCACATTGGGCCCCGTATGCGTGGCATGTGCATTGAGCACATGTGTAGCCGCGCCACACCGAACCGAAGGACTCGGTCAAAGTCGGTTTGACCGACCGACTCCAGCATGAAAACGGAAACATCCATTTTTTTCAAACAGCGTTAACGCTGTTTGTGTTTGAATAGGTTGTGGGCCCCACCAATTGTCCATATAGGCAATCCAACCCGTTCACCAGATTCCCATGGCCCATGTTACCAAGTCCTAGGTGGAAAATGTTCAAGCAGAAGTGATGATGTGATTACAACCGTTTAGAAGGAAGATTGACGGTAAACGAAGAACTCTGGTGGTCCACACCGAATACAATTTCAAACTAGACATCCCTGGACGTTTCTTCGTTGGGAGTCAAATGAACGGATTGGATTTCCAAAATTAGTGAGGGAATGGGCCCCACCAGCGTTACAGTGGAGGAGATTCGCGGTCCCTGTTTCCGCGTTCATCCGCTGCCGGTTTTTACGGAAGATTGTACGATCATAGCCTTGATCAGGTGGATGATCCAAACCGTCCATCATGTAGAGGACCCAAAAATGTGCCAAGGGACGTTGTCATTTTACAAAGAAAGCAAAGGAAGATGGGAGTCTTCGTTGCAGTTTTCCGACTGCGAAAAAGCTTTTGCTGCTGCCGTGAAACGTCCAGTTTCTGCTGCGAAACTGAAGTCGATCAATGTTCTCTTTCATCCCTGGCAGCTATAAAGAGAAGAGAAAAGAGAGAGTCAGGGAGTCTCACGTGGAGAGAGAGAGAGAGAGAGAGAGAGAGAGAGAGAGAGAGAGAGAGAGAGAGAGAGAGAGAGAGAGAGAACTGTTTTGTTCTTTTTGTTTGTTTCTCTGAACTTTGAGAGAGATAGTCCATCCATGACGGGCTAAACCTCTTAGCTAGGGCTAAGAGGTGAAGCTTGTGGCGTGATGGGGAAGATCCTATGGTTTGATTCATGTTAGACTGCACAGACGTTGATTCCGGTTTGATTTTGAGAAATACCTTTAGTTTTAATGGTTTGCTGTGACTTACATTACAACAGATCTGCGATGGCTTTGTGTATTTCCCATTCATTATTGTGTGTATGCAGTTAGGAAGCTTTGTTGTTCACTATCGCCCCTTGGACATGGTTGGATGACGGAATTCTTCCCAATAGTCATACATCTCTTAGATTGGTTTAAATTCTGTTGTTTATTTTGCCTCCTGGGCATTGTTTGGTGATGGAATCTATTCTAATTTATATCTGTCTTATCTTTTGAAAACTGGATTAAAGGAAGTCTAGTTGAGTTCGTGAATCAAGCATAGATCTCCCTGATCTCTACAAGTGGATCCTCTGAATCCCTAGTTTCCCTTCTCTAAATTCTTAAAGTTTTAAATTGTTATTTCACCATTATTCACTCATAATCACTTGATTTAGATTACATCTCGCTCTAGTTTTGGTTCTGGTACTTTCAGATCACGTACAGGTTTAAGTCCCTGTGGATTCGACCTCGGTCTTACCGAGTTTTATTACTACATCACAACCCTATACTTGGGAGTGAACAGGTTTTTGGCGCCGTTGTCGGGGATTGACAGCTATGTTTTCTGAGATTAACTAGTTTTAGGACAGTTTAGGATTAGGATTTTCTAATTTTAGGTTAGAATTTTTTCTGTTTAATTTTTAGAAATTAACCTGTTTCCTGTTTTGTAGGATCCTAACATACACTTCTAATTCGGTAATTTCTTTCTAATTTTCTACTTTTTCGATTTTTAGAATTAAGATTTTAGTTTTAGAAATTCTCTTATTCTAGGTTTCATTTTTAGAAACTAACTTTCTCTTTTTAGAATTTTTTTTTATTTCTAGGCTTTCGTTTATTTTAGAAATTCTTTTTCCTTTTAGAAACTAACACTATTTTCTATTTTAGGATTAGGTTTTTTTATAACTTTCTAACTTTAGGTTTACAACTTTCCTCTTTTGTTCTTCTTCACCTAGGTTAGTTATTTTCCTTTTTAGTAACTAACTTTCTATTTATTTATTTTTTTTATTTTTTTAGAAACTTTTCGACTTTAGGATTTCTATTTTTAGAAACTAATTTCTTTTGTTTTATTTTGCAGGATTCTAATATAGAAACTTCCAACTTGGTAACTTCTTTCTAATTCTTTCTCTTTCTATTTCTAGATCTCTTATTGCTGTAGGATTTTTTTTCTTTATTTTATTTTAGGATTAAACTCAGAATTAGGGTTCACCATGGAAGCTTGGGTACGTATTTATGCTAAGATGGATAAGCAGTTTTGGGGAATGCCTGAGGGTGTTGGAATTCAACGTATACCTCAAGATTTTTCTCCATCGAGAACCGACATTGAGAACCGACTAGAACGATATGTTCCATCGGTTAATAGCTCCGTATATGATCATAATTATGGGAATGAAGATTATTATCAACCATCATATTCTCCCATGCATGATTAGTATGACTATAACCAGTGGAAACATCAAAACTGGGAAGATGAACCAACAACATGTTATAATGATTATTCTCTTGGATACCCTATCATTGAGATCCAACCAGAAACGATCCAAGAGGATTCATTTCAGCGTAACATGGCGTGTCTTGCGGAAACTATAAAAACTTTGGAAGCACTTACTTCAAGTGATAATTCTCTTAGGTCCTCTACCTTTAAAATTCAACCAGAAACAATTCAAGAGAATTCTCAAAATTCCTTCCAAACTCTAGAGCTCAGCCAACAAAATACACTCCAAAGACTACAAGAACTTATAAAAGATATTCAACAAGGGAGTTCACATGATGCGATTATGGAGAACTCTGGAATTTGGAATGGTGAGTTGGATTCCTATAACATCCCGGATTTTTGCCAACCTGGGATTAGACGTCCTTAGGCAATGGGTTGCTCCTAACACCTTATTAATTTGTCAGAACTGAACCCCACAGTCTAAAATCGCTTCTGAACGCATTTCCTTCACAAATCTCACCCTTCACTACCTTATTCTTTCAATTCTTCTAAGCACTTTCATCCTAGACACTATCCTAAACTAGCTAAGTAGTATAACTTGGATCACTTTATACACAAACTACAAAGGCCCAGGTACCACCTCAGACAGAAATCATACAAGACTAAATCCTTTAGAAATTAGGCAAGAATTAGCTAGTGCTAAACTAGAGTACCTGTGAAATTAGCACCAATCGCTTTAAATATGATCTGCAAGACCCAAAACTTATAGAATCATCGATGCTACAGTACCCTATAATCTAGGATCAATCTCATTACCCAGCTGCCCTCGGGAGCATCTCGAAATTCCGTATCGGATCTGGACCGCACGTCGGAAGTCCGATTAACACGAAGTTAAGGAACTAGGACCGCCTCGCTGGGCTTGACAACCATCTCAAAGATCAGGTTCAGCCGATGTCCCACGACCATTCGTTTGGATCCGGAGTGAGGGAGTGTGAAAAACATTATTCCCTTTACAAAATAAATATCTGGAATAGTGATCTGGCACCATTCGCTTGCGCATCAGTATTAAGCAACCAGACCGTCAGAATCATACCAAATTACACCCTCGGATCAGGAAAAATTTCAGGAACATTTACATGTACTTGGAATTTCGGATCGTGGCCCACTGACCGTTGAACTGAAAGTGGTCCGCCACGTGCGATCTGGGAATCCGATCGAGTCGAAAACGTAATCCCACATAAATCCATGTGTGGTGAGCTTAAGTCTGACGTTTGACTCAAGGAGGGCCACCAGAACCTCTCTTTTGAGCTGGAAAAGTGACGAAATACCTATATTAGCAGTAACCCTTGAACAAGAGTCTATTTCGGTGAGTTTTGAGACTATATAAGGACCTTAAACCCTCTCTCATGGCAGCCATACGAATTTGGGATTTGAGAGAGGGAAAAGAGAGAGAAAGTGAGGGAGAAGTGGGAGGATCTCCCTACTATCGTTCCCTGCCACCACACGGGCTGCACCATCCCTTTTCTTGACGCTTTTCCCGGCATTTCCGGCGTCGTTTCTAGGTAAGAAACCCTAACCCTAATCTGTTTTGGGGTTTAGACTGTTGTAGGTTGTGAAATAGCTAACCTATTTCGTTCTATAGGTTGCCAAACTGCCGAATACGGAAGCTTAGCAAACCTATCGATTCCGTTGCGATTCTACGACAAAAGGTGCGGACTTTAGGTGTATAGGTTATGGTTTTCAACGTTTTTAATGTCAGATAATGATAGATTCATGATCCGCATGTAATTGCACATGTACAAAGTGCTGTCTGTTTTCCGTTTCGATTAAAGATGAAAAATATGGAATTCTACATATTCTAGGTATTTGTAGAAAATACCGTATACGTATTTTTTTGAAAATGTGTTTGACATGTTTATTTGTTATATGGATATACGATATATGGATAAAATACTTATTTGGCAAAAGGATTCGCCTAAATACATGTTTTACTTATATACACTATGTATGTTGAAATTGCGTATTCTAGAAAATACTGTATACGTATAAATTTTGGAGATGTATTTACCATGATTATTTGTTGTAGTAATATATTATACATGGATAAAATACTCGTTTGGCTAAAGGATAGCCCTAATACATGTCTTGCTAACATACACCATGTATGTTGTAATAGTGTATTTTAAGTGTTTGTAAAAATGACTGAATGAGTAAGGAATTCTCATTCGTGCTCGCCATGACTAATTGTCATGGATTCATAATTGTTGTATTGGCGATACCCCTTTGACGAAGGATTTGCCCTAAATCACGCCACGGCCAATATACACTATATATGCTAAAATGTGTGGCCCAAGTGTTTGTGGAAATGGCTGAATGAATATGGAACTTGGATTCCTGCTTGCCATGACTATCTGTCGTGGGTGTACGCGTGTTATGATTGGGGCAACTCCCTAGTGAAAGGATTTGGCCTAATGCCTATGTGATCGACATATGTCATGTATGTGATGTATGTAGTTCAAGTGTATCTTGAAATGTCTGAGTGAGTAGTAGTTAGCAAATTGTAATGTATAAGGATGTTGAGATATGATTCTCAACCTCTTTTAACTGTGTATGATCTCTTTTGATAGTTGTGTGATTAGGAATTGAACATGTACAAACTCATGCTTGTGTTGTGATTCATAACATGCTCAACTGCTTTATGATTTTAACTATGTAATGCATATGTTTAAATCTATATTTACGTTGTATGATCCGTCATGGGTCATGGGGGAGCGGAGCAACGAGTGCGTGCAACAGCCCTGGCAGCCCTAAACGGATAATACCAGACCTTGACTGTATGAGTTGAATCTTGATCCATTACTGCTTTATCTATCTGCAATTGATTGTGTTTGGGGCTATGATTATGGCCCAGGCAATCGGTAACGGGATTGAACTCGTGGCTGAGATTCATTTGCCACGTGGGATGTGTTCGACGAACTCGAGTCGTGCGTTGCCTGTCGGCAGTGGCTAGGCCACACGAAGTTGTTTATGCACTTTATGTCGTGCAGCTCAACGGGCGATCGTGCTAGTCGAGCTCGTCAAGTAACCCGATCTTCCTTATGCATGTTCACCATTTTTGGACGCTACTGCTTGAACCTAAGGTACCAAACTTACCAGTGAAACCCCCTTTTAACCATGGTAACTCGATCCGCTAAGACGCATGAGCCGGGCATGGTGGTATGGGACACCGTGGTCGAGCTGTCGGCCTACGCTGGGGCCATGTGCCTCCCCGTAGTGACCATTGCGCAACCAACTCGTGAGCCGAATATGGTGGTATGGGACACTGTATTCGAGCTGTCGATACTTACGGCGAGAGCCGAGTACGGTGAGACCTGTACTCGTGCTGAGGGGCGACGAGTCCTCTGTAGTATCTTCGAGTATACTCCGAGGTCTGTGATTGGCGACGAGTCTTTCACAGCGACTAGAGTATGAGTGGAGCCGAGTACGGTGAGACATGTACTCGAGCTGACGGCTAGTGATTGAGCCGAGTACGGTGAGACCTGTACTCGAGCTGACGGTCAGCAATTGAGCCGCATACGGTGAGATCTGTATCTGTGCTGACGGGTGACGAGCCCTTTGCGATGCCTTCGCTATACCTCTCAAACCATAATATCGTATGAGATTAACTAGGATTGACGACCCTAGAATGGATCATGTTTGGGAATGATACAAGGGAGGTACTGATCAGGGTCGAATATTACATATCAGACCCCAGTAATTGCCTAAATTTACATACCTGATAAGGCTTAATGGAATATTTTAATCGTGTTTTCATTGCAGGATGTAATAATGAGCGTTGGACTGAAAAGAGGATTAAAAGCATGGATTTGATGATCCAAAGCCACCTGAGCACGGGATGGACTCCAGAGAACCAATAATAAAGATTTTACACGCCTGGGATTTGAGGAAAGCAAGCCAAAGGAGCCCGAAAAGGGTCCAGAATGCAAGATCACATGGTTCCCACCATCCGATCAGTTCGAAACTCCATACATGGGATGAGGGCCATAAATTAACCGTACATTTCAAATTTCAGCCCTCGGATCACTATGGAAGTGTCCCAACTGACAAATCAGCTCGCAAACTGTTGATTTCAGGCTCACCTGATAATCGGAACTGCCTCAAACTTGATTTCGGCGGTTAACATTATATGAAGAAAAGGATGGACGGTGCAGATTTCTCCAGAACATTGCATTGGACCCCACATGCTTGAGCATGTGCATAAAGCGCACGTGCGCTGGCGCTACACCGAACCGCCGCCTCGGTCAAACGACCGCTGACCCGCGCTCCCTCCCTCAGCAGCAGCTGCGGCTTCCAGCGTCCGCAAAACGACCGATGGGTTTCGGTTGTGGGCCCCACACGTCCATCAAATCGCCGATCCAGACCGTCCATTGTCTCTCTGGTATCGATATCATCAACGTGTAGGTGGCCGAATCTCAAATGAGAGCGAGTATGGAAATCTAACCGTTCAAAAGCATCTTGGACGGCGGAGAAGAAATCAGGTGGGCCGCATCAATAGGTATTCAGAACTGATCCCTTCCTAACAGTTTTTCGAGAGGGATCCAATGGACGGAGTGGATTTCTCAAGAAAACATCACAGTGGACCCCACCATTTATGCAGCGGAAGCAGTCCGCGTCTCTGCTTCTGCGTCAGCGTAACCGGCCGCTGTCCGTTTTTTGCGAACGGCTGTGGGCCCCACACATCGCCCGTACGGCTGATCCAAACAGTTCATCTTGAAGAGGGCCGCGAGCACTACAAACCCATGTTGAAACTTTGTAACCATGCGTACACACGTGGATATACAGAGGCCACAAAAGGGCTGCCCTGCAACGTTCAAAACTGATCTCTTCGTGTTTTCTCCTCTGGGCCGCGTTAATGGACGTTCAAAACCACCCATTCTTGACTGAAATTTCGTCCTGAATCCAATGGACGGGTGAATTTTCTAGAAAACACTTCGGTGGGGCCCACCGATCATGGCTGCGAAAATTCCATTCCATGTCCTGCTACAACTCTGCCACTGATCCAGCTTTCCAGCAACTATAAAAAAAGAGTCTTGGACATGGGAAAAAACATTCAGAAACAGGGAGGAGTTCCAGATCTACAGCAAGGGAGAGAAGAAAGAGAAGAAAGAAGAGAGAGAGAAATTGGTTTGATTTTTCTCTTATGACTTTTCATTTTATTTTTCCATCTGTTTAATGGATTTTATGGGTAACTAATCTCTCAGCTAGGGCTGAGATGAAACCCCTAATTTGAACACCCTTTGTTCTATGTTGATTTTACTTTAATTAGATTGGTTGTTTCTTTCCCTAGGGTGCTTGATTGCTTTAAATTCTATACTTCTCCATCTATGAACTTGATCAGAATCTATGGATGGATGTGGTTGGATGCTTATTCTAGGCGCTTGTATCTGATCATGAACAGGTTCCTGTAAAGGAAGAAACAGGGTGCTTTACTGAACTGCATATTCCATATGCCCGATTTGGACATGGGATATGTTATTCATGGCATTGCTTGAAGGAATTAGACAATCTGTATGCCCGATTAAGGACATGGGATATGTTATTCATGGCATTGCTTGAAGGAATTAGACAATCTGTATGCCCGATTAAGGACACAGATTGTTCTTTCTCTAGATAAGTTAGATCAATCTAAATTAAAGTGAATTAACAGACAAAACAAAGGTTAGGATAATTAGGGGTGGATTCGAAAGTCCGAGTGCTCTCTTTGATTGAATTTTCTTCCTTATTCTCAATTGTTTTTTTTTCATAGATTTGTGTTAGTAAATTGCTCCATTATTTGTTGAATTAGTTAAGGAGAATCACATATTTGAATTGTGACGATCAGTCCTCGTGGGATTCGACCTCGATCTTACCGAGTTATTACTACATCACAACCCTATACTTGGGGAGTGAACAGGTACCTTAGTTTCCCAATACTGCTGTTTGAAATGGACTAATAATAACTCGGTAATCATGATCATCATCGCACCGCATGTGCTTAGTAGATGTGGCGCACTGAGGGAGTTAAGCATTCGCGAACATAAGATGATGTCGCATGAGGGTGGTTTGGCAAGGGCATACAGCATCATGTCATTTCATTCTCGCACTTAATAAGAGTAGTTAGAATTGTTTGATTTGTATTGCTTTATCATTACTGCTTGATTGAATTGATAACATGTTAACCTATGCTTTATTGTTCCACTGAGTTGATCACTCACTCCCACATTACGGGACGGTGTTTGCAACACCAACCAGATTTGTTGAGTTTCAGGTGTTGGCGATGCTTATGAAGCAGAGCCGAACTACTACTATGATGTTGAGGAGG
Source organism: Magnolia officinalis (assembly GCA_021015155.1). NCBI lineage: Eukaryota > Viridiplantae > Streptophyta > Magnoliopsida > Magnoliales > Magnoliaceae > Magnolia > Magnolia officinalis. Next base: position 2,549,930 of record JAJHSJ010000017.1, on the reverse strand, counting down.
AGTTCTCCTACACGTAATCTCTGACAGGTCTATGAAGACCTGGTATTTTATTGACGGGGCTACAGTACTTGAGATAGGAGACATTACACTTCCTCACATTTGGTATATTTTAGAACTGTATTTGAAATTATTTAACCTGGTAATGTTATCACACTCTGGAGACTCTCCATAGTTTATATATTTTATCTATCTATCACAGTCTTCCGCTTGCAAATTTAACTGTCTCTGGAGTATGATATGCTGCTTTGGCTTAATCTCACTCATGTTCAATGCACGAATACAGTCAACATTCAAACATCATTCATTTTGTTGCATAAGTGATGTTCTGGAACTCAGGAGTGGAGTTTATGCTCGACCCCCGATTTTCAGGGCGTTACAATTCCATTAATGATCATATGGTTCAATTTCCCGATGAGTCGATCTCGATGACTATTCAAAAGAATGGTGAAGAGTCATGGGTGTCTTTCAAATATAATGATGATGACACACTTCACTCACAGGACACATTAGATTTCAATGATGAGTATTGGGATGACGATCATGAATATGCAGCCCCAGTTCCCCTGGAATTAATCTCAAGTTTGGTCCAGGTCAATGATCAAGAAGTACACGAAGGGAGCGGTCATAATGAACTACTCCACTCTCCTGACATATCTGATTTGAAAATGGATGAGCTCCTTACAACTGACCCTTATACCTCTTGTGAGACATGTTTGGACGATTCCCTCGAATTGAATGATGATATGATTTAGGAGATGGACGAGTTACTTGATACGACTCTGGAATTTGAAACCACCCAGTTGAGGCCGCCATCTGAACTGTTGAGTTTTGACGATTCAATGCCTCTTCTGAGTGGTATCAATAAACAAAGTCCTCACATCGATACTTCGTCTCCTGACCGTCAATTTGTTTACGCAGGGTTGGAGTAAGAGAGCGTACATCCGTCCACTTTCAATTTTGATGGATTCCTTGGGCAGATCATCACGAGCTCCCATGTGAAAAATAAGTCACACTCAGCTGAACTTCTCAACTCTTGGGATGATTGCTTAACACACTTTGTAGATTCAAACGATCCCATGTCAATAGACAAAGTGGATGCCTTGCATAACAACATCTCGGTAGTTATCACTGACCGAGAGAACCCTTATTCTGAAGCCACTTCTTCCCCTGACCCTGAATGTTTACCACTAAAGGAAGAGGAGCTAAAAAGTGAACTGAAGTAAGACTACATTACTTCCTGAAAATTTTTCTGAATTGTATCTACCTGTAGTCTCTGATTCACCATGGGATACTAACTTTGAAACTTTTTCTGACACAGGTGAATCATATATACTTTGGATACCTCAGGCGAATCAACGACAAATTTTTGTTGAGGTACATAAGTTTCTTTGGCCATTCATGCTCCAGGGCATCAAAGCCTATTGCAAAAAGGGCTTTTGGATGATCCTGTTGAGAAACCTACTGAGAAATTTATCTAGATATTGGCCGGAAGAGGAACCTTGTGGCATTACTGAGTAGTCTTTCCCCTGCTTTCATAGGATTAGGGTAATTTCTTTAGTCTGGCTGAAGACGTTAAACTTAGCGCTCCTGGGAGGCAACCCAGCTTTTGATTCCATGATTAGTCAATTCAATGTTTATGGGTAACATTGCTGTAAACTCTCACGAGACTACAACTCGTCCACTAGGGGCAACCTAGGGGTTTAAAGGCTTGTTGCATACGCTAAATGCAATCTAGAGCACCTGCGAAAGTGGTATAGGTAGGAGTTTATTTTTGTTATTTGTGTTTTACTTTCGATTGGTTTCACTCTTGTGCTGACCCGCTCTCATGTTGAGATCTCTATGGAAAAGTCTCTCTCGACTCGTTACCCAGGTACTATCTTCCCATCACTTCTCATTTACTTTCATTGTCCCATGTGCATTGCATGCTTACATCTTTTACATTGAGGACAATGTAGATTTTAGGTTGGGGGTGGGAGATTAGGTTTCCTAATCAGTGTTTTCTTGGTCTTGAGCAAAAATTTGGTCTTGAAAAAAATTTGTGAAAATTTTTAAATTTTTCTGAAATTTCTTGTGAATTCAAAGTGATTTTGACAGCCATCTTTGATTTAGAATTACAAGATAAGTGATGTTGGTAATTTGTGACTCTTAGATTCCGTTATTTGTTAGATTTCACAGTTAAAGTCGAATTGTTAATCCATGATTAGAGGTTTTAAACATTGATTGAGTCATGATTTCACAAGACACATCTTCCTTGCACATTAAGGTTCAGTTCGATATTAAAGGATTAACTTGGTGACCACTAAGCTTGAAAGGAACCAACCTGAGAAATTGAAAGGATTGGGCGAATGGTCTTCACCATAAGTTTGATCCCTATAGGTGTAGATTTAATTCCACACGGATAATATGTGAAAAGGGATGGGTGTACAGTCTTTACCATAGGTTTGCTCCCTATAGGTGAGGATGTGATTCCCCTTCTTGGCGTTTCTTCTAATGAAAAAAATCAAAAGCTAAAAGAATGAAAGGATCATCTGTGAGGAAAGTTTTAAGTAAGGTTTTGGTTGTCATGATTTCTCTTGTTGGTTACCAATGATATCAAGAAATAACGGATTGAATCTTAATGATCGATAAGCCGAGATTACACTATACACCCATGGAACTCAATGTTTTGAATTTTTCTAATTGATGGATGAATACTTTGAACTTGATTATGAAGTTTACCATGTGCTTGAGTCTAGGAGAGAATAATACCTAACATTCATGAATTTTAGATTTCTCGTATCTGAATCGTTTTTCAAGATTTCACTCGGTTGCATAGAAATTGCCCTGTAATTCTCAACTTATTTTTCGCATATTTTGCTCAGGACTAGCAAAATGCTGGTTGAGGGTTGTGTTGAGGGTCGAATATTGCATATCAGACCTCTATTATTGCCTGATTTTAAGTACATGATAATGCTTAATGGAATATTTTAATCGCGTTTTGTTACAGGGTGTAATTAGGAGCATTGACTGAAAAGAGTACCACAAGTATGGTTTTAATGCTCCAAGGTCACCAGAGCAAGGAACGGACTTCAGAGGACCAATACTGACGGATTTACACGCCAGGGATCCGAGGAAATCAAGCCATTCGCATCGAACGGGCCCGAAAACCAGCCAGAATGCAAGATCATAAGGCTCCCACCATCCGATCAACTTAAAACTTCATGTATGGTCTGAGGGATATAAAGTAATCGTACACGTAGAATTTTAGCTCCCAGATCTCTGTAGAAGTTGTCCAACAGACAAATCAGCCCCTGAATCATTAATCTGCGGTCCGCCTGAGATCTGGATATACTTCAAGTTTGGTCCCGACCATTTAAATGAGATGATAAACATGATGGACGGATTGGATTTCTGAAGAACATCACATTGGGCCCCGTATGTGTGGCATGTGCATTGAGCACATGTGTAGCCGCGCCACACCGGACCGAAGGACTCGGTCAAAGTCGGTTTGACCGACCGACTCCAGCATGAAAACGGAAACTTCCGTTTTTTTTCAAACAGCGTTAACGCTGTTTGTGTTCGGATAGGTTGTGGGCCCCACCTATTGTCCATATAGGCAATCCAACCCGTTCACCAGATTCCCATGGCCCATGTTGCCAAGTCCTAGGTGGAAAATGTTCAAGCAGAAGTGATGATGTGATTACAACCGTTTAGAGGGAAGATTGACGGTAAACGAAGAACTCTGGTGGTCCACACCGAATACAATTTCAAACTAGACATCCCTGGACGTTTCTTCGTTGGGAGTCGAATGAACGGATTGGATTTCCAAAATTAGTGAGGGAATGGGCCCCACCAGCGTTACAGCGGAGGAGATTCGCGGTCCCTGTTTCCGCGTTCATCCGCTGCCAATTTTTGCGAAAGATTGTACGATCATAGCCTTGATCAGATGGATGATCCAAACCGTCCATCATGTAGAGGACCCAAAAATGTGCCAAGGGACGTTGTCATTTTACAAAGAAAGCAAAGGAAGATGGGAGTTTTCGTTGCCGTTTTCCGACTGCGAAAAAGCTTTCGCTGCAGCCGTGAAACGTCCGGTTTCTGCTGCGAAACTGAAGTCGATCGATGCTCTCTTTCGTCCCTGGCAGCTATAAAGAGAAGAGAAAAGAGAGAGTCAGGGAGTCTCACGTGAGAGAGAGAGAGAGAGAGAGAGAGAGAGAGAGAGAGAGAACGTGAGAAAGAACTGTTTTGTTTTTTTTGTTTGTTTTTCTGAACTTTGAGAGAGATAGTCCATCCATGACGGGCTAAACCTCTTAGCTAGGGCTAAGAGGTGAAGCTTGTGGCGTGATGGGGAAGATCCTATGGTTTGATTCATGTTAGACTGCACAGACGTTGATTCCGGTTTGATTTTGAGAAATACCTTTAGTTTTAATGGTTTGCTGTGACTTACATTACAACAGATCTGCGATGGCTTTGTGTATTTCCCATTCATTATTGTGTGTATGCAGTTAGGAAGCTTTGTTGTTCACCATCGCCCCTTGGACATGGTTGGATGACGGAATTCTTCCTAATAGTCATACATCTCTTAGATTGGTTTAAATTCTGTTGTTTATTTTGCCTCCTGGGCATAGTTTGGTGATGGAATCTATTCTAATTTATATCTGTCTTATCTTTTGAAAACTGGATTAAAGGAAGTCCAGTTGAGTTCGTGAATCAAGCATAGATCTCCCTGATCTCTATAAGTGGATCCTCTGAATCCCTAGTTTCCCTTCTCTAAATTCTTAAAGTTTTAAATTATTATTTCACCATTATTCACTCATAATCACTTGATTTAGATTATATCTCGCTCTAGTTTTGGTTCTGGTTACTTTCAGATCACGTACAGGTTTCAGTCCCTGTGGATTCGACCTCGGTCTTACCGAGTTTTATTACTACATCACAACCCTATACTTGGGGAGTGAACAGGGAGCACATTAAAACTCCATATTGGACCTGAACCGCGCGTCGAAAGTCTGATTACCGCGAAACTATACGGTTATAACTGCCTTGCTGGGCTTGACAAGCATCAGGGAAATCAAATACAAATAATATCCAGAAACGCATAACTTGAGCCCGGAGCGAAGTGTGTGAGAAACGCGAATATCCATAGGAAATGAACTCAAATTTAAGTGATTTGGGTCGTCCGCTTGCAGGCCAAATTTAAGGTTTCAGACTATCAGATTCTGACCCAACTACACCCATGGATCAGAAAAATTTCCCTACACATGTCAGTGTACTTGTGGCCCTGATCGAGTGACGATGACCATTGAACTGAAACTGGTCCTCCACAGTAGATCTCCAAATCTGATCGGACTGAAATCTTAACCTGACATGGATCCTTTATTAGAGAACTTTCCTCAGACCGTATGCAGGCATTGGACCTCCAGATGAGCTCCGTTGGCCCGAAACAGACGTCTTTTGTCTATAATCTAAGTATATCATGGCCATGGGGCCATTGACATCAGTTCTGGGCCTATATAAGGGCCTTAACCCATCCCTCTCTCATTCCATACGAATTTCCTAACCCTAGGAGAGTTAAGAGAGAAAAGAGAAGGAGAAAGTGAGAAGAAGTGAGAGAGTTGTGGTTTGTTGCTGGGATTCATTCCCGTCACTCCACGTGCTGAATCCCTTCTTCCGTGTCGCTATACCGATGATTCTGACTCCATTTTTGGGTAAGGAATCCTAACCCTAATCTGTTTTAGGTATCTAAATAGGTAGATCAGTGAAATAGCTAACCTACTTTATGTTATAGGTAGTCGTTGTGCCGTAGACAAAGACGTAGTGTTCAAACTGAACTCGGTATGGGTTTACCGGTGAAAGGTGCGGATTATAAATGTTTAGGTTATGGTTTTCAAGGCTTTCAATGTTAGTTAATGATTTATAACTGACTTGATTGTTGTTACATGTTCTTAAATGCGATGTTTTTCGTATATTACACATATATATAAACTATGTTGATTTTTAATGCATTTCATGTGTTTGTTGAAATGTTTGAATGAATATGGAATTATGATTTGTGCTTGCTATGATTATTGATTGAGAATATACGATTGTTGTATGTGTGGCAAATCCTTTGTGAAAGGATTTGCTATAATATCTGTTATAACTACTTTATTACATGTATGTTAATACGCGTAGTCTAAGTGTTTGATAAAATGTCTGAATGAGAAGTTGCTTGTTGAAATGTATTTAATAAGGGTGTTGAGATAGGATTCTCAATTACCTTATCTATAGTTACAGTTTCCTTCATGTAACCTATCTTACTACTGTGTGCTTTATGGATGAAATGCCTATGTATGACAACATGTGTACTATGTGTTTGTTAAAATGTTCAAATGAGATTTATATTGAAATTGGTTGTCACATGCTGTTTGACTATCACATATGAATGCCTATTATGTTTGAATATGATTGAGACTATTATGTAGTCCAAGTAATCGGTAATGATTCCTGAATTAGTGGACAATGCCATTTTACCACACAAGACACGTTCGATGAATCCGAGTCGTACGCTTTTTGTCGACAGTGGTTAGGCCACGCGGAGTGGTTACGTGATCCATGTCGATTAATGCAACATGCGCTCGTACCAGTTGAGCTTGTCCAGTAACCCGATTGGCCTAATGTATGTTCACCATGTATGGACGTTGCTGCTTGAATCTAAGGTACCACTTATCAATGTCAAGTCCGTTTCAACCTTGGTACCACGATCCGTCAAGACTCATGAGCCAGACATGGTGGTATGGGACACTGTGGTCGAGCTGTCGGCTTACGTTGGGGTGACGAACCTCCCTGTAGTGTCAATTGAGCAACCCAAACTTGTGAGCCGAATATGGTGGTATGAGACATTGTATTCGAGTTGTCGGCCTACGCTAAGGTGACGAGTCTTTCCCGTAGTGACCTCGAGTATAAACTAAGGCCTATGCTGAGGTGACGAGCTTCTTCATAGTGACCTGAATTTGCCTGTCCACTGCTACTAAATCAGGGGTGACGTTACCCTGTAACTTGCCTATTGTATGTGATTAATTAGGACTGACGACCCTATATGGATCATTGTTTGGGTAAATGATATAAAGGGAGGTACCTTAGCTTCCCAAACCTGCCGTATGAATAAGTTTAATCAAGAACTTGACTAATACGACCATGCACCGCATTGCATGTGCCTTTGGCGTGGGTGTTGAGCACAATGGGAGTTTAGCAAGTGCGACTGTGTGATGATATCGCTGAGGGAGTGCAGGCGAGAGCATGCATCATTAATACATATCATTCTTGCATTAACCAGAGTACTTAGGAATGATTGTTGTATTGCTTTACATTACTGCTTGACTGAATTGATAACATATTAACATTTGCCTTATAGCTCCACTGAGTTGATCACTCACTCCCACTTTGGGACGGTGTTTTAAAACACCAACCAGACTCTGTTGTAGATGCAGGTAGCGACGATGTCTATGCTGTTGATTGGGAATTCATAGATGAGGAGGAGGAATTCTCCTACGTTTAGATATCAGGCGGGTTTATGTAGATCATGTACTAATCGATGGGATTTCAGGGATTTTACAATCTAGTCGGACTTTCACATTTTGTATTTTGTAACTTTTAGATCAAACACTTGTATATATTCAGCCTGGAACAGATTCATACTCCGGATGGTGAAATACTTTCATGTTATAATTAAAGTACTTAAGTCTTCCGCTTGCCTAATTTAATCGCACCTGGAGTATGATATGTTATTTTAGATTAATCCCATTCATATTTAATGCACTCATACGGACAACATTTAATCATCATTATCTATGTTGTATAAGTGATGCATCGGATCTCGGGAGTTGAGCCTTTGCTTGACCCTCGAAATTCGGGTCGTTACAGGTTGGTATCAGAGTATCATTTAGATTAAACTGGACCTGGGTTATGGTAACACGACGCACACTGACGTACTTTGACTTAAGAGGAAGCTTTAAAATGTAGAAATGATCATAGGATCCCAAGTTTCGCCCAACGGTGATCATATGACCGTTGAAGTGAAACTGACTATAGAAACGGGACCTGTAAGCGTTTGTGATCATGCGAGATGATCCCAATCCTTTTCCAGACCGTTAATCGATGAGTTTAGACGATGATTCTGTGTATTCCACACTCAAATAACCGTAAAAGCATGAATAAACGTGAGATGGAACTCGAAACCACACCAAATGGACTCAAGGGCCCAAACTGCCCAAATCGGGGGGGATAGTGGACCGCGATGGCATCGCGCCACCCGCGAGGCCTCACGGTCCATGGACAGCGGGCCAGTCGGGCTGGACAAGCCGACCATTGTACATGCATGTGGGGCCCACAAAACACGTGTGAGACCCCTTATATCCTCCCTTTTGACTTCATTCTCTCATTCCAAGCTTCCAAACCCCTCCAAGCTCTCAAAAATATGATTTTTCACCTCAAATCCACTCCTCCATTCTCATATCTTATTCTTCTTCATCACTATATACCCACCTCCCACTATTTCTTTCAAATCCATCTCCTATCTCCCACATTTCCTCCCATTCGAGTACACAAACCCTCATTTGTGCCTCAAAAATCTCAAAGTCCAATAACCCATCCTATCCCCCCATCTTGTTTCACTCTCATGGCTCTTTTCAAGCTCGTGGCGGCTATATTCTCTCTGTCCACACTCCTTTCCCTCATGAGAAAGAAGAGAGCTCTCACGGATGAAGCTGGGCCTAGCCGCCCAACCTGTCCAAGGAGGAAATCGGGTGTCGAAGCAAGCTCAAGCGTCGATTGGGAGATAAGGACGAAGTAGGATCTCGATCCCCAAATTCCTCTCGAAAGAGCTATATTGGCGAACATAGGACATGGTAGGTTCCAGGGTCGTAGAGTCCTCTTTGAAGCGCACGTGGACGGGAAGCTGTTTGGGCTTTATCCGGTGATGGATCTTCTATTGGACGCAGGGTGGGGTCCCATATTTGAGGGCAAGTCGCGTGTGAATGAGAGCACTGTCTGAGCCTTCTACGCCCATATACGAGAGCCACTGCTGGAACCTCTTCAGTTCTCTATCCTCGTGGGAAGGCGGGAAACCATTGTCAATGTGGACTTGATAGCCCGAATCATGGGGATGCAGCGTGGTGAGGTTCATGCTAGTGAGAAGAATCTCAGGAGTATACGTGAAAAAGATCGCCGCATGCAGTTTCTATATGGCCGACTGGTCCACTGGAAGTGGGGCAATTGCCTCGAAGCGTCCGATATGACAGAAGACTTCCACCTACTCCATTACATATATATTCACATGCAATGTGTATCCTAGGGGGAGCAATCGCAGTGAGTGCACGCATCTGATGGTAGATTTCCTATACCAAGCTGGGCAATGAGACAAGCTGATTGACTTTGAACCCCCTTCATAAGGTGAAAATAAAATCACTGGTCATAGTCCATAAAACAATGGGATGAAAACATGCCATGCTTGTATGCCATCGAACCCCCTTCATAAGGTGACTCCCGATTAAAAACCTCAAGTGCGCTTCATAGAATGCTTCAATGGTGGGCATTCCATTTCCCACCGTTTCGTGGACGCTGATAGGCTATTACCCCGCCATCCCTAGCTAGGAATGAATGGGTGCCCCCATGATATATGGGTATGTATAGGTTTTAACCATACCGTTCATCTATTTGGCCATATCATTTTAGTTTACATGACCAAAAATGAGAGAGATCCAAATTTCAAGTGGACCGAACCATAGGAAGCAGTAGTGATCATGACACCCACCATTGAAACATTTCTAGGGCCCACCTTGATGGTTAACTTCCATCCAAGCTGTTCATAAGGTCACGTAGACCTCCACTAAACAAAAACACAAGTATCAGCTTGATCCAAAACTTCTATAGCCCCGAAAAGTTTTCAACGGTAGGTGTTTAATTCCGAATGTGTGGTCCACATGAGCCTTGTAACTGCCTCATTTTTATCCTTCTATTCTAAAATTATATGACCAAATGAATGGACAGTGTGGATAAAACCCATACATCACGGTGGCCCCTCAGAGCCCCTGTCTAGAGTAGTACCCAATCCGGGTCCCCATTTCTTGTGGCATGGACCATTGATTTTTGAATCTGCTAGCACATTGGATGGACAGTGGATGTCAATTAGACATCACGGTGGGCCCCACGGAGCTTTTTGTTACACCGGGTCCATGTAACAGGTGCAATATGAAATTTTGGGTCATTCTCAAGTCTTGATTCCATAAATATGACTCAGTAGTAACGCATGTCAAAATATAGGTGAATGCCATATGCCAAGATTCAGTGCATGGAGTAATTAATGAACTCAGGGAACATGCCATGGATCAAAAAAAATGTGGGAGCGGATTGGACACTGAATACTTCAGTAGCCAAAAGGCTACTGAAGTGATGTGGCAAAACGCCATTGGGTAGATACCAATGGTATGTTCCCTTGGTATAAGAAATCGGATTGCGTACTGAGTTACTCAGTACCCTCTTATGGTACTGAGTAAACTCTATTAGGCCCGTAGTGATGTTTATTTCTCATCAAACCTGATCACACATATATGGATGAAGGGAAAAAAAATAAATATAAGCTTGATCCAACACTTATGTGGCCCCCAAGTAATTTTCAACTGTAGATGTTCAATTCACACTGTTTCTTGTGGTGTAATTCACTTGAGGCTTTTATCAACTTTATTTTTATATTCAAACCCTAAAACTATCTGTTAAAATGGATGGATGGAGCGGATAAAATACATAAATCAAGGTGGACCCACAGAATTTACTCAGTTAAAGTACTGAGTTACTTATTACGCAATCCGCTTCCTTAGTATAAATGGTACTCCGTTAGATCCGTTAAAGGATCTTTCTCCGTTTCCGCTGTGCACCCACTCGGCCACGAAATCGGATCATCATACTGAGAAAATTCAGTTGGGCCCACTGTGAATTTGTGTGATTTATCCACACCTTCCATCTGTTTTTCCATCTAATTTTAGGCGTTGAGCTCAAAATTGAAGCTTATAAAAATCTCACGTGGACCATACCACAAGAAACAGTGGAAATAATGATTTCCACTGTTGAAACCTTTCCAGGCCCCACAGTGATGTTTATTTTTCATCCAAACTGTTCAAAGGATCAAAAATACATGGATGAAGGTAAGAAACAAATATAATCTTGATTCAAAACTTCTATGGCCCTCAAGAATTTTTCAACAGTTTAGCCTTTTATAAAATGGATGGACAGACTGGATAAAATGTATAAATCACGGTGGGTCCACGGAGTTTACTCAGTACGCAATCCCCTTCCCTTGGCCACATACCGGTAAACCCACGTACGTTTTTTTTTTGGAGGCGTATTTCTTCCTGCGCTGGTAACCAGGTGGGGCCACTGTGATGTTTGTGAGAAATCCTTCCCTTACATCTTTTTTTGAATTCATTTCAGGGCATGATGCCAAAAAATGAACCGTATCCAAAGCTCAAGTGGGCCATACTAAAGGAAAATGTGGGTAGGGAAATTCTTACCGTTAAAATCTACCTGGGTTCGACAGTGATGTTTACAAGCCATCCATACCGTTAATAATTTCATTCCTACTGGGATGAACTGAAATCACAAATATTAGCATGACTCAAAACGTCTGTGGCCCACGAATATTTCAACTGTTGAAGTTCAATTATCACGTTTTTGGCCCACTTGAGCTCTGGAAACGGTTCATTTTTGGCTTCATGTCCTGAACTGAACTCAAAAAACGGATGGACGGGTAGAATTTCTCACAAACATCACAGTGGGCCCACTTGGGTTCCAAGAACTTCTTGCAAAAGTCTCTCACAGTAAATTCGCGTACTCTAGGATAAACAATTACGAGTGCGTGGCGGAGTGCGTTCACGGCCTAGACGGAAAAAAATCTGTTGAAAGACCATTTATTGGAAGGAAACCGCCGGTTGGTACACCAATGCCATTTTTCCACATCAGTTCAGTAGCCTTTTGGCCATTGAAGCGTTCAGTATCCAATCCGCTCCCAAATAACGTTGGTCCACTGCTCACTAGGGTTTAACTTTTATGAAACAAAAGAAAATTCAATTTTTGATACGTGACATGTTTACATTGCACACTACTTCTTGATGAATGGCCAAGATATTTGATGCCTGCCTTCCCCTCATATCCTTTACAAAGTTCTGCAATCCAGCCGTCGGTTAGTGTTGATGGATGTATCCCTAGTCTTATTACGTACTGGACCAACACAAATTGTTGGTCTGCATCAGGTGGACTTGTCCCACAAATCGTATTGGTGAAGTCATCACATGGGGCCACACGTGTAGGCTGAATGTGGACTGTTGGCGTATTTTCTATGTTCTCCACATTTCCTACGTGCGTGGCCCATCAGATGAACTAACCACATTGAATTTTGGGCTAGCCCATCTACACAGTGCAGCAAATCGAAAGCATGGATTGGATGCATGTATCCCAAAATAACTTATTATTATTATTATTATTATTATTATTATTATTATTATTATTGTAAAAGCAGTGACCAAAGGAGCTGAGATGGGTCACTTACCAGTTTCAACGCCTGGAAGGATCTCGTGTCCCACTCTCCAAGTGTTTTGCACCCTTCAAATTAATGTAGGCTTTGATGTCACCACAGAAAACAAGCCAAACCTACTTCTTCTTCTTCTCAGCATCGTTAACTGTTTTATAACACACCAAAAGAGAAAAAGTAAAAGGTAAAGGGAAAGAGACTCCCCTTGCAAGCTGTGTATTCTTATTCTCATTTACTGGGGAAAAAGTGCAAAAGTTTGCTAATTTCTTACTCCGCAGATCCTTGCCATTCACATGCAATCATTCACGTTTGCCAATATGACCCATTTGTCCGTGGATCCATGGACCACAGACTTCAATGGATCCACGACAGTGGGGCTCACCATAATGTATGTAAATTTATCTCCACACCGTATATCCATTTTGCCGGCTCATTTCATGACATGAGCGCATGAATGAAGCGGATCTAAATCTCAGGTGGACCACCTGACGGGAACATCTGATCTTACAAACATGTGCTGCATTGGCAAGAGTATTCAAATCATTTTTAACTTATTGTTATAAATATTATATATTTTTTATTGGAAAGTCATAGAATATTTGTTTAATACTTATTTTTAATTGTACTGTATTATTCTTTGGATTTCAAATATTTTTTAAAAAATACATATTCCAATAAAAACAAATTTTACCAACTTTTGCGAGTGGTTTCATGGCTGTTATTGCTGATTCTTAAATAAAAACGGATCAAAACTGTTCCTAAATAAGAAATAATACCATTCTTAAAATTAAAAATGATTTGGAACTGTTCCATAAAGCCATTTGAAAAGTCATTTCTAAAATCTTAAACCGAACTTAAATGGTTTTCAACCATTTTTAAATAGCAATTTTGGTGTAGTGTGAATTGCTGAGACGGAGGCTTCTGGAATGATTTAAAATAATAATAATTATAATAATAAAAGCAAGAGGTTTGCTTGAGTACATCTGAAGAATTGAAATAGGATGTGTTGGTACCTTTTTTGGTAACCTAAAACATCTATATGATAAGCCTGCTGTAGATGGAGGAATAAAAAAAGAAGTACTATTTTATACAAAAGTATTTGGACCTTTGATTATTCAAAGTTCATGGGAGCCATTCATGTTGAAAAGACTCAAATGCTCAGGGGCTTGAAATATTTCACTTTCGGAAGGTATTTTTTGGATTTCCAATGTATGGGGCAAGGCTCATGAATCAAACGGCTTGGATCATTGGAATGTAACCCGAGATCTAAAGGCAAGAGTTTGGATGTACTTTAAAGTGAAATGTGCTGTATGTTGGCATGTATTGCAGCAAACTTAAGAAAAAAGTGAAATTTCGGGTTTGATAATTCCACGGCGTCCCATGTATCCTGGTCATTCAAGGTTTACCAGAACTTGCTATGCTATCAAATTTTGGTGAAGATCAAGCTGTCTGAAATGCCCGCAATTTTTGTTAATAAAATTTAAATTTTAAATTTTAAATTTTAATTTTGAGGGGGAAAGAGAACCACCAATCTCATCCTTCCTCTTCTCTGTCTTTATTCAAAACTTTTCTCGTATTTCGTAGTCTCTCAACGAACTCTCTTTCTTAAAAGGGGAACATAAGAGAGCAAGAGTCCTATCAAAATTAAAAGAAACAAAAAAAAAAAAAAAAAAAAAAAAAAAAAAAAAAACGCAAAAGGAAAAGTGGGAAAGAGAATTTTTGGAATTCGTCTATTTAGTTTAGTGTATTTTTGTTTTCTTTTGTTTTTCTTATGAAATAGTTAATTTGACATGATATACACATTGGATGGACTGGATCAATCAAACATCCATTGTGTAGGTTTAATTCATTTATGTAGAAATATATACTGATGTGTGTGGCGTTAAGGCTAATGTGCAAATCGGTGAGATTTTTCCATCATGGACAGCGATCAGTATGATCTGTACTATTCATAGGTGTTCTAAAACTTAATTATGTAATATTTTTAAGAATCAGACAAATTCGACACCTCAATGGACCGTACTGATCATAGATCTAACAATTTCTTCTTTAATCTAACAAAATTGATAAAAATCGGAAGAATAATTCTCTGCGCAAGCTACAACTTGGTACAGAGAATTACATAACATAATCTAAAATGGGTGATTAAATCATCACCATTCATTATATTCTTAAAATTAAAATAAATTAAAATCTTAGATTCCATAATAATCAGACTATTGGATGAGTTGCATCAATCTGAAGAAATGATAGATAATGAATCATATATTAATTCATTATGTGAAACTGTAAGATTAAAAATGTAACACTCAGCCCAAAACTGGAGCAGTGTCCTGAGGCGCTCCGTGCAAATTGACGTAGGACCGTACATTTTGATCGCACGTGTGGGTTTATTACCTGTAAATTAATCATAATTAAGCCGCTAATGCGATTAAGTCAAATTATGTTTGGGCTGGACATGAATCGTAGAGCCAGACGGTCGGTCTACACTTAACGACTATCCGTACAAGCCGTGTACTGCCCGAGGAATGACCAGAAATTCCAAAACTCTGGGAAGTTTATGTCTTACTGGGCTTGTCGTCCCTCACGTACTACGGACTCAGATGATGCCCAGAGATGGATAAACCATGGTC
The DNA here is from genome assembly GCA_021015155.1 of Magnolia officinalis. Classification (NCBI taxonomy): domain Eukaryota; kingdom Viridiplantae; phylum Streptophyta; class Magnoliopsida; order Magnoliales; family Magnoliaceae; genus Magnolia; species Magnolia officinalis. The sequence continues at coordinate 2,534,759 of JAJHSJ010000017.1, read as the reverse complement.
GTCCAACCAGCACTTGGAAATTGCGAATCGCCAGGCCTAAAGAAGGAAAACCTTAAAATTTAAATCAATTGGCCCGATTTCTTGGATCAGATAATCCAAGCATTCCAACTGTCGGATCTCTTCTAAATTTACACCAAATGCTAGAAATATTTCATTGTCTTCGCCCACAAATTCTGACCTTTGTTCGAAGGCCAATAACTGTTGATCGCAAATCGGACCGTTGCGGTAAAATCCCGCATCCGTTTGTCGTCAAATTTTACTCGGCCCTTCATCAAACTAGGAGACACCTCATACATGAATTGGATGGGCCAGGGGCCCATCAAGGTGGTCCCAATAGCCAGAAAATGGGCTCATAAGGCCATTGGAGGGATTTCACCTAACTGTAAGGTTAACTGAAATAAAAATCTTGATATAAATATCCAGCCCTCTCTCTCTCACTCTCATAAACTCTAGCAGTTGAGAGAGAGAGAGAGAGAGAGAGAGAGAGAGAGAGAGAGAGAGAGAAGGGAGGAGAGAGCAAGGGTGATTTGGGGTGTGAATTTGGTTGTGGTGCTTGGGATTTTGAAATCCACGCACCTACGCCTTCCAATCGCCGGAAAATACCGACCCAAATCGTTGTTGGAACAAAATCCCATCCGATCTAAGGTAAGGTTGAACTCCAAAGTATTTCTCCCTAATCTCTAGCTGCATGCATGTCACTGACCGTCACTCTATGCAATGCAGGGTCCTGACACGTCGAATTTGCTGACCCGGCGACGCTAACACGATTTCAGCAACTTCCGGTCAACAATAGGTGCGGACCATTACCTTTAAGTGGCTGATTATCGTGCCTAGCGTAGGTTTAGTGAATGTGTATGGTACATTATTAGTGCATATTGCTGAAATTTCTTTGGATTGCATGGATGGGACTATAGACTAGGGATTTCTCTAATTTGTAGGAAAGGGGGTTTGAGCCATAAATACCCCAATGTATGAATTTTTGTTTGCATGTTCTTATAGGGTATAGGTAACTGATTTTCCTCAAATATTACTGATTTTGGATGAATCACTGTTGCATGTCAAATGTGCTAGGAGAGAAGGCATGAATTGTTGACAACTTGCTAATTTGTTGAATTTCTTGTACTTGATCCTCTACGTACAATTGAATTGCACGATTTATGTTGACTCATGAAAGACCGAACTATTGTACATTGGTGTATGGCTATCCTTATAGTTGTTTGTGTTGGAACATGTTGAATGAGATTCGTATGGTCTAGTTGAATCGAGAGTATTGCTGTCCATGTATTTGAATTACTGATTTATGCTTGCATTGTATAACTTATTCCTGAAATCGATGATACGTGATGTTTACTAGTGCATGACTCTTATGGATTGGGCGGTTAACCGAATCATTTGGGCAACCTTTCGTTGGTCATGCCTTCGAGTAAATCTGGCCCGATCAGTTAAGCTATTGATCGGCGATTATAGTTGGACTATACGAGACGTCGTTCTTAAGCCGTTCGGTTCATTGTGCGACTTATGGGGGTATATTGACTCACAATCGGCCATCCTTGTGTGTTAACCATGATCGCACGCCTATGTAGGAAGCCGAGATACCCCGAGACCTTTGAGGCCACTATTAACTATAATATTTGGCCCGCAAGACTCATGAGCCGGGGATGGTGGTATGGGATACTACGCCCATGCTATCGGCCTACTCTAGGGTGACGACCTCCCTGTAGTGACCAATGAGCACCAAGACTCGTGAGCCGGGGACGGTGGTATGGGACACTATGCCCGTGTTGCCGGCCTATGTTGGGGTGACGAGCTCCCCATAGTGACTGCAAGCTGGACTTTAAAGTCCTAATTGATTTCGTATGAGCTTAAGAGCTATGATATTATCGAACCCACAAGGGCTAAGGATCGCGAGAGCCAATTGGCCACGACCTTGAGCCGCGTGATCAGGTTAGGGCAATGTTTTACTAAGGGTATTACGGTTTTTCCTACCAGCTGGATGAATGAACCTAATTAATCAACTCGGCTAATATGATCCATAACATTGCATTGCTTACCATGGCGATTAGGCAGTCGAGGTTGCATGAGGGAGTGTTGGTCATTCGCGATCGTTAGATGTTGTCGCTTTAGGAAGTGCTGGTGGAAAGAGGCATGCATCATGTCATGAACCATGCATTTCTTTAACAAGAGTATTTAGGAATCTGTGATGTATGTTATTTGCTAAATTTATCCTATGTATGATTATTTGTGCTATCTATTGCTAATGGTACCACTGAGTTGATCACTCACTCCCACTCTGGGACGGTGTTCTAAAACACCAACCAGACTCTGGCGTAGATACAGGAACCTTGGAGCAAGACGCATTGGATGATGTCAGTGTGGATGATGACGAGGAGTTAGTATACTTTTAGACGTTTAGTAGACCTTACTAGCGCGATGGATGATCTCGGGCCTGGGTCAGGCCCAACTTTCTTTAGGAGAGGCGAGATGATGGGACTAGGTCCCTAATGAATATTTGTTTCTTGGGATTATGAGGTTTTTATGCTGGTTCATAACTTTATTAGTAGCATTTCGATTGTGGATGGTTTATATTTAAGTCTCCGATGATTAATTACCTTATGTTGATTTAATCTTTCTTTGACTTCTTAATATCCATATTTACATGCATATGAGGCCCGTTAGGGTACACGTGGCACTCGAAAATCCGAGAGGCGAGCTCTTACTCGGCCCTTGAATTTCGGGGTGTTATGAAAAATAATTCTTATTTATATGATTTTATGAAATACTAATTCAATTTAGATCGTTGGTTCACGAAATCATATCCACCACATCAAGGTGAGTGATCCCGATGTGTTTCTCATCCATCAAGTTGAAATAGATGGATCGTTAGATATATTGTATGCTCACTCTAATATAATCATCATATACTCTTAATTGATCTAGATGAATGTGTGATATTTGTATTAATATAATAATAATGATTTGATTTGATTAATGTGGTATAATCAATTATTTGAGTTATTATATTAATGTAACTTATATGTTGAATTAATAACTAGACATGAATTAAATGATATACTGGATAGTATGGGATTATGTTGATTTAAATGTGATAATCGAAATGATCTATATATGCAATACATGATTCATGATTCCTTGATATGTTTGTGTTTCTATCAATTGCATGCACAACACGTTCTGAATTACTGGGGGACCTCACTGGATGGTATACCTAGTAGAATCGTTACCAGAAGCCCGCTATACTAGTAGAATCCTACATAAGGAGTAGATATGGGCCTTGCCTATGCTTACCAAATGGTAAAAGTCTGTCAAAGGACAGATGTAGGTTGACGGGTTTCTAACTCAGGCAAGTGAACAGATTCCCACTTGATGCATTGCATAATATTTACATTTTTGTTCTAAAATTATATTGTGTATGATTATTGAAATTCTATTATAATTCAATGTAAAGAACCATGGCGAGAATTCTCAATAGACCTGGCCAGCTTACCCTTTATTGATGTAAGACCAGATAAATGAGCAATTAGTTGTTGAGTTGGTACAGGAACAAGAAGTTGTGGTTGAACTAGTGCACGACATACGTGAGACGTAGTCATACTTATCAGAAGAGGAACTGGCTGCATTTGAACCATTCGTAATTATTTAATTAGAACTTTATTTATTAGGATGATCTGAATAATTGAAGAATTTTAAGCATTTGATTGATTTTATTTAATTGAATTATTCTAGGTCTGTAGCAAGTATGCATTAGTAAGTATTGACTGATAAATGATGCCAAGTTTATACTAATTGAATGTTTATGGATGTTGAGAATGTACAAATGTTGATGATTAAATCATTTTGTGTGAATGATTGTGAAAGCCTAGTTGGAATGTAGAAATGAATATTAATTTTGATTCTTAATAGTCGTATAATGGAATGAAATTAGTACACTTTACGTACAAGTTACGACTCGAAACTCGGGTTTGAGAGTGCATACTCTGTACTCGAATTTCGAGGCATGACATCGTCCATCAAGGGGATCTGCCCATGCGGATCCTCTAACCCAAAAGCGGGTGACCATGTCCGAAGGAAACTAGCCAATGAAAAGACTTGTTTTAGCCATCCATCGATTTGGTAAATTCGCAGCAGATGGGTTGAGTGGCCCAGTTTTTTGGCTAGAGGCTCAATATGGTTGATCCCAAATGATTAATGGCCTGGATCACACAATAAGTCACTTTATTTACTATATTGAAAACTAATATTTAAGAAGTTTGAACTTCCACATTGCATAAAAGGAATCATCTACTTTATTATATCCGCCTATATTTTCCATCTTAATAAGGTATTATGGTTTAAAGGGGGAAAAAACACCAGATTGGCTTTGTTCTCTCCACTTTTTTGCTTTTAATTCATTTATTTTCTTGTATAAGAAAATAGTTGGATTGGTGAAATTCATGGGTAACTTGGGCCCTAAAAGATTAAAGTGGCCCCCACATAGATGTGACAAACTAAAACACGTGTGAAATTTGGGTCATTCATCAACGTAATGTAAGACTCTTATTAGGTCACATATCATTATCGATTTAGATCTAACTGTTGGATTATTTAGATTGAGCGATTCAATTAGCTCTACTATAGTTGTAATAATTGTAAATAGGTTTGGGGCGGGATGCTTGAACACGGTCCCTATACATGGTTATTAAGCCGCATATGGAAACTTACGGTGTGGAGACCATATAAGAGAGAAGTATGATAGGTAAACTTTTCTAGACCTCTTTCCTATAAAATAGATGTCTTTCTCCTACTAAAAAAAAATGACCAAAGCCGACGGTTGTTTGGTGGTTTCCTCGACGGCTAAAAGCCGTTAGCGAATCACAATTACCCACTGGTGCCACTGAGATTTAGAACTATCTCGTTTTTTGCATCAGGCCATAAATGATCTAAAAAAAATGGATGGACTGCGTGTATAAAACACATACATCATGGTGGGGCTCACAAAGCATCGATCAGTAGCCACCTAGCCGGAAGCTGGTGTACCACGTACGCGGATTAGACACTGACATGTTGCGTAGCGAGACTCACTACTGAAGTGATGTCACCAAGTTCTATGGACCCCACTACTATGTATGTGTTGTATCTACAACGTCCACCCATTTGGAGATATCATTTTAAGGCATGAGCCAAAGAATGAGACAAATCCAAAGCTTTAGTGGACCCCATCGTAGAAAACAGTGGGAAGATTGTTGCCCACCATTGAAACCTTCCTAAGGCCTACCATGATGTTTTTTTGAAATCCAACCTGTCCAAAAGTTAACAAAGACATTAAAGAAGGGAAAACACAAATATCAACTTGATCGAAAATTGTTGTGGCCTTTAGAAGTTTTTAAAGGTGGCGTCACTATCCCCACTTTTTTTTGTGGTGGGGTCCATTGGACTTTGGATTTGACTCATTCTTTGGATCTTACCCTAAAATGATCTCTCCGTATGGATGGACGGCGTTGATACAAAACATACATCAGGGCGGGGGCCCACGGAACTTGGTAACGTCACTTCAGTAGCAATCTCGCCACTCAACCTGTCAGGATGTGGATTGCGTCCTACCCCATCCAGTCAGGGATCTGTGGGCCCCACCGTGATGTAATTTTTTTATCCACGCCATTTATAGCTTTTCTCAAATTATTTTAAGATATGATACAAAAACTTAGGTAGGTCCAAGGCTTATGTGGACTACAAAATGGGGATTTAATGTACACCATTAAAAACTTTTTAGGAGCTTGAGAAGTTTTGGATCAATATGATATTTGTGTTTTCACTTCATCCACGTCTACATGAACTTATGAATAGTTTGGATGGTAAAAAAAATATCACAGTGGCTCTTAGAAAGTTTTCAACCATGCTTCCTTTGGTGTGGTCCACTAGAGTTGTGGACCTGCCTCATTTTTAGTTTTATACCTTAAAATAACATGAGAAAAGCGATGAATAGCATGGATAAAACACTTACATTTAGGGGTGTACATCGAGTCAAACCGAGTCGAGCTAGCCTCCACTCGACTCGGCTCAGCCACTAGCTGACCTCAGCTTGAACTCGGCTCGGCTCGATCCTCGAGCCTGACTGGCCAGCTCAACTCGGTTCGATCAGCAGCTTGGGCTAGCTCGGGCCAAGTTTGAGCTAAGATTGAGCCGAGTTTGTCATTGAGGCATTTCCATAAACACTTGAACTGCAACTTCAAAATTTCACAGTTTTACAAACAGAGACAATAGTTTTATAGGTATTTTATCAAATACCTTCTAAGCAATATAAAAGCTAAGAAAAATAAAGAGAAAAACAGTATTTGTTTCATGTACATACCTTCCTTGCCACCAGCCACATTTCGTTGAGTCATTTTATCAAACAGTTGGTAAGCAACATCAATGGCAAAGTAATCGAGTCACCGAACTAGTTTGATTCGAGTCGAGTCGAGCTGGGGCCTGCTCGAACTCAAAAAATCAGCTCCACTTGGCTGGAACTCAACTTCGAACCAAGCCGAATCGAGCTTTTTCGATTCGAGTCGGGGGACCTAACCGAGATAGCTCGGTTCGTGTACAACCCTACTTACATTACGGTAGGCCCCACAGAGCCCTGCCCGGATGGATTACCGTCCGGGCGCGCGGGGGTAGGACGCAATCCTCGTCTGAACCTTTCAGTAGCCAATCCGCGTCTGTGTACCACACACCACCAATCTAGCTGGTGTGGGTACGTGTCATGCGAAGACGAGTGCAATGCTCCACGGGCTTCCTGTTGTACGGTTCAAAGAGATCAAAGTTACATGGTCCACAATGATGTATTTATTATATCTACATCGTTGATCCATTTGGGGAGATCATTTTATATCTTTCTACCAAAAACGAGTAATTTCCAAGATCAAGTGGACCACACCACAAATAACAGTGGGAACGATGATTCTCACTGTTAAAACATTCATAGAGCCCACTGTAACGTTTTCGTTCCATCCAATCTGTTCATAAGGTCACAAAGACCTGGATGAAGAGAAAATACAAATGTCATATTGATCCAAAATTTCTATGACCCCCTAAGGGCTTGTTTGATTTTCCGGTGAACAACTAAATACCATGTAAAAAAGTAATAATTATTTCCCGGTACATTTACAACGTACCACTGCATACTTTTTGACACGAAAACCAAGAATATTACAAAATATTTGTGGGTCTTACTGTGATGCATTTCACTTATCCACATTGTTCATCCATTACTCCAGTTGACTTTATAGCATGAGTAAAAAAAATGAGGCATATCTAATACTCAAGTGGACCACGTTATACGAAAAAGGGAATCGAATACTTATCGTTAAAAACTTTGTAGGGCCACTGTTTCTTTTGGCGTGGGCCACTTGAGTATTAGATCTGATTCATTTTTTGTCTCATGCTTCAAAATATTGTAGTAAAACAGATGGACAGAATGAATATATCATATGCATTAACACATGCAGTTCAAAAATTAAATTTATCTCTTTTAAACTAGTTTCCAAGGCAAAAATTCATAGGAATTTTTAAACAGGGTGAAATTGTAATAAATACTATTTACAGTGTATTTCCCGTTGCTTTGAAAAAACAAACAGGCGGTAAGGGATTTCAATGATAAGCGTTCAATCCCCCACTGCTTTTTACAGTGGGGTACACTTGATTTTGAATCTGTTTTATTTTTTTTGGCTCAGGACTTACGACGAGCTCACAAAGTGGGTGGACGGTTAGGATATAACTCATACTGCATGATGGGACCCCACAACTTGGTGACGTCAACACCCCCAGCCAAGAAACTTCCTGCGAAAGCCAATCCGCGTCCCTCACCCGTCGTCTCTTGCCCAAATCCTCTCCTCTGCCTCTCTGGCCCTAATCCCCCCCCTCTCTCTCTCTCTCTCTCTCTCTCCCTCTCTCTCTCTCTCTCTCTCTCTCTCTCTCTCTCTCTCTCTCTCTAACCTCTCTCTCTCTATGTTTGATCCAAAGAAGGGAGGGAGCCAAAACCCTAACCCTATCTTCCACGATGTCTCCGCTATCTTCGTAAGGCATGGAGAAATCAATCGAGTTGCAGAGAGTCTCTCCATATTCTGCAGTAATAGCCTCCAAAGATTCTCACCCACCAGCTGCTGGTGCTTCAAATTCATTCCTCTTTATTTATTTTTCTTCTTTCTTATTAAAAAGATTTATTTATTTTGTTGGTTTTTATTTTTCAGAGCATTTCTCAGACTAGGTTGCTAGTGCATTTTACTAGGTTGCATACTAGGTTGGAGCTTTTCCCATCATTATACTCGTGCGAAATATGCTTCCCTTGTGATAGTGGCATGCGTAGCGTAACTGATCATCTTAACCATATTAGTGGGTGCCCATGAAATGGACGGGATGGTTACATAATGTGATGGAAAGTTCATCCAGCAAAACATCCATTCATTCGATGGTTAGGATCTTCCAATTAGAAGACATGTGGGCCTCTTTGCACAACTGTTTTACGGAAATATCTTTTGTAATGGGTTCCATAGTAGGCATATCTCATGCATAAAAACAGGCTCCCAGTTTTACCTCAGGTCTCACCACCTTCTGGAACCTTTTTTTGTTTTCCAGGGTGTTCCTGGTGCATTCAGTGAATCAGCAGACAATGTCCCCTGTTTTTTTATATGTACATTGTTGAATTGTTGAGTAAGATACAAATATTAGTAATGGATTGTGTAATGGCCCAGGTACAAGAATGTTTTCACTCCTTTTTTATTTTTGTTTAATTGTGATATTTTCTTATTTGTATTGATTTTATTGATAAAAGATGCTGCTTCATAACATGTATGTTTCTTTCTGTTTGTTTTTTTTTTTCCCCCATTTCACAGCAACGTTTCAGATCCCAATGCTGCTGACAGTTTTACAGGACCTGAAATCCAAATAAAAATGCAACATTTGAGTTCTCAAATACCAAGTCAATTTCAGGTATTATCAATTATTGATCTTTTAACAAAAAGTTTCACATTCTACCAGTACATATTTATTAATATGTTCCATGGCAAATTAATCTAAGCCATCCATCTTGTTTTGACCCACCTAAGATGGACAACTACACAAAACCATGTAAGACGAAAATTCCAATGGTTCATCATCCTATTTCTGTAATGTACTGCTAAAAAATAAAAAAAAATAAAAAAAATAAAAAATAAATAAAAAAGAAAAAAAGAAGAAGAAGAAGAAGACAATTTTAATTTGTTTTCTCATAATCGCATGTTAACCTGGACCTTTCCAGTACCCCTTTACCACGATCTTAGCCTATGCCGTAATTCTTTATTTAGGGATATCCGGATGCCGACCTTTATTGTGCAGTTCACCTCATTCTATTGTTATTCAAGGCAATACTCTGCTAAAGAATGGGCTCTTCACCTTGATGTTATGCATAAGATAAAGCATCATGCATGTCCCTCATCGCTTTTTCTCTAACCAAAATTTGTTTTTTACTGTATCAATTTCTTAAACAGGAATCTTTGGGGAAACGCTTCAATTACCTTGTCCAACTTTCTAATGTCTGGTCCTTGCTTGTCCCGACTGTTGATTGTTCCTCATTCCAGTTGTATAGCATGAATATCTTGATAAATATTGAGACATGGTTGGGGACTTGAACTTTTTATACATTCAGCCTGTGTTTCTTTAGAAAGTTTGTTGGGCATGGCATGCTTAGTAATTTCTGTAATGTACTGCTCAAAGAAAAAAAAAAAAAAAAAGACAATTTATGTAATGTTTCTCAGAATTGTTTGTTAACCTGGACTTTTCCAGTCCTTTTTTTACCATCTTGTTATCCTATTCATTGGTTCTTCATTTGGAGATATCTAGATGCTGACTTTTATTAATCTTTGTATCAGAAAGAAACTTCCACTTGCAAATAAGTTGTAATGTCCTTTTTTTCCAATGTACTAATGAGTTTGTCTAAATTCTTTTTGCAATGACTTGCATCACTAGCAGGAACTCTTTTTAACAATTTATTTGTCATCACCTTACCTTATTTTTGTTATTTGTTTTGTGTTTGAAGGCGTAAAGAGTCTTTTCCTATCTTTAAACGGAGACTTTTAGGTAGCTTGCTAGACTTTTCTGCCAGGGAACTTCAGGTCCAGGTAATTGTCGTTTCTTAAAGCTCATATTGGAACTCATTGTTCAAACCCTCGTTCTTCAAACACTCACCCTTTTCATTTTCTAGAATTGATTGTGTCAGTGTTTTGTTTGAATTAAGGTGTTTGAATGTGCCACAGTTCAGGGTATGGATTTTATTTTAAATTTCTTCCTGACTTTCATTCAAAAGAAACCCAAGTCACATCTAAATGGAATCACAGGTCTGTATGTTAAGAGTTCTAAATCATGATCAACTGGCTCTTTTCTCCATCTAACATTACCATGGTTTGAACATCGGTTAGGTTACGGTTGTATTGTTGAAGAGTTGTCTACCCCTGTTACATGATACAGGGTTGAGGTGGTCCATTTCCCAAAAAAGGGCTGTATTGGCCCATATTGGTGCTGATGTGAGGGCTATAGAAGCTTGGCTGATACAACCATAAAGTCCACTTTCCCAGTTACAGCAAGGGTATGTCACAAGTATGACATTTACACTTACAATTGAAGCTATGAATCTGGGTGTGGTACCAATGATAAGAGATGCTATATTATTTGCATTTTTAGAATTGAAAACATTTCTGCTTTTCTGGTAGCTGGAACATGCAACCAACAAAGATGATGTATTGTTGGAGATGACGTTTGCACCAGATTTGATCCTGCACCATGCATTTAGTTATTTTTTTTGAGGCTTAAAGCCCAATCAGCCTTGTGTCTTTTGAGTTACACCTTGCATCACAGCACCAAACTGCTTTGCCACTGCCTTTACACTAATAAAACTTTGGTCATGTATTGTTGTTGTTGTGTTGTTTCATATGCTCTGCAAGAGAATTTTACAATGATTTCCAATTGGCCCATTGTTTTCTCGGCATAAGGTGTGTAGGAACATGAAAACATTTCCAATTGGCCCATTGTTTCAGATGCTATATTATTTGCATTTTTAGAATTGAAAACATTTCTGCTTTTCTGGTAGCTGGAACATGCAACCAACAAAGATGATGTATTGTTGGAGATGACATTTGCACCAGATTTGATCCTGCACCATGCATTTAGTTAATTTTTTTGAGGCTTAAAGCCCAATCAGCCTTGTGTCTTTTGAGTTACACCTTGCATCACAGCACCAAACTGCTTTGCCACTGCCTTTACACTAATAAAACTTTGGTCATGTATTGTTGTTGTTGTGTTGTTTCATATGCTCTGCAAGAGAATTTTACAATGATTTCCAATTGGCCCATTGTTTTCTCGGCATAAGGTGTGTAGGAACATGAACTAATAGTGGATTGTGAAAATTCTGGGCCCATGCATATTTGTTACTTTGTCAATGGCATACTTTGCTTTACTATAATATGGGATTTAGAGGTTTTGAATCTATTGACTTGCACGAGTAGATCAGCTCGCCTCTCTATTTTCACCTTCTTTTAGTGCTTATGATTTCTCATATACTTACCTTGAACCAATCTGATGAGTTATCAGGCATTTTCCTTAGCTTTGATTCTTGTCATGCTAGTATCAGGATACCAATCATTGATCAAATGACAGTGGAGTAGGCCTACTGCTTTTATGAAGATGGGCCCACTTGATTGGATCTAGCATGTCCCAAACAGGCTCCAACATTGTTCATCACTGCCATTTTATCATGTTCACATGACAACTAGTAAGAATAACAGCTCAATGCTTATCCATTATCTATATTGTTAGCTCTGTCACTCACAGCTGAGAATCTTATGCTTGGGGACAGTAGTATTTGCTGTGTCAATGCATACTCTTATGCTTCTTTCTCAGTGGTAGCAAGTGTTTGTATTTTTTGCGTCGCAGTGTTCCAGACTTAAGAAACTCGATCACCACTTCATCACTCAGTCTGTTCCACTTCACCACTTCATCGATTGAGGAGTCTCGGAAGACACCAAACAAGGAATCGGATGCTGGTGGGGAAACCTGCCTTCTCGTAGGAGAAGATGAAGAGCCTTCTTCGCCACTGCCTCAGATTTTGTCATCAATGAAGTTCATGGGTGAAGATGAAGAGCCTCGTTCACCACCGCCTCGGATTTTGTCATCAATGAAGTCCATTGATGAATCTACAGAAAATCAAACCTTCTATTACTCATCACAGCATCCATGCCCAAACAAAAGACTAAGGATATGCCTGTCTAGGCTCAGGGGCATGCATATTTCAACATCAAAAGCATTCCAATTCAGACAAGATATTTCTAATGATGCAGTTTATTTGCTATATATTTTTGGGTTAATGTTTATGTTGAATGATTAATTTTGAAACGAGTTGATCTTCCTGACTTGTAGAATTATTAAGATTGCTTTTAGATGTTGTCATAATCAATTATGGTCAGGCGGCAACCTGGGATTGGGTAATATACAATAATGTTTTTTATGAAAATACAATTTTTGTATGTTTGAAATTTTGATGATAGATATGATTTTGATTTCTTCCTTTTCTTGTGTAGACAACTTTTCAAATAGGTTTGGATTGGGTATGGCTAGTTTTGGATGTGCAGTGATTAGTAAATTCATTTTCATTATATATATTTTTAAAAATTTAGCAAGAAACATTGCTGATGGATTGTAGCCGTCGGAAACGCCGACGGTTTAAATCCGTCGGCGAGCAACAACCCCCCTTTACCGACGGACCGTCGGCGTCGCCCTGTTTTTTTGGTAATGCTCTCACCTACGAAGGAGAGAACTTTAGTCCCATTAAGAGGTTCTTAGAAGGGTGTAATGTAACACCCATGAAAAAAATTGAATTTGAGAGAGATTTCTTAACTCGTCTCTCTTATCCAAACCTAATCCCTAATCCCTTGTTTAATATTGTATCTTATTTGGATTCCTTCTCTCTAAATATTTCCTCGTATCTCTCAACCTCCCAATGTGCCCTTCCTTGTTAAGGAATGTGTTGTTAGGGGAGTTGTACTTTTAACTCAAATATTAACTAAAGACAACCTGCTTACAACAAAGAAAGAGAGCATTTTAGAGAGCTTATAAGTTTGTTGTCATTCGTTCATTAATTTTTGTTCAATTAATGTAATTTGACTTGATGTATGATTGAACACATGTTCATTATATTAATCTATGAGTAAATATGTTGTAAAGACGATGGAAAGCTAAAATTTCATGCGAAGTTTTATGTCGCAGATATTGATTTGTGTACATCTGGTTGAATCATATTAGATATTTATAGATCATATCATCCCTAAGGCCAAAATATACAATGATCCTAACTTCCAAATTGATCTGACTATCGGATACGTCACACTACTCGGATCTGAAAGTGTTTAATAAGGAAAACTCATATTTTCTGCGCAAGTACTAGTATCACATTACGTAAAAAGTCGAAATAGGCCATTGGTGTATGTGTATTTAGATCCACACCATTCATCCAATATGTAGAGGAAAAATATGTGAAGACGTCAAAAATCTAGATAATACAATCATCTGGTAATCTACCCCAATCAATCATTTGTCATTCAATTTTAGAATCTATATGTAAAAAAAGTATATGAAAGGTTCATAATAGCAAATAAATAGGTCTTCTTTGGTGTTTGGCCAAGTAGTGAGCAATGAGTTGGGTGCCATTAGGGAATACAGAAAGTCTAGAGAGGGGACTGGTTGTTTTGTATAGTCTTTGAGACTTTTTTTTTTCTTTTTTCTTTTTTCGTTTTTTTTTTTAAAATGTTTTCTTATGGGCTTCCCCTGGGATAGGCTCCAACAGGGAAGTCCGGATAGGCCTCCTGTACATTCCTTATACAGATGAAATGAAAGAAGTTAAATTAAAAAAATAAAAAATAAAATCAGTGATCAATGATGGGTGTAGATTTGTTTAAATTGGTCAAATGGACCCAAGACCCCTAACCAAAGAAAATTCCCAATTTTTATTTATTTTAATCGAGTTAATCTGAGTACTGTCGATCGATCTTCGATCAATCAATCGAGGTATTAAATTCCATCTAATGATCTGTGTATCTTAAAGTGTATTTTCTTGATTCGATGACAACAATTGACAGATGTTTAAACATAATTTTTAAAAATATGAATTTTGATAATTAAATTTAATGAACATATTATATATGAAAATTTCAATTACTTGCTCATTTAGGGTTTGACCACCTAGGATGTTAATGAAGAGTGAGCCCCACATAGTAATATAACCAAATGAATAACAATGTTGTGGAAATAATTGATAGGATTTTTGAAATCAAATTAGCTTGTTTACCTTGTAGATTCTACACTGCTAGACACAGGTGAGTGACCCAACATGTCTCATGTTCATGGAAATTAAATGAAATTTTTTGTGTGATTGATTGATTGATATTTTAATCTAACCATTGTTGATCTATAAAACTGTGTTACCTTCTAATTTATGTTCTCACATTTAATTTTTGAAAAAAAAAATGATGGAATGACATGCTTACATTCTGAATTATGATAAGTGTTTATGAAATGATGAAATTATACATCATCCATTACATCTACATATTGCATGGTCAATCTTGGGGGCCTTCTGTTAAAGAAATGTCAATCCCGATAGAGCGTTATCAGATGCGAACAATGCCTATGCCTACCGAAAGTTGGAAGCCCACCCAACGGGTGGATGCGGGTTAACGATCTCCAACATAAGTAGATGGATCATCACCCGATCTAGCGCATTCATACATCATGTGTATACATTTTTTCATTCAGTGATTTGTAATATTTTTATTACTATTTTTATAAACCATGTTAGTTTATTTCACTAAGCCAACAGGTCAGCTTACCTTTTTATTGATGGGAAAAATAATACAAATGAGATGTTAGCAGATGATATGGCGTAGGAACCAGAAGGAGCCACTGAACCCGAACACGACCCACATGAAATGTGGCCATACTTGTCTAAAGATGAATTGACAGTAGACCATTTCTGAATATTTGATTTATTTAATGGAAAAGTTTGATTGGTGTACAATGCATATTGGAATTACTTGTGGGGTTTTAAACAATTGTTTAGATTTATTTGATTGAGACATTGTGAGTATAGAATAAACATATCTATATTAAGATACTATAACAAATGAATCATGGTTGAGATTTATGTTATTTGAATGTTTATATTTTTTAAAATTTAACTGAAATTTAAGCATTTAGATAGCATTGTATCTTTAGATTATGAGTAAGGATCTTGACCTCACCTTATAGTCCATGTAAGTTGCCTATTGGTGTGGGCCATGGACTGCTATTGCTTTAGGCTCAAACCTGGTGGTTTGGCCAATCTGCATGTAAATGGCATGTACAAACGACACATGTAATTGAGAGAACAGATCGCTTTTCAATAATTCAGTGTTACAATAAATTATGAGATTTTTCCTAATGTACAACTCACTTATGAGCCACGCACCTTACTAAGCCTTCCCATACTTAACTTCCAAGAATACTCCCCTGCTATATGGACGCACATTTATTGGACCAAAATGCCCCTACTTTATTAGAAATGTGATTTCTGAACGTTAGGGTTCCCTATGGCTACGGATTATAACCGTAGCCATTGAAATTAACCGCAAAGTAAATGAGATTGACCGCAAAGTGAATGAAGTGAATAGAATTGGCCGCGAAGTAAATGAGATTGACCGCAAAATGAATGACGTGAATAGAATTGGCCGCGAAGTAAATGGAATTGGCTGCGAAGTGAAGGAAATTGATCGCGAAGTGAATGGAATTGACTGCGAAGTGAATGAAATTGACCTCAAAGTGAAGAAAATTCACCGCGAAGTGAAGGAAATTCACTGCGAAGTGAACGAAGTGAATGAAATTGGCCACAAAGTGAAGGAAATTGACAGTGAAGTGAATGGAATTGACCGCGAAGTGAAGTAAATTCACTATGAAGTGAAGCAATTGACCGCGAAGTGAAGGAAATTCATCGCGAAGTGAAGCAAATTCACCCCGAAGTGAATGGAATTGACCATGAAGTGAAGAAAATTCACCGCGAAGTGAAGGAAATTCATCTCGAATTGAAGGGATTGACCACAAAGTGAAGTAAATTCACCGCAAAGTGAAGGAATTTGACTACGAAGTGAATGAAGTTAATGTAATTGACCATGAAGTGAAGAAAATTCACCCTGAAGTGATGGAACTTGACCGCGAAGTGAAGGAATTTGTCCACAAAGTGAATGAAGTTAATATAATTGACCGCGAAGTGAAGAAATTTGACCGCAAAGTGAATAAAGTTAATGTAATTGACCGCGAAGTAGATGAATTGAATGAAATTCACCGCGAACAGTACAAAAAAATAGGGCAAAGTTGACGGATGTGGGGTGGTTTCGTCGACGACTAAAATCCATAGTTGAAACAAATTAATCCGTAGCCAAAGATCTATTTTAAACGGTGGACGTCTAATCGTTATTGTTTGCCTGTGGTGTGGTTCACTCGAGATTTATTTCGAGCTCATATTTTGGTATCAACCTTTAAAAAATGTTTAAAAATGGATGTACGGTGTGGATTAAAAACAAACATCATGGTGGGGCCCATAGAGCCCTACCAGATCCAAAGCTAAAGTTACCGTGGTTATTTGTACGGTGAAAAGGTGTGAGTTTTACATTTTATGTAAAATAGTGGTGACTCATTCATAGAAAAAGTTGGTTTGATATATAGCTATCCAGACCATCCAAATAATGGGTTTTATTGTAGATGGTTTATATTTATAAATTTTTATGTAATCGTATCTTAGCCATCAAGTAAATGGACCCTTAATTGTATGGCTGTAAATACAGTTTACATTATAAATTATGTAAAACACACATTTTTTTGGATTTGAATCTATTATCCCATTTCAGAAGAGGAATTTTCAAATCCCTCTTTCGACCGCCATTTTCTTCCTCTCTATTCCCTCTTTCGAGCACCCTCTTCGTCGCCAATCGAGATTGAGCTGTGAATCTTTCGAGCACCCTCTTCCTCGCCAGTCGTCGTGCAGAACCATCTCAAATAGGTGAGCATTCACATGTCTGCACTCTACATTTCTGTTTGGAAGTTTCATCTTCATATTTCGTTTAATCCCAATCATTTTAAGGCAACGCTTCATCAACGCCTGGCCCATCTGATGAAGTCCCTACAAATGATATTATATTCGTATTATATTTCTTACTGATCATGCTAGTTTCTTCGATCTCATCAATTTTGTTGCCTAGAAGATGGTGCACGCCATTTGTTCGATGTCTGGCCTCAACGAGATTTGTGTTTAATCCCTATGGATTTGGTATATTGCATCGATTACCATTTAAAAGGTGTATGTATGAATATACTTTTTCTTTCCTTTCATGTGGTCTAATGGGTGCCTTGCATGCATACATAAATTGACATGGAAAAATCTTTGATCAGACGGCAGTGTTAGGCCCATATCCTAGATCTTACTGTTCCGTAGGCTTCCGCGGTCCTCCCGGCCGAATTCCAGCGATCCGCAACGTGTAGATAGCAGTTACGTGCAACCCTGAATCTTATCCCATATTCCAGAGTCGGCTCAACCCGATACTTGTACCCTTGCGACCGTGCCATCGCCGCGGTTCCAATGTCGGGTCTCGCGTGCCGATGCGATACTCGGGTTAGGAGATGTGGGCCCACGTTTATCTTAAAGAAATACCGCGCATTGCAAATTCTAAGAGAATCTATCAAATCAATCACATCAATCAAGTCAAGTATAACAAGTACAACACCCATCCCTCTCTCCTTACATCTCCTCTCTCTCTCTCTCATTTTCTCATTCCATTCAAGCAATTCTCAAGGAGAGGAAACGTACATGAGAGAGCTAAGAGTGTGGCCTATCTTCCTACCCCCACATCTTTCATCCTAGCCCTCCAAACTTCTTCATCTTCCATGAAAATCGAAGCTTAGGAGCTAAGGAGTCTATGGAGCCTAGAAAAAGCGGAATCGGTGGGTGTTTATAGGATTAGATTGTGATTTTTGTGATGAACCAAGTGGGGCCTACTGATTGGTGGTATGGATCCTACTTGGGACCCATTTTGATGTATGTATTGTGATCATAAGAGCACCCATAGTGGCGAGATCCCTCCATCACCGTCATTTTCTCTCTCTCTTTTTCCCTTGTATGATTGCCCACCTTGTGGTATGTATTCTATCCACGCTGTCCATCCAGTGGACCAACCATACCGTCCATCAAGTGGGCCCACAAAGGTGGTGAAATCCCACTACAGCGTGAGTGAGGGGTGGTGCATACCCACATGTTAAAAAGGGTGGCTAAGGACGCTGCTGCCAGCGTCCAGGGCTACAACGTCCCAACATGCTCCTAGTAGAAGGGGGCCGTGGGACCACAACAGGCCCCACCCTTGATGTATATATTCAATCCACACCGTCCATCCAATTTTCTAGCTCATTTTAATCATTTAGCCGAAAAATGAAGCCAACCGAATCTCTGGCGGGCCATATTGTAGAAACCAGCGGTTTTGGGTGATTTCATCTGTTAGGGCCCGTTGTGATGTTTATGTTAGTCAAAACATGCTGAATATTAGACTTGTTAGATGCGTCCCAGCCATAGAATCCAGCAAATGAAGTGGATCCTCCTGATGTGGGTCCCACCTATCAAAAACCACTAGAAGATGTTGTTGCTGCCAGCGTCCTGCTGCTTGGAATGTAGGCAGGTACGGTGGGCCCCACCACAAGTCCCACCATGATGCGTGTTGAACATCAACACCGTCCATTTAATGACCCCCCTTTAATTACTGGGATATCCCAAAAATCAGCCATACATGGGGCTTAGGTGGTCCACACCACCAAAAGTAGCAGTGGATTGAACGTCTACCATTGAAACCTTTTTGAGTCACAGAAGTTTTGGATCGATATGAAATTTGTTTTTCCTATTTATTCAGGTCTTTATGACGTTATGTACAGATGGGATGGAAATAAACGTTATGGTGGGCCCCACTGATGTAAGTGTTTTACCCACACCGTCCCCACGTGTGGGAAGTGGGACGGCTGGTGTACCTCACTCTAGCTATATAGCTGCTATAGTGACGTCACCAAATCTAGTGGGACCCACCTGATGCGTGGATTCCATCCAAGCCATCCATCATCTTAACCATAGACCATGGGCCACCATATGGATGTCTTTTATCAATACCGTCCGTCCGTGTTTTATCAACACCGTCCACCTGTTTTATATCCCGGCTGTCCATCTCTTGGACAGTGGGCCAGGGGCCACCCAACAGCAGGGTGGCTGCTGTTTAGACGTCAGCATAGTTCGGATGCAACACATACCTGTGATCGGGCCCAATTGATGTATATGAGCCTGTTGTTCTGACCCATCGTAATGTATATTGGCCCATTGGTGCGGCCCATATGATGCGGCCCATGTAATGTATATTGGCCCATTGGTGCGGCCCATATAATGTGGCCCACTTGATGTATATTGGCCCATATAGTGCGGCCCATTTGGTGTATATGAGGCCCATATAGTGCGGACCATTTGATGTATATGAGGCCCATATAGTGCGGCCCATTTGATGTATAAAGGCCCATATAGTTCGGCCCATTTGATGTATATAAGACCCATATAGTGCGGCCCATTTGATGTATATGTGTAACACCCCGGTTCCCGGAACCCGAGTAAATTACTCGTTTTCTAATAACTCGAGCGTTAACCTCTGAAAACACCCAAATTCTACGTACATTTTTTTTCTTTATCAGAGTTAACCATTCAAGCGGAATAAAAATAATTCAAGTATAAGAGGGAGTCCAAATATACATAACCAAGGTTTTCAAATGGTTACCCGAAAACTTATACAAATCAATGTCTTAACTTATTACAAAATGTAACAGTACAAATTAAAATGAAATAAAATCAGGAAAGAGAGTCGCAAGGTCCTCTGGCCTCTCCTAATCCACATGAACACCAGTACGTGCACCCTATGTACCTCCTGCACATTGAATGCGGTTCGATAGCGTCAATGGCTATCCAATGAGGTATACCCCTCAAGATTTATCGTAACTTCAAGATAATTAAGCATGGTTATCAGAGACATCATATAATAAATATTACACAATGATTATCAGGGGAATCAAATAAGGTTCATCAGATACGCATTCATTAAATAAATCATACATTATAATCTTGTTTAAATGCATGGATGCATGCACATGCTCACAGTCCTGGGGATGCACATCCAGCTGGTAAAAAGTCGCCCAAGGAAAACTAGCCACCCGGAAAAATACTCAAGGTATGCCCAAAGAAAACTAGCCACCCGGAAAAGACCATGATAATATATAGATCGCCCAAGGAGAATTAGTTACCCGGAAGAATACACAAAGGTACACCCAAGGAGAACTAATTACCCAGAAAAGACCATGATAATATATAGATCGCCCAAGGAGAATTAGTCACCCGAAAAAATACACAAAGGTACACCCGAAGAGAACTAATCACCCGAAAAAGACCATGATAATATATAGATCGCCCAAGAAGAATTAGTCACCCGGAAAAGTACACAAAGGTACACCCAAAGAGAACTAACCACCCGAAAAAGACCATAATACATGCCATGAAAATATATGATTAGCCCAACCATTATTATTCCGATTTCAAACAATCATGTTAAGAAAGCTCAAAGGTCACTATGGGGGGTTTGTCACCCAGCACAGGCCGACAGCTCAGGCATAGTGTCCTATTTCACCATCCCTGGCTCATAAGACTAACAATTAAGTTGTTTTAAGGTATCCTACTCAACTAGTGGCCAATCGTAGTCCAATAAGTGGAACTTATCATCACAAGGTTGTATAAAATAATCCATTAAAGCCGCAAAAGGGCCAGTATTCCATAAAAGCCGCAAGGGCCAAATATTCCTTCTAATGGTGTGATTAAAAGGGACTATTCCCCAAAAGCCACTTATGCATAAATGGTCCACAAGGTGGTAAGTCCACAACGTAAGTTTACTTAACCCATTTCACAGGTGGCCACTAGTTCGAGGATTTCCTAAAAACACTATCAAGTAATCATGGGTGATAAACTAAATCATCTATAATATTATCGGGATATCGCATGCACATCTAAAGCATACATTTCACATTATATTAGAGGCATTTAATTCACATTGAATCCAATTCACCAATTATCTTAAGGAATCAAAATTCATAAAAGCAATTCATTACATTAATCAATTAATGAGATAATTGAGCAAAGAAAAATAGTAGAGCTAATTATCAAGATGTGGAAAAAGCTTGAAGGGTGATCCTCACCTTTCAAGAGTTGATTCGTCTCCCGATTTTGCTAAGAGTTAATTGTACACGACTTAGGATCAAGATCTAACAAAATTAGAATATTTGAGGGGTCAGATTTCAATGTTATTAAACTTGCACCATTAGGATTAAGGCTTAGGGTTTAGTTCATGTAAGTTTAGGGTTTCATTATGCAAATTAAATTTAAGCTTAGGTTTTAAAACTCGAATCCAAATTTTTGTGTAATGAATAGAATACTATTAATATTTAAAGTATTGATTGATACTATTAATAATGATAATTCAAGATATTAATATACCCACAACACCTAATACTATTTTTGCATAACTAACAGTCTAACAAGAAGTAATGCTAATGATCATATTAACAATGATAATGATAACCCATAAAGAAAATAATAATGATAATATTGTTATTTTTAAAAATATTAATATATTAATACTTTGATAATAACAATAATATACTAATTATTAATAACATACTACTAATACGCATAAGAAAGAATTTGAGACTCGAATCACCTAGTTGTGTAACTCAATCCATGCTCAGCCCAACTCATTCTTGACACAGTGGGTCGACTCACTGAGTCAATTCGGCTTGACTTCCCTCTTCATTCTTTCCTTTCTTTTCTTCTTCATTCTTTCCTTCACCTTCTTCGTCTTTCTTTCTCATTCCTTACATGCCCAACGGGGTTGCTGCACATGACACCACTCAGTGAAAGCCCATCACTGACTCGATGAGTTAACTCACTGAGTCAACACATCATCACCCATTCCTCTCCTTCCACTCTTCTTCATTCTACCTCCCCTGAACTCACCATGCCAGGAACGAATTCAACCCAGCTCAACTCACTAAGTTAGTGAGCTGCTTGAATCCAACGAGTCAGTGCGACTCCATAGCTCGACAAATGCAAACACTGCTCCATTCTCAATCTCCTTCTCTATTTTCTCTCCTCTCCACTCTTTCCTTTCTTCTTTCTTCTTTCTTCCTTCTCCTATTTGGTGAAATGTCCAGATGGATTTCTGGACGCAATCGGTCACTGAGTTAACTCACCGAGACTCGGCAGTGGTGGTGCGGCTAGTGGACGACCCACCTTTCTTCTCTTTCTCTACTTCCTCTTCTTCCTCCATCTCTTCTACTTTTCTTCCTCGGTTTCTCCCTTTTATCCTCTTCTGTTGAAAGAACCAGATGAAGCTCGAGACTCAGCCCCAACTCGCAGCAGTGAGCTGAGTTGACTCGACTTGATGCAGCACCAAAACGGTGCCTCTTCTCTTTGCTCTGATTCTCTTTCTAGCTTTCCCTCTTTTCGAAAGAATGCCCTAAACAGCAGCCTTAAATAGGCTTTATTAAACCGTTGCTAGAGGCTTCTATTCTAACTAATCGGTGGGATTAGTTACAGGTTCAATCGTATAAGCCAATAAGATCGGAGATGATCTTATGGTATTCTAACAGTATGGCTACGATCGGACTGCATAGATAGACTTCTGGGACATTGGCCCACCTCACAGACGTCCGTGATCAGGAAAATATGGTCCATCCCAGAGGATGGATTTTTTTGTTGAACGGGGAAGATGACAAGCTCTCTCATGGCAGATTCGAATATGATGGGTAAGCTTATGATCCAGTGCACATGGAGGGTGTGGATTGGATCATTGAACCTTGTGGGGCCCTCCAAATAGACGACCATTCGTTTTTACTTAATGGGTTTGAGGTTGGCATGCGGTGGCTCTTTCATTGCGATGAAAGCCCTAAAGTGCGAAGAGAAGTGGACGGCTGAGATTGATTTGCACAAAGGATTAGGATTGAGGGAGAATCTCGCACATGGGCTGCCAGCTAAGAAGGAAAACAGATTTCCGTTTTCGGAATTGAGTCGTGCGCACAACTCGGTTTGAGCTGGATCTCGTGTGCACACAAGTGCATAAAGACAGGTGTGGAGAGTTGGGTTTTGTCAGTTTTGAGAGCCTGTCAAGATGGACGGTTTGGATCATCAAAGTGGATGATGGATGGTGGTCTACTGATCAAAACAGCGGACGACTGTCCGTTGCTGTTGGAAGGAAGACGTGAAGAGAGGAATTTCCTCATTTATCGGTCAATGCTCTTTTGACTGGGTAGGCTGAACCCATGTGTTGCGGGTGGGCACGCTCTTGGTGTATAAGCACCCTAGGTGTGGGGTCCACAGTGATGTCCTTCATGAGATCCCCTTCGTTCATTGGTTTGGCGGGATCATGTTAGGCCCGGGACTAGAATATGGGGTGGATTCGAGGTTCTTTGTGGCCACACCATTAATCAACGTGGGGCTTAGGTTCACCGTTGAACCAAGACATTACAGGAAATTAGTTACGTGCATGGTACGTGCAATCACGTAACTTCTTAATTTTTGTAAACGTCTGGGTGGGGTCCAACGTGATGCTTGGTGAGCAATTCGCTCCGTTCACTGACTTCAGCTCACTATGTGGACCCACGGGCCCAAGTTTTAAGTAGATCCAAGCTATGAGTGGGCCACATGTTGTAAGAATGTATAGGTGAAAAAAACTCACTTAACATATTGCAACATTGCTGCGCATATGAGTTTTGAATCAGATAATTACAATTATGCCCCTCTCCCTTATTATAACTTTTGCCATTTGTATCTCCTAGCCCACATGCAAATAGGATGAAATTTCACCAACATTTGTTATCTTCCTTGCTCTTTCTAATGCCTAAGTTTGGGTCTTGATCGCTTACGAACAACAAAGATGCCACTTCAATGGACCATACTACTTCGAGTTTTAACGTGACATATATATACGTTTAGTTGCAGTATTATCCGGTAATTTGGACCTGTGTTCTAAGATCTTCCAACTGAGTGGTTTATTCTGATGTTTGGATGGTCCGTTTGGCGGCTCCCAATATGATGGACGGCTAGATGACATGCTAAAAATAGGAGAACTTAATGGTTAGCACTCTAACCATGTATGTAGGTGGATGTACGGTCATTTTTGTAAATAGATGAACACAAGATGAGTTTCTGGATTGATTTGGGGTAGGATATGCATACTGTTAGATTTGAGTGACTTGTTCACATGTATAAATTCCTCTGATTTCAGTTTTAATGGTGGCTTAAGCATATTCATATGGGGTGAACAAGATAAACGGATTAGAATCTTGATCTGATAAGTGTATGGATGGATGTAGAGGTCAAGTAGTTACTTTACTATGATTTAAGGGCTGAAATTCGAGGTGTACGGTTAATTTGTGATAATTAGGCATGATATAAAATTTCACGTGAAACGGACCGTGGGAACCATGTGATATAGTGTTCAGGAGTTTAGGTTAGTGACAATTTCGTAATTACTGCCAATCTATGAGTTTTGGAAAATCTAATGGCTCTAAATGGTTATAGACATGTTTCTAAGCAAATCTTGCAAACGAATGTATATCTAAATCATTATGGATAGAGAGTTAGTCGTCATGTCATCTAAGGGAAAGTACTTGTGTCAATTCACATGATGGATGGGTTATCTTGAAATTCAACGGTTAGATGACTTGATTTATGAATGAAGATAATTCCCAATAGTTAAGTTAGTGTTAGGGCAAGGATGTAAGGCTAGAATAGTTGGATTGGTATCGTACACATGTATATGTCACATTGAATCTTATGGTAACGCTCGAGGACTTTCAATGCCTGAGTATCGAAAAGTTCAGGGTGTTACAGTCTACCCCCCTTAAACAAAATTTCGTCCCTGAAATCTATTTATTTGATCTATTTACTCTGATCCTATTATGTTTAATATCTTACTATATTCCTCGTGATGTAGATGTATATGTTTAGGTGTGCGTATAATTGGTTGTATGGAAATCGGGACGTTACAATATGAGATCCATGTATGTGAGGCCCATATGACGAGGCCCGATGTGATGTATTTATGGCCTATGAGCCGAGGCCCATTGTGATGTATATACAGCTCATTAGTGAGGCCCATGGTGATGTCACTACAAGATAATAGGCCTTTAGCCACAGTTGAAAAAATGGAGGCTAAATGTGTCTTTTAGCCTCAGTTGCTAAGGAACTGAGGTTAAAAGTTTATCTTTTGCCTCAGTTGCATAGGAACCGAGGCGAAAAGTCTACTTTTTAGCCTTAGTTGCATAGGAACCGAGGTGAAAAGTCTTCCTTTTAGCCTCAGTTGCATAGGAACCGAGGCAAAAAGTCTACCTTTTAGCCTCGGTTGCTTAGGAACCGAGGCAAAAAGTCTACCTTTTAGCCTCGGTTGAATAGGAACCGAGGTGAAAAGTCTACGTTTTAGCCTCAGTTGCATATGAACCAAGGCCAAAAGTCTATTTTTTAGTCTCAGTTGCATAGGAACTGAGGCTAGAAGTTTACCTTTTAGCCTCATTTGCATAGGAACCGAGGCGAAAAGTCTGTCTTTTAGCCTCGATTACTTAGAAACTGAGGCAAAAACTCTACCTTTTAGCCTCAATTGCATAGGAACCGAGGCCAAAAGTCTCCCTTTTAGCCTCGGTTGTTTAGGAACCGAGGCAAAAAGTCTACCTTTTAGCCTCGGTTTCTTAGGAACCAAAGCAAAAAACGTCTACCTTTTAGCCTCGGTTGCATAAGAACCGAGGCCAAAAGTCTATTTTTTAGCCTTAGTTGCATAAGAATTAAGGCCAAAAGCCTACCTATTAGCCTCATTTGCATAGGAATCGAGGTGAAAAGTCTTACATTTTAGCCTCAGTTGCATAGGAACGGAGGCGAAAAGTCTTCTTTTAGCCTCACTTGCATAGGAAGTGAGGCCAAAAGTCTATTATTTTTGTAACTCACATTCATGATTTAACTTGGGCCCACCTTAGTTTCGGATTTGATTTCCTTTTGGAGTCATGCTCTTAAGTTATTGGGAGAAATATTTGAGCCCACCTTAGCCGTCCATACGTTTTTTTCCAAATAATTTTAGGACGTAGTCCTAAAAATTAACCAGATCCAAATCTCAGGGAGACTACACCACACGAAACAATGTTGATTGAATGACCACTATTAAAATTTTCTAGGGCCCACCATAAGTTTTATTTTCCATCTAATCCGTTGATAATATCAACCAGACATGTATGGAGGGAAAATATAAATATAGCCCTGATCTAAAACTTTTGTAGACCACAAAAAGTTTTTAATGGTAATTCATCATTATTTCTAGTGGTATTGTCCACCTGCGATATCGATGTTATTAATTTTCGTGATTATCGCCTAAAATGATATGTAAAAATGGATGGACAGAGTGGATATAGAAAATGCTCATCAAGGTGGGCCCCACATGGTAAGGGTAACGCCCACCGAGTTGTTACCCGAGTAACACCTAACCCGCTTCCATAGATATAGGTGTGCTAATCGTAAACGCGTGTATAAGGCAACCCATCTGTACGCACCACAAGTGACAAACTAGGACACGTGTGAAAGATCAAAGCCTTTCATAAAGTGGTAACCACCTTGTGGATACCATATCGGGAAATTATGCCAGATTAGTACTCATCAGGTGGGCCATAATGATGGATCACAGAAGAAAACCTTGCCAAGACTTTTTAATCTCTTCATTTGTTTTAAAGAATGTTCCCTATCTGATAGATCAAATGATACCATTTTTGGCACAGAAAATTTTATTTGGTGGGATTTACCTGATGGACGGTTTACATCTCAAGAAAAAAATTCAATGGTGGGCTTAGCAAAGCTGCCTATAAATGGTTTATACACGCGTGTGGGCTTAACAAAGCTCTGTAAATACAACCATCCATTCACTACCATGGGCCAGGGTCATTTTTAAAGCATCAAATGGCGGTGAAGAAATTCTTAGCTATTTTATCCATAGCTATCTCCTTCATTCATCTGTTGGGCCTCATCATCATATGCCACGTGTCAGCTATAGGTGACGGACCGTGCATATGACATGGCCCATATATATAAGCGCGCTAACACCGTCTGCGTCCTTCTCTCTCTCTCGATCC
Organism: Magnolia officinalis; assembly: GCA_021015155.1. Taxonomy (NCBI): domain Eukaryota; kingdom Viridiplantae; phylum Streptophyta; class Magnoliopsida; order Magnoliales; family Magnoliaceae; genus Magnolia; species Magnolia officinalis. Next base: position 2,507,453 of record JAJHSJ010000017.1, on the reverse strand, counting down.
TTCTCCCTCTGAGATCCAAAGAAGGGAGGGAGCCGATTTCCGTGCAGGCCAGGTAGGTCACAATCTGCTTCCCACGCTGGATAACAAGGGGCATATACACCGATTTCCGTGCAGGCCAGGTAGGTCACAATCTACTTCCACGCTAGATAAATCTCAGCTTTTTGTTATCTTTTCTTAATGAGATTTGAGCTTCCCTATATCTAGATTAGGTTTTCTCTGCTATTTTTTGGGAGATTTTGCTGAATCTGATAGATTGGAACGATCTAAGGTTAGGTTTTGGTGCTTGTAGTGGTTTGATTTTATGGTAGATCTGTTCGTATATTTCATGTTTGGATTATGGTTATCTATTCTGTTCTATTATCTTTTTACTGAAATGGAGTAGAGAAGATGTACTGTTTGATTAGTATGGACGGCGATCTAATATATCAGTAGCTTTTCTGATGATGCAATGGAAAATTATAGATCTGTTTTCCTTTCTGATCTCATAATACATATTCACTAGGTCTAGTCTGTCTTTAATGTTTTCTAGTGAAATCATTTTCTTTTCTAAAGACATTCTATAATGCTGCATTTTTCGCCGTTCATCACATGGTTTAATGCATTGACAAGAACCGGTACTTATTGCGGTTTCGGTCCTAGGAGATCTACTGGTTGACTTGGCTGAGTTCGGTGATGTGGGGTGAGTCACCCTTTATACTTGCCTAAGTGATAGTTGTGTGGGGCCCACTGTGATATGTCTTAAATCCATCCCGTCCGTTGGGTGTGCACCTCTCATGTTTGGCCCTAAGCCCAAAAAATCAGGGCCAACCAGGATTCAAGTGGGCACCAACAGAGGGAGCAGTGAGAACTGAGAAGTAACCCATCGTAGAAAAATATCAGATTGTATGGGCCAACAATGGTGTGTACATGTTATCCAACCTATTCATAAGGTGCGCCCCACTAGGATGCAGGTACATCCATGAATTCAGGCTGATCTAAGTCAACGCCACTTGATTCAAGGTTTTGGGCACGCTTTGACATTGTTTCCTATTGCGTGGCCCGCCCCAGTTTCAGATCATCTGGATTTTTGGTGTCTTATCTTCATGATTGGAACACTTGATGTACGATTTGGATGCCACACACACACATCTTGGTAGGCCCACAAATTTTTGGTGTGGATGCCCTGTACACATCACAATATGTCCTCACTGTATGTTTTTAACTATATTGAATCATTTGAATGAAACATGAAATTTAGACTTTATATATATATATATATATAATAAAATGGTAAAAACACATGGGAAGGGATAGCTGGTAATCCACACATTTTATGGAAGATTTTGTGTCAGTTTACATGGCAATAGTGCGCCCACGCATTCATGTATATTTTTGCAGGTGAATGTGCATGTTGAGTTTCTAGCATTGATATAAAAAGACAACAAGGTACTACCATTCAGACTACGACCATGTCAAATTGCTTTGCAATTTCTATATGTTCTACTTCCATTTGGTTGCAGTTGCTTCCAAGCCTGTTTGGTAGACGTCTAAAAATGAGTTCAACTCATTTTGGTTAATTACAACTCTTAATAGAGATCTTGATTGTTGCTTATCAAGAATATCGGCTCTAGTACATGATTACAATTAATAAAAATGAAGTGAACTCATTGTTAGGTGTTTGCCAAACAGGTCCTCTGGGCTCTTTCATCTTTATGAAGACTATAGTAACTATAATTGGTCCTTTCATCTCTATCAAGCAAATTTTGCAATTGAATTCAGTCATGCATCGAAACACAAGCGAATGAAAAGGTCACTTTCTGTATAAGATTAAGGTCCTGATGGGGCTCATCACATGCTTTTCTTTGTTCCTTTTCCTTCCTCAGGTTACCTTCCAGGAAGGCTGTATGATCTCAATGCATCAAGATATGGAAACAAGAAAGAATTGAAGCGATTGATAACGACATTGCATGATAAGGGAATCAAATGTGTTGCAAATATAGTCATTAACCATAGATGCGCCGAGAAGCAGGATGGCAGAGGGATATGATGCATCTTTGAAGGTGGAACACAAGACGACTGTCTCGACTGGGGCCCTTCTTTAATTTGCAGTGATGACAGTGCCTATTCTGATGGATACAACTCCACTGATTATGTCAAGTCCTTTTAACTTCGGGACATTCCAAAGAAACCCGTGAAAACAGGAAACAAGTGGGAGTTTTGTAGAATTATAAGGTAACATCATCCACCTTTTTTAATGTACCATTTATTTCAATAAATTTACCTGAAACATTATCCAGTTGTTACTACTTTAAGGTTTCAAATTTTCTTCAGGCAGTATGTGGTTGTAATTTCACTGTTATGTCTCAGCCTTCGGAGCTTTTTAGAGTGATATTTTTATCTCGTTTTTTTTTTTTTTTTTTTTCGAAGTCATGAAAACTTTGCAAGATTATGTGAAGTAAATTTTTATGCTTCTATTTAGGTTCTTCTGTGAATCAAGTATGTATTTGCAAAATGGTCTTGCTTGCATCTTGATCATTAACTCTGAGCTTTCTGCAGATTGTGGAGAAACTTCTAATTGCTGCCATTGCAGATGCTGATGTTAGTGTTCGTCAGTCAGTCTTTCTATCTCTACATGGAAATGGAGGTTTCGATGAATTTTTGGCACAGGCTGATAGTTTGAGTGCTATCTTTGTTGCTCTAATTGATGAGGTATAATTTTTGGCACAACCTGCCAATGGCTCTTCTATGAGCATTTGAACTGTTATCTTTATTTCAAAAATGTTTATGAACATAGGGGCATGTTCACTATCTTCTTTTTTTTTTTTTTTTTCCATGTCATAGGATTTTGATGTTCGAGAGTTTGCTATATCAGTTGCTGGCAAATTGTCTGAAAAGAATCCAGCATATGTTCTGCCTGCGCTTCGTCGCCATCTCATACAATTGTTGATGCATCTTGAGCAAAGGTAATCTGAAAGATATCTACTTGCCAATAATATTATTGATTTATGGGGAAATGGATGCCCTTTTATTTGTTTCCCATTATTTTGAAATATTCAACATCATTATCTTTGAAATATTCAGATCACAACTTTTCTCTTGCTATTTAAGCAGTGCAGATAGCAAATGCAAAGAAGAAAGTGCTAAACTCTTGGGTTGCCTAATTCGCAACCTAATGTTGTATTAGACGTAATCGAAAATCAAAAGCAACCTTCATATAAGGAGGTAAGTTTTTTCTAGTTGAATATTTAATACAGAAATGACATTTTAGCGATGTCTCATTAGTAGGTTGCTGTCCTGCAGATGGGTAGCTATGATGCAATGATTATGCGGAAGCTTGCTGTCGTGCAGCAGTTGGAACGTGAGGCCATCTCTGCCATTGATTACCAGGGAATTATGTTATTCCTAGTGAAGAAGTTCTTGCGGGTCTGTATTGATTTAGTTTAATCGCTTCATTGAGGTTGAGTTTAAATGTTGTTGGTGGTTATCTTCCTTTGGCAGGAACGTTTGGAGGATCTAGCAGGTAAAAATGCCCAAGAGAAATCTGCTGCTATAGAAACCCTTTTGCAAGAGCTTCCAGATGAAAGAAACGTCAATAAAAGACCGGATGATTCAAAACAGATACAGGAAAAGTCAAAGAAAAAGAAAAAAAGAGATTATAGAAGAGATAAGAATATAAATATTTGTGGAACCTAATGTTGTGTAACAGTTTGATTGAGTTTGTTTTGAAAACTTTAAGTAGACTGTTGTTAACTATTTTGTCGGTATTATGGCTTTCATGATTGATTGTTTCATGAGTGGATTGAATGAATGGATTAGTAATTTAAATAAATATTTAAAAAAATTAAACATTTTTAGCCTCAATTTGTTACCGAGGCTTGGATTTAGCCTCGGTTGTTGAGAACCAAGGCTGAAATTCCTGTGGCTAAAGAATTTAGCCTCGGTTGTTGAGAACCGAGGTTAAAAATAGATTTAGCTTCGGTTGGAGGCAATTGAGGCTAACATTTGGATTTAGTCTCAGTTGGAAACAATAGAGGCTAAAATTTTGATTTAGCCTCATTTCATAAAAACCGAAGCTAAAAAGGTTATTTTAGCCTCACTTGAAGAACCGAGGCTATAAAAGTCATTTTGGCCTCAGTTGCTAAAACTGAGGCTAAAGCCTTTAGCCACGGGGGTTTCAACCTCGGTTTGGATAACTGAGGCAAAATCGAGGCTAAAGGATTTCGCCTCAGTTTTTAACCTTTTTAGCCACTATTTTGAACCGAGGTTAAAGCCTCATTTTCTTGTAGTGTGTATATTAGGCCCTTGTGTGAGGCCATGGGCCCACTTTACGTTTGACTTTATGTGGGTCACTCCTTGGGAGCAATGTTGGTTAAATGTCCACATTGATGGGCAATGATGGTTATATGTCTACATTGTGACCTTCCCTTAGGCCTTGTTAGGCCCATTCTCATCGATGCCGATTATCGAAGCTGATTATCGATGCTGATTATCAATGCTGGTTATCGATACCGATTATGAGTATGTGACAACATAACATCATGATACATGCCCATACGCATCATGCACATGCTTGTTATGAGGAGTGATTGAACATAGCATGTGCCGTTGGGTTGATTGTTGCCCCACATGAGCGCGCGTACGCGCAGGTTTGATTCATGACTGGATGGTATGGCTCATGTGTCTCGCATTTTTTGACATGATCATTTAGCGCCTTAGCATATCAGGCCCTCTACAGGCATATCGTGGA
>JAJHSJ010000017.1:2266801-2502627 GCA_021015155.1 Magnolia officinalis | reverse complement strand
CCCGATCAAGCCGATGGAGAGCCACCCATTAGCTGCAAGTAGGAGAGCCCGTCCTCCTCATCCAAGCTCGCCTCGCCAGGCTCCTTATGCCCTGAGTCACCTGCATCTATGAATGGATCTAGTTGCTGTTTTAAAACACCGTCTCAGAGTGGGAGTGAGTGATCAACTCAGTGTGAACTATTGGTCTCAAGTTACAACAGGAATCAATTGTAATATGAACTTAATGAAAAGCAGACAATCATCAACACCTAATAACTCTTATTTAAAATGCATGCATGTGGGATGATATGATGCATGCCCTCGCCACAACACTCCCTCAAGCGACTCCATCTAACGATCGCATATGACGGCACTCCCTCAGAGCAACCTCGACTTCCGAGTCACCACCCTAACTAATGCGTGCAATGCGATCGTGTTAGCCGAGTTATTAGTTAAGTCCATTCATCCAGGAGGTTGGGGATTCTGATTCACCCTACGTATCAATGCCCTAAGCAGGTTGCGAGGCCAAGGCCTCATCAACGCGTGAGGCCGAGTCCCCACGGTCCGTGATCCCGTCGGGGTCCTCATTCCCGACTCCAAGCACATGAGGAGTGCCGATAGGAAAGGGATCGCCCGCGGTCACTACGGGGAGGCGCGGTACCCCAGCGTAGGCCGACAGCTCGGACATAGTGTCCCATTCCACCATGCCGGGCTCCCGAGACTGTGAACCCATTCCAAGTGAATTTTTTTTTTTTGGGCTACAACGGTTGCAGGGTGGTTCAGGTTCCATACATATGTGGGCACACAAGGTTAACAAACAGGGTGGATCAGGTAGTAGGCTAGACCGCACGAATCAGGCGAGCGTGAGACGAATGACCTCGGGCACAAGGGACCCATGTAGTCGAACTACAGCCATCCGAACACTCCCGCCCAATCCACGGGTCCAGCCCTAGCGTAGTTCTACCGATGGGACTACCATCTCTCGTCGGGTTCCTGACCAACCCAAGAGGGTAAAGGAGGTCTACAACATGCCCACTACTCATGTTATCAACAAGCACATCAATATCATATTCTCATGCATCTTAACCATATAAAGCAAATACTTCTATCAAGCGAGCAAATATCATCACGAAATTAAGGTGCATGTGAGTGTGTGGGTTGTGTGAGGAAGTTAAACACTTCCTCCATCTTGAGAAATCATGAGTGTAAGGGTAAATAATCATACACACAACGAAGCACCATATATGAGGGAAATGAATCGAACAATCATGAACATATTATCATCCATACATAATATCATGTGAAAGGCAAGATTTACATCAAATTTGAGAACTTAGCATGTACATCCAAACAATTCCAACAAACATGTAATCCCTAGGGTTTCACTAGAAATTCAAATATAACATCCAAGCATTCAAAATCATTAAACCCACACTAAAATTGGTGCTAGGCCACCTAAGAACAATAGTCCGCACCTTCGGATTCGTTGGAGGCTTGAAAACGACCTAGAGGTGAGGGTTTTGAAGTGGTGGCCGGCCGGAATCCCTAAAACAAACTCGAGCATGAGAGAATCCATACCATTTCTCCTTCAATACAAGGATTTCAAGAGAAAAGGGTGAGGGACCTTACCTAGATGGCTCACGGACAATTTGGGTTTGTGGCGGAGTGTTTCTTCTTGGAGGAGGGATAGGAGTTGAAAGGGTTGAGTTTCCTTGGCCCCACCTCGATTTAGGGTGCTCCTTTGCCCGACCTCACACCTTCTACTCTCTTTTTGGTCGTTAGAGATGGTGGGAGTTATGAGGAAGGAAAATTGGTTGTTGGAGGTTGGATGAAGTGATGAGGGAGAGAAAGAGCTTGTTGGAAAATGGAGAAGGGTTATGAGAAAGAGAGCCTTAGGGCTTTATTCTCTAGACTTGGCCCCTTTGGCCCCAAGCTTTCAAAATTCTCAAATTAGACCCATGGGGCCCCTTTGGGTGTTGGGGTGCCCTAATGACCCTATAACCACCAAATTTGGTGTGTAGGTGCCCTATGACTTGACTAGGGTCCGTACAAAAATTTAGGGTGAATGGATGAACGGATATATGATCTGAGCAAGCGTTTTCGACCTTTAAGTGGCCCTTTGGGGACCATTCTGATTGATGGGGCATTTCTGGTGGCCCTCTGGCCATGAAATTTATAGGGTAGGTGATCTATGGCCCGATTAAGGTCCATGCAAAATTTGGGAGCGATCGGATATGGGGTTTGATCGCACGGGTCTGATTTACGATCAACGGTTATCGTGCCACGATCGGGCCCCAGATTTGGTGAACGGGCGTTGAAAAATATATTAAACCTTCATCGTAAATTTGAAAGAAATCCGACGACTGGAAGGCTCGGAGTCTCAGTTTCTTTTGTCAGTGCCAGATTTTAATCTGGCATTGGTGGGGCGCATTGGGCAAGCGCCAGATGGTACTTCTGGGTGTCCACTGGGTCCGCAGTCCGCGATGGACTATATGCCCAGTGAGATCTATGATTTTTTTGAAGTTTTAGATTTTTCTGACCCTCCTCGGTTGCTGGGTGGCCCACACGAGCCGTCTTTAAGTGTAAACAGTCATCTGGCTAGCGGCCTGCACCAGGCCTTATCACGGCCTGTCTGATCTATTAAATTTAGCTAATCTTGGATTAATTAACTCGTGTATAAGCTAACATTGAGTGCTAATGGTCAGTACGTGATAGTATAAGTTAATTTTAAAAAAAAAAAATCAAGAATTTTTAGAAATCTAAAACAATGAAAATCCGAGATGTTACAATCTACCCCCCTTAAAAACAATTTCGTCCCCGAAATTGCCTAAGGGTAGTAAGTAAAGGTTTTATTATTTCATTTGCCTAGGTTTTGTTGAATTCAAGTTCATATGCATGGTAAGGTGTGTACTATCTATATTAGTTTGGCTCATTCTAGTCTACCCCCCTTAAAAGTTTTTACCTTTGAGGTTTGAAAACAAATGTCAAAATCATTATTATCGTATTAAGAGGTTGTTGGTAAAGTTTACCTAATGATGGTATATTCTACTCTTTTAGGATTGGGCTAATACGGAAAGACAGTTTTGGTAGGCTTTGATCCCATACGTCGATCCTCTGCCTGACCAGGGTAGAAAGATCGTTGTATCCCTTCCTAGCCCTGGTAGATCATGGTCTTCTGCTTGGTCAAAGCAGTGAGTCCGTTGGTGTTCACCCAGGATTAAGAATTGGGTCAAGCAGCGAATACATCGCAAGTTATGGTCCCGTGATTCTGTAGTCCGATCAATCTTAACATTTGGAAGACATCAAAATTCTTTAACAGTTCAAGCTTCACATTCATAATATTTTTGTGGGTGGTGAGTTTCTCGCGATGCCTATGATCAAACGACTGTCCTAGAGGGGTTTCCATGACCTTAAGGTTCCTCTCGACATTACCATTTTGATCCTATGGTTAGTGAGTTATGAGCAAATCACGTTTTAATTTTATAAATTTTAACAGGAAAGGAAGAATCAAAAGTTTTAAGGTATTCTGGTGGTTTAGAGTGCTAATAACGTTAAGATGGACGCAATAAGGCAATCATACATACAAGCATTTATAAGGCGACAAGAAAATTCAAAAACAATCCATACATTCACATTAAATTCAAAGTGCCATTAGTATGGCTAGTTACATCATACAACATGGATTTCATAGTTTTTTAGACATTCCAAACATAAGGGAAAAAAACATCTTAGTCAAGCAAACGTCCTAACTATCCTTCAACATGAGCAGGTAGACCTAATCGACTTAAAGCAAACTACTAATTATCGGAAAGGTTATGCTACTACTCTTCCGGATCGGGCAAAGATGGGGGTACTTCTTCCTCTTGAGGAAAAGAATCACCGGAATGGAGAAGAAGAAGGCAATGGTTGCTAGGAATGTCATTCCCCTCGGTAAGGAAATAGATAGTTGTTGAGAAGGTGCAAATAGGGAAATGGGTTTGAAATGGATTTGTTGAAGAGGGTTTGGGGAAATGAGGATGGAATGGGTTTTAGAAATTTGAAGTTGAGTATGGTCTTGGAATGGGGAGGAATGAATTTGAATGTGGATGGTTGTTATTTGGTTTTGTGATGTGGGATTTTTGGAAACGAGAGGCTGGAGATGGGTTAGGGAGATGAAAGTGAAATGAGAGAATGATGGTTTCTTAAGGAAGATGGACCTTAAGGATGTGGTTTGGGGGAAAATGAGTTGAGTGTGGGTTTGAAGAAATGAACTTGAAGATGAGTTGAAGATAGTGGATCCGAGAAGGGATTGAGATTGGTTTATGAGAAATGAGGTTGGGAATGGGTTTGGAGTTTGTCTTATGAATGGGTTTTGAAGGCAATGGGTTTGTTGAAGGGAAAGGTGTTGAGAATGGGTTTGATGTAAAGGGGTTTGGGAATGAAGTTTACAGTGATATTGAGAATGGGTTTTGAGTAATGAGAAATGAATGGGTTTGATGGATTGTGGAAATGAAGTTGGAGGGGGTTTAAAGAATGTTGAAAGGGTGTGAATGTTGGTGGGAGTTGGTTGAAGGGAGGGATTTGAATAATGGGTTTAGGATTTGAAGAATGGATGATTGCAGTGTGATATGTGGTTGGAAGAAAGAGAAGGTGGGTTTGAGGATTTGTTTAAGAATGGGAGATTGGAAGGTGGGTTGGAAGTGGGTTTGATGTTGGCTTTGTAAATGATATTCTGTGGATGGACTTGAGAACGGGGGTTGAGAAAAAGAAAATGGTTAAGAAAGGGTTTGGAAGGTGGTTTGAAGGTGAGGAAGAGAAGATGGGGAGTTTGTAGGAGAGAAGATGAATTTTGAAGAGATGGGTTTGAGTATGGAAGAGTGAAGATGATGGAGTGGGAGTAGTGGGAAATGGGCTCTATTTCTTGTAAGGTTTCTTGTACTTTCTGTCATTGAATTATTTTTAAATTTTTATAATGTTTTATCATTGACTTTAAAGACATCACACAAAATTTCATCTCATTTGGAGTTGTAAATAAATTATTAAAATTCTAGGAACAACAGTTGTCCGAAATCAAAAAAATTTTGGACAGTTGTTAGAACAGTATAATTTTAGCTATATTAAAATTTTTATTTTATTTTTTAATTATTTTTATATAAAACTAGACTCATTCATCTTTAATTTGGTTTTTGAATCACCTAAATTGGAGTTGTAACGAAGGAGATATTGAATTTTGAAGTTGACTTAAAATGCAGAAAAATTCTGGCGGGGGCAACACTAGTCGGCGGGGGCCACGCGGGCCGCTGGAGCCTTGGCGGGGTGGAAACGCCGACGGCGGGGTGAAAACGCCGGTTGGCGGGGGCAACTTGTCGGGTGTTTTTCCAGGCGCCGGTAGGCCCCCCGGGACATGCCATATATGATTTTGGGGTAGAACGAGCTGATCTACGCAATGAGCCTATCCATTCCATGAGATTTCCCCTGGTTAGAGGTCAAAACTTAATTTTTTTCTACAGTTTCACTATTTTCGGTGAAATTTCATTCACCCTCAAGTCTTTATCCCAGAATAGGTTGGACTATCAAATTTGGCCTAAGACTATGGTTTCAACCATCTGATCCCTCAGTTTTGGTTCTACATTTTCTCTATTTCTGATAGAATTTCATTCACCCCTACTTAATTGTCCCCGAATGGGTTTGAACTATCATGTTCGGCCCGACATTAGCCCATTTGGTCTAGATCTATGGTTGTGACGCCTAATCACTCAATTTCGATTTGTTCCTACCATCGGGCTAAGGTATTGTAAGTCTCTCGGACTACTTTCTTATCACCACTACCCTCTCACACTCCCCAATACTAATTTCTTGGAAATCTTACCAGTCTTGGAAGTCTTACCAGCCATCTAAGATTGTCGGAGTCTTACCCATGGACGAATTTCTTGTAAGTCTCTCGGACTCCTTGTTCTGATACCATCTGTAACGCCCCGAAAAATCGGGGGTCGTGCATAGACTCGACTCCCGAGTTCCCGAGTGTCACTTATCATGCATTTATGGTTTTTATGATTAATCAATTTTAACAGCGCAATTTGGAATTACTTGAAGCATGAAGCACAATCGTACCAGTCTACTGAAATGTAGGATATCTCACATATATACAGGTCCAAAAATAATAAAGGGTCGCCCAAGGCGTTGCCCAATAGAACAACAAAAGAAGGCTGTGTTCAAAAAAAGAGTAAAGCTGAGCCCGTGGCTTAGCAAATCTAAATCCAGCCGGATCAAGCCGATGGAGAGCCGCCCATCAGCTGCAAGTAGGAGAGCCCGTCCTCCTCATTCAAGCTCGCCTCGCCAGGCTCCTTATGCCCTGAGTCACCTGCATCTATGAATGGATCTGGTTGCTGTTTTAAAACACCGTCCCAGAGTGGGAGTGAGTGATCAACTCAGTGTGAACTATTGGTCTCAAGTTACAACAGGCATCAATTGTAATATGAACTTAATGAAAAGCAGACAATCATCAACACCTAATAACTCTTATTTAAAATGCATACATGTGGGATGATATGATACATGCCCTCGCCACAACACTCCCTCAAGCGACTCCATCTAACGATCGCATATGATAGTACTCCCTCAGAGCGACCTCGACTTCCGAGTCGCCACCCTAACTAATGCATGCAATGCGATCGTGTTACCCGAGTTATTAGTTAAGTCCATTCATCCAGCAGGTTGGGGATTCTGATTCACCCTACGTATCAATACCCTAAGAAGGTTGCGAGGCCAAGGCCTCATCAATGCGTGAGGCCGAGTCCCCGCGGTCCGTGATCCTGTCGGGGTCCTCATTCTCGACTCTAAGCACATGAGGAGGGCCGATAGGAAAGGGATCGCCCGCGGTCACTACGGGGAGGCGCGGTACCCCAGCGTAGGCTGACAGCTCGGACACAATGTCCCATTCCACCATGCCCGGCTCACGAGACTGTGGACCCATTCCAAGTGATTTTTTTTTTGGGCTACAACGGTTGCAAGGTGGTTCAGGTTCCATACATATATGGGCACACAGGGTTAACAAATAGGGTGGATCAGGTAGTAGGCTAGACCGCACGAATCAGGCAAGCGTGAGACGAATGACGTCGGGCACAAGGGACCCATGTAGTCGAACTACAGCCATCCGAACACTCCCGCCCAATCCACGGGTCCAGCCCTAGCGTAGTTCTACCGATGGGACTACCATCTCTCGTCGGGTTCCTGACCAACCCAAGAGGGTAAAGGGGGTCTACAACATGCTCACTACTCATGTTATCAACAAGCACATCAATATCATATTCTCATGCATCTTAACCATATAAAGCAAATACTTCTATCAAGCGAGCAAATATCATCACGAAATTAAGGTGCATGTGAGTGTGTGGGTTGTGTGAGGAAGTTAAACACTTCCTCCATCTTGAGAAATCATGAGTGTAAGGGTAAATAATCATACACACAACGAAGCACTATATATGAGGGAAATGAATCGAACAATCATGAACATAGTATCATCCATACATAATATCATGTGAAAGGCAAGATTTACATCAAATTTGAGAACTTAGCATGTACATCCAAACAATTCCAACAAACATGTAATCCCTAGGGTTTCACTAGAAATTCAAATATAACATCCAAGCATTCAAAATCATTAAACCCACACTAAAATTGGTGCTAGGCCACCTAAGAACAATAGTCCGCACCTTCGGATTTGTTGGAGGCTTGGAAACGACCTAGAGGTGAGGGTTTTGGAAGTTGGCCGGCCGGAATCCCTAAAACAACTCGAGCATGAGAGAAATCCATACCATTTCTCCTTCAATACAAGGATTTCAAGAGAAAAGGGTGAGGGACCTTACCTAGATGGCTCACGGACAAATTTGGGGTTTGTGGCGGAGTGTTTCTTCTTGGAGGAGGGATAGGAAGTTGAAAGGGTTGAGTTTCCTTGGCCCCACCTCGATTTAGGGTGCTCCTTTGCCCGACTTCACACCTTCTACTCTCCTTGGTCGTTAGAGATGGTGGGAGTTATGAGGAAGGAAAATTGGTTGTTGGAGGTTGGATGAAGTGATGAAGGAGAGAAAGAGCTTGTTGGAAAATGGAGAAGGGTTATGAGAAAGAGAGCCTTAGGGCTTTATTCTCTAGACTTGGCCCCTTTGGCCCCAAGCTTCCAAAATTCTCAAATTAGACCCATGGGGCCCCTTTTGGTGTTGGGGTGCCCTAATGCCCCTCTAACCACCAAATTTGGTGTGTAGGTGCCCTATGGCTTGACTAGGGTCCGTGCAAAAATTTAGGGTGAACGGATGAACGGATATATGATCTGAGCAAGCGTTTTCGACCTTTAAGTGGCCCTTTGGGGACCATTCTGATTGATGGGGCATTTCTGGTAGCCCTCTAGCCATGAAATTTATAGGGTAGGTGATCCATGGCCCGATGAAGGGCCATGCAAAATTTGGGAGTGATCGGATATGGGGTTTGATCGCACGGGTCTGATTTACGATCAACGGTCATCGTGCCACGATCGGGCCCCAGATTTGGTGAACAGGCGTTGAAAAATATATTAAACCTTCACCGTAAATTTGAAAGAAATTCGACGGCTGGAAGGCCCGGAGTCTTAGTTTCTTTTGTCAGTGCCAGATTTTAATCTGGCATTGGTGGGGCGCATTGGGCAAGCGCCAGATGGTACTTCTGGGTGTCCACTGGGTCCGCAGTCCGCGATGGACTACAAGCCCAATGAGATCTATGATTTTTTTAAAGTTTTAGATTTTTCTGACCCTCCTCGGTTGTTGGGTGGCCCACACGAGCTGTCTTTAAGTGTAAACAGTCATCTGGCTTAGCGGCCTGCACCAGGCCTTATCACGGCCTGTCTGGTCTATTAAATTTGGCTAATCTTGAATTAATTAACTCGTGTATAAGCTAACATTGAGTGCTAATGGTCAGTACGTGATAGTATAAGTTAATTAAAAAAAAATCAAGGATTTTTGGAAATCCAAAACAGTGAAAATCCGGGATGTTACATAACAAGACGAAGCATATTGCAATCAAGCATCACTTCATCCGCGAAGTTATTGAGAGTGGCGAGATCAAGTTGAAGTATTGCAAGATGAAAGAACAAATGGCTAACATGTTCACCAAGGCACTCCCTAAAGAAACTTTTTATCATCTTCGGGAGATGTTGGGAGTAATTCAGAAAGTGCATTAAGGGGGAGTGTTGAATTAATGCACTTTTGTGAAAAGGTTCATGTCTCTTTGTTGAAGAGTCACATGTCCCTTAGTTGAAAAAGTTCATGTCTCTTTGTGAAGAGTCACATGTCCCTTAGTTGAAAAGGTTCATGTCTCTTTGTTGAAGACTCATGTCCCTTAGTTTTTTCCTACACTTATCTGGTTGCTACAAAACCAATGGATGTTGTGGATCGTTCACCTGAGACCTTAGTGAACCCGCATAGCTTTGCCATATTTGGAAACCATGTTTGCTGAGATTTCCTGCAGAACTCCACACCTCCGTTTCTTCTTCCTCATGCCAATGGGAGCTTAATCCATCTCAGCCTTTCACACATTCCGCGATGTTATAAATCCATTGGACTTTGATACTCAAACAACCAATCAGAGATCAACATCGCAATTTTCTCTGCATCTTTAGTAGTTATGGTACATGCGGTAATCCAAACCCTACTTTCTCTGCACCCACCGATTAAATCCTTTTAGACCTTTGATTTTTTGGGCCCACAAGCTCTGTGGGAGTAATCTGTGTCGTTTAGAAGTATCGAACCAAAAAAGCATGTATCAGAGTAGATTTCGCCATAATCATTCTCATCATTTTCATTGACAACCCACCAGCGCAACCTCATGATATAATTAAGTTTATTTGATAGCATTAATCGACATTCTGAAAATGGTTTAGAGCCAGTATCCTCCGCAAAACAACTCCATGCAACATGTAGAAAGTAGAAATCTTCCCAATTCCAGCACATAGAAATAGGTCACACACAACTCAACCATGCCTTCCTTGTGAAAACTCAATTCTAAAAACTTTTAACAACCTCATTCACAGCCAAAATCTCTTGCAGAAATTGCCCAAAAATCCTAATGGAACTTCGAGAGGAGAAACACAATAGAAAGAAAGGAAAAAAATCGCATGCAGTGGACTCAGCAACATCACTTTAACAAAGTGATACTGAGAACTCTACAAGTTCAACGTAGAGAAATAAGTGACGATCTTTAGGAGAGTGAATGAATCTATCCTGCAATGTGTTCGGACTACTCCTAGACCCTCCTGAACTTCATCAATTCTCACGTCAACCTCTACTAAGCTCGGTCACGTGAGAACAATGAATGGAAGAAAGAAACAGAGCACAAAGCTGATGTTATCGGTCGCTCCATCGACCAAGTCCTGTGATTTTTTGACCGAGTTTTAGAAAGAGAAAAATCTTGAAAGGCTCAAAGGCAAACAACTGAATTCATCAGAGAATATGCGATGTCAAAAAATTTGATGAGATAAAGACTGTTCATGCTTAATTCATACTTTGGCTGAGCCTTCACTTTCCTTTTTCTCATTTTTTTTCTTTTTTAAAAAATATAGATGTAATCAACCAGTCGGCCGTGTTTTGTTAACCTCGACCATTAATATAATATTTATATTTCTGCTTACTCCTGTTTCTTGATCGACTTTGATCTTTTCTTGCCATTTGTGATTATTCTAACTACCTTTTGGCCTGATCTTTCCATATTTTCCATAAGCTAAGATGGTTTGCTTTTAGAAATCGACCATTAATCAAATTCTTGACCATCTTTCTATTCATATGTTGAAGAATATAAGCTCTTGCATGAACAACTTTTTTTACTGTGTATGGTCCATCCCATGTAGGTGACCATGTACGGAATGTAATATCTTTAGTCCAGATAGGTAATATCATTTTCCAAACCATATCGCCCTCACCGAAAGCTTTCTCACTTTTTTGTTGTATGCTCGAACAACTCTGACCTTGTTTGTCATAATAGAATCCAAAGTCTTTAACCTATAGCATAGTTTCTTAGCACTTGACCGAGGTCAAATTACCTTGATATGCTATCTATAATGATGCTACAATCACTTCTAATGGTAACATAACATCATGTTCATATACCAATATAAATAAACTCATCTCTGTGCTCGTTCGAAATGAATTACAATGCCTAAAGAGTCTCAAATTATGATACGCCCAAAGAGTCTCTAATAACCTAATATGCCACTTACTTGTCTAATTGAGCCCCTTTGATATGTCGTGCTTGAGTTGCTTCTTCAAAGCTCTCTCATGCTTGAAGTAGTTCCTTAATTGCTCTCCTGATTGTTGATGCTGATGCATTGCCAATGCTTCAACTCCTATGGTCGTTTGCCTTGCATATAAATTGCAAATGAGGTGACCAAGGTAAGGGAGGATGGGTGAATCTTCTACAATTCATGAGAATGTTGTAATTCTAGGCGATTCACCTAGAAGGGCCTTCTACAAAGTTTAGACAACGATTTACTTATAGGCATATATAGTGTCAATCTCTAGAGATGTGAGAGTTTATCCACATCTTCGAATAGGAGCATAAAATGCTCATTAGAGTGATGGAACACAAGAAGATTGACATGAAACTCTTATGATGGAACTCTAGGAAGTGTGGTATGAGTGGAAAAACACCTAGCCTCTATTTACACTGAAAACCCCTCTAAATGTCAAAATGTTTGAATGCCCTATATAAAGGAAGCAAGTTCCAATGGTTAAAAATAGGCAAAAAACAGTAGGTTCAATCGATTGAGCGATGCCTTCGATCGATCGAAATCCCATTCGATGGGATCAACGGCTGGTTCAATAAAATTGAGAAATTCCAGAAAATACGTATTTTTTTGCTGGACATTTTGGGTACCTTCGTTCGATTGAGCCCTATCTATCGAGACAATTGAGAATCATTTGATAGGATCGATAATCACTTAATGAGATCGAGAACCACACGGAAACTACTATTTTAGGCATACAATTTCACATCAGCTTCGCACCTCTTCTAGCCTTACTTATCATCTTCCAATTAAGTTTCTAAGTCTAAGGGATGATCAATAAGGTTACCTATTACGGTTAGGATCATCTAGAGGTTATGCGATTATTTTTGGGTCAAAGGTTAGGGTCACCAAGACACCTCATTTACCCATTCTTTGCTCCTTGTTGACGCTCATGTCCTTTTGTGTCTTAGGTCTTCAGCTTCTAAGGGCTCAGAGGACTACATGTCATACAGACTCACGTAATTGACAAACAATGTGCATAAATTAATGCACTAACATAACAGAACATATCTGACTTCAGTTGATTGATTGAAGTCAATGTTCGATCGATCGAACATGTTGATTTTTGTCTAACGACCAAAATTTTTTGTTGAATTTTGATTGATCGAAGTTAGGTTCGATCGATCAAGGATCTCCTCAAGTGGTCTCGATCGATCAAGGACACCAATCGAGAATTATCAAAACTGTCCAACAACTATAAATTGAATTAAATCTAATTAGTTTCGATCAATCGAAGGGTAGGAGGGTAGGTTTGATCGATCGAAGGTGACCAATTTTGTCTAGAGATTTGAGAGGGCAAATTCAGAATTTTATCGATCCATAGCCAATCGATTGGGAGATCGATCGATGGCCGTCGAGCTGGCTCGATTGATCGACAGTCCTTGCTGTTTACATAATTTTATTTAAAGGATTAATGTTGGGTCATTTTACTTTGATAAAAGGTGGACCCCACCTCTTGGGATAATGTGATTGAATTATAGTATGTTAAATCATATTAATAGGGATTTAAAGTATAAATTCCAAAGCGTGCAATTATTCGAAGGATTCAATCCTAACACGAATAGGTGAGTGAATCCCAATGTGTCTCATATCTATACGATTAAGATGATTTGATGATTGTGATTGTTTGAATTGATATGGTTGTCATGTTATACTTATTGTGCTATTCTTGCTTTACGATTCATGTTTTGAAAAATTTCTGATATTAAAGATGCAAACATGCCAATCATTGATATTATGGAATTCATTGTTTCTCTCAGAAAGATGTATGTATGGACTATACATATTAATGCATAGACATTAAGCATGCATTGCATGCATCCATTGTGATTGCATGCACGCCTTGTGCCTGAGTTCTTGTGCGATCTCCCTAGATGGTTACATCTGATAGATTCGTTGTTAAATGCCCACGATAGTGGAAGCCTACTCCTTATGGAGTGGATGTTAATTGCTCATGCCTACCTAAGTAGATGTTTGTCTAGTATAGTTTTCGGGTTGACAAATATCTAATCCAAGCAAGTGGACGATCATCCCACTTGACACGCATCTCGTGATATTTTTGCATTCATACTCATCCTGCATACATATCTATCTATGTTGTTTGTGCAATCTTTTATTGTGATATGTATGAACCATGTTGGGTTTACTCACTAGCCTTGCTAGGTAACGATGTAGATTAACAACTCTACAGAGACAAATGATGCAGAACGATTAAATTAGGTACTGGAGAATAAGGCTGAGTTGGTGGATGAAACTCAAGATCAATGGCCGTATTTGGCGAAAGATGAGATTACCACATTAGATGAATGATTATGATTATGAAAATAGTTGATAGAAATTTAATTTTCTATTCTTACTGATGTTATATGGTATAATTTTGGCTTATAGTTAAGATTTGTTAAAGATGATGATTGATATTATATTTTAATAAAAGTTTCAAATGGGTAGATATGATTGACTTTGCCGTTTTATGTTGTGTTTGAGAATGTGATAGGATAAGTAATAACAAAGATTGTGTAATGGTGTGAATGATTGTATGGTGTTTTTTAATTTACATGGTAAATGGAATGTAAATGGCTTATTATTACTTTTTACACCTGTTTGTAAAAGAAAGATTTTCACAGTAATTTTGCCTTAAAAATTGTGGGGTAAAAACGTTGAAACCCAACTGAAATTGTGCTTGCAAAACTTATGAGGCCCACCATTATGCATGTGTCTGATCCATGTCACCCATTTGTTGTATGTGCTAAATTTAGGGCATGAGCCAAAGAATGGGGCATATACAAGGCTCAAGTGGACCACACCACAAAAAATAGGGGAATTTAATACCCATAGTTGAAAGTTAAGATGAGTATAGGGCCCACAGGGATCTGTACTTGTCATCCCATAATTCATAACATCACATGGATATGGATGAAGGGAGAACACAAATATCAACTTGATCCAAAACTTTTGTCCCCAAAAACAAGCTAAACTTATAAGTGTTCAATTCGCACTATCTCCTGTGGCCTGGTCCACTTGAGCTTTGAATATACCTCATTTGCCCTAAAATGAGTGGGAAAAATGGTGGACAACGTTTTCAAACAAATACGTAACAGTGGCCCCCGACAAAGCTCCTTTGAAAAAATATTCATTCATTCCTATCAAATGCAAAAGCTTTTCAAACACACTTCCCGTCACCATCATGTAATTGGAAGCGTTTTGGCTCGTATACCACACACCAGCAATATAGCTGGTGTAGATACGTGCTGTACGAAGACGACCGCCGCCGACTCGCCTCAAGCTCCTAATTGTACGAACGGTTCAAATGAGATTGAAGTTACATGGCCCCACAATGATATATTTATTATATCCATACTGTTCATTCATTTTTGAGATTATTTTAGAGCATTAGAAAAAAAAATGAAACACATCGTAAGCTCAAATGGACCACACCAAAAATAGCAGTGAGGATAATGATTTTCACCGCTAAAAAAATTGTAGGGCCCACCATAAAGCTTCCTTCCAATCTATTAATAAAGTTAAAAATACATAAATAAAGAGAAAAAAACAAATTTCATATTGATCCGAAACTTCCAACCACAAAAAGGTTTCAATGGTAGACGAGCTCACGAAATCGATGGACGGGTCGGATATAACACATACCTCATGATTTAACCCACGGAACTTTCACCCAGCTCCATAGCTCAAGTGGTAGACCGAGTGAAAGTTAGCTCGTTTCAAAGGTCTTGGTACGATTCCCTAGTGGGGTGGCTAACAGTGTACTGTGAATTGACAGTGCTGTGTACTTAAAAAAAAAAAAAAAAAAAAAAAAAAAAAAACTACTGTATAGCTGGTGTGTGGTACATCAGCCAATCCGATTACGGTAAATATGTCGTAAATAATAAGATAAATTGAAAAACCAACAAGTCAAAATGCAGGTGTGATAGACTGTCACTCAGGGTACAAGGGTACATAGTCTTTATCTGAAGTACGCCCCCGCGACAAAATACCTCATCTCTGGTGATTCTTTGCTTAGTGTCTACCTAATGATTCTTTGCTTAGCCTTGCTGCACAAAAAGAAAAAGAAAGGGAAAATAAAAATTCTCTTCTCTGGCACTGAGCATTCTTAATTGCTATTCATACATGTTCTGAGACTTTACATGGCGTCTTTCTTCTTGGTTTGCATGGTATAACACCAATACATGCATTTTCTCTGGACACTCACAGCTGACGATCACGGCGACAACGTCAACGACCGTCATGATGGCCGCAGAACTACGGGAAATGATGAATATTCGTCGAGAAATAGATGGGATGTTCAAAACGTGCCAAGGATATGTGAAGGATGAGCTCGATGATATAACCCGAAAAGAACATAAGGAGAAAAAGGAGAAGACTGAGGAAATGAAAAATACAAAAGGGAAGGTCGAGGCTTATCTGAAGAATTTCAAACTCACGAAGCCGCCACCCGATCTCCAATCTCCGGGTTCAGCTTCGAAGGGAAAGGGAAAGGTGAATTGGGAGTACCAATTAAAGGTTTTAAAAGTAGATAGAGCAAAAAAGATATGGCAAAAAGTGGAAGAAGATTCTGGAAGACGCGTCCATCAAGAGGAAGATGGAGGAATTCGAACTCCTAAGCTGGCAACTGAAAAATGTGCTTGCTATGCTTCTCCATCTTCCCAATGAATGCCGAGATCGTGAAGAGGGTCTTGATCTATTGGTGGATTGGAGAGGGGTTCGTGACAGCGAAAGGAGAGAAGACTGCGAGGAGGTCGGGGTGAATTGAAGGTGCTTCCAAGATCTAGTGGAGCTCGAGTTCATCCAGCCCGTCGGTAACCGGCGCGGGGGGGGGGAACATCGTGCGGTGCAAGACGCACCCTTGGATCCGTTGGATGATCATCAAGCTGTCGAGGAAGGAACATTCTTCAACTTGGATGATTCAGGTATGCCATCTTCATCTCCCTCCAAATCCCGCCACGCATGCCTAATGTCAAAGAATGAAGCCGGGCTACTCGAAGAAGAGTACTGCCCAAATCCGGACGAACCCAGCTTACTATCGCTACACAACGTGAATGTAAGGTATCTGCAATTGAATTTCAGCGTCGAAGCCTTGCCGAAGCTGAAAACCCTAGTAGTTTTGCAACTGGGGAGTTGGCGGGGGGTCCAGCAACGATCGCATTGACGTTTGAAGAGTCCAAAAGCAAAGACGTTGCGAACCACCACATCGAGATCCAAGGGACTCAACTCTTAGACAGGCTTGACGTTTTAGTGCACTTACGATATCTGAGCCTGCGAGGCATCTCTAGGATCACGGAGCTGCCGAGTTCGATTAAGGCACTCCGGAATCTGGAGATCTTGGATCTCAGAGGGTGCCAGAACCTCGAGAAATTGACGGAGGAGATAAAGTGGCTACATAGGCTTACTCACTTAGATGTATCTGATTGTTACATGCTCGAATGGATGCCAAAGGGGCTCAGATCCCTATCAGAGCTCCAGGTGCTGAAGGGGTTCGTGTTCGGGGGCCATAGGAGCCGTGATCCTGTAAGCTGGCCGATTTACAGATATTGAAGAAGTTGAGGAAGTTGAGCATCAGCATCGGGAAACATGTGCACGACGTAGATCCGAACAAAAGCAACGTAGATTTGAATGAATTGCACAAAATAGAAGGTCTAATATCCGTTTCCATAACATGGAGCGCAGCATCGTCAAGCTGGACCTCCGTCAAATTTCCTCCCAGCATCGTCAAGCACATCAAATTTCCTCCCAGCATCGTCAAGCTTGACCTCCGATGCTTCCCTGCACCTGATCCGCCGCTCTGGCTCAACGCCAAGGATTTAGCGAATTGGAGAAGAAGCTTTACATCCGGGGAGGAAAGCTGGAGAAGCTCGATCTTGAAGACACCTGGGAGATAAAAATGCTACGCTTGAAGTTTCTAAAAGAGATGAAGCTGGAAACCGTCGACATTCAGGAACGGTTCCCGCATCTCGAATATTTAGAGGTGTACAAATGCGACAACATTAATTTGAGCGATGAGAGTTACCAGCGGGACAGCGATGGGGTGTGGGTAAAAGAGGCGCTCGACGGGTCTAATATGCTTACGCCAGCATCCGCCGCTGCTACTACCACTCCAGAAGCTTCTCTTGCATCCACCGCTCCTACTACTACCTCAGAAGCTCCTCCTGCATCCGCTGCTTCTACTATCACCCCAGAAGCTCCTCCTGCATCGGCTGCTCCTACTACCACCATCCAAGAAGCTCCTCTTGCATCTGCCGCTCCTACTTCCAAACCAGAAGCTCCTCCGGCATCCATCACCCCTGCTACCACCCCAGAAGCTTCTTCTGCATCCGCTGCTCCTACAACCACTCCAGAAGCTGCTCCTGTAACGACCGCTCCTACTACCACCCCAGAAGCTGCTCCTGCATCTGAAACTCCTACTACCACCTCAGAAGCTGCTCCCGCATCCGCTGCTCCTACTACCTCTCCAGAAGCTCCTCCAGCATCCGCCGTTCCTACTCCCATCGCATCCCCCACTCCTACTACCACCAAGAGGCTTCTCCCGCATCCGCCACTCCTACTACCACTGCAGAAGCTTCTTCCACACCCACCGCTCCTACTACCACCCCAGACGCTCCTACAGCATTCCCCGGTCCTGCTACCACCCCAGAAGCTTCTCCTGCATCCGCGGCTCTTACTACCACCCCAGAAGCTTCTCCTGCATCCGCCACTCCAGAAGAAGCTCCTCCCACATCTGCCGCTCCTACTACTACCCAAGGTTCTCCTGCATCCGCCGCGCCTACTACCACATAAAAAGATTCTCTTGCATCTGCATCCACAACCGCTCCGACTTCCACGCCAAACTTCTGATTCTGGCCACTTCTCTTACAATATGAACGACTCCTGGTGGTAGACCAAGTACCACTTCATCTACTATTATTGGTACTCCATCTCCGCAGACTTTTCTTCTGTCCATCTCAATCTAGATGGTGCTTCACCTGCCACTTCCAGCCTTGTTTCTCCGCTTCCCTCGCTTTAACACACCTTCTCCGATTGTTACTTCATTCATCCTTTCTAACCGCTCTTCCGCACATATGCATTCTCTCTCTCTCTCTCATCTGGCCGACCTTCAGCTAGCAATTTCTCTGGCTTCCGCGCCGCCTGGGCTCGATCCAACTACCTTTTTTAAAAAAAGCAAAAAAAGAAAAAGAAAAAGAAAACAAAAGGCCCGAGTAACTTATGTATGGGTTTTGCTAATTTCCACACATCAGGAGGACGTCAGCATCATCCCCGGACCTTTGAAGTGCATTTACATTGGTAGTTGTATGAGCTAATGGACTAGATCCGAGCCGTTCATCATGGCTTGCTCGTAGTCGTATGAGCTAATGAATGCTATAGTTTCAGATTGGCCACTACATGCAAAATCCCGTATCTATAAAACTCCGAGGGAAAAATAAAAAAATGCTGAGATGAGATTAGGATACTTTGATAATAATAAAAATATTTAAAAAAAAAAAAAAAGAAGTATTACTGGGTACACATCTCAAAAAGCGGTCGTGTAGTTGCCATTTCTTTAATTTTTATTTTCTGTTATTCTTGAATAAGTCAGAAATTTGTGGGTTTTATCTCTTTTCTTTATGTTGTATTTCAATAATGATTCCTTTTGTGTAATAAGTCGAATGAATGCATTTAACTGGTATTTTTCAACCTTTACATCTCATTTCATAATTTTTTTTTGTTCTTTTTTCATGCGAAAAGAGCCTAATTTTCTAACACCACAAGCGTGTCACTAGCCTTCCATGGCGTGAGATCCACCAAAAAAAAAAAAGAAAAAAAGCGTGTCACTAGCCAATATGGCATGGCGTGAGATCCAAGCCTTCCATCATTTGGCGGGCAACCATACTTTGGCTTAAATAATCTTGTAGCCCCATTTTCTTCATATGGTGCGACCCACCTAAAGAAGAATAATGGCATGATTTATGGGCCATAAGACCAAAAACTGTGCGGCCCACCTGATGAAGAACTCGTTAATGTTTGCATGTGTGGTGTCTTGAAAGGCTTTTTCCTCGCATTAGGAGCTGCAGGTGACGGCATTTTGAGGTCTTGACTATTGGTTTTGAAGATGTTGAGGCCTAGTTTTGTTTATTTTGTAATTTCTTTTGGTGATGGTGGTTAGTGAGTTCAAATAATAGGTGGGGCTGCCTCAATGACTGCTAATCTCTTTTACATTTATTAATAAACATACAGGTGGTGAGCTCTTATCTTTTTGTTAAGAAGTAAAAAAGAAGAGAAAGAAAACAAAGATGTTCACAATATTTGCATTGTGGTTGCTTGTGGACAAGGCAGGATTGGGCGGTGTGTGCACTTAGCGAACCTTTTTATATGCCACTAGAGTTGTGGCATGTGTAACAAAGAGATGGGGGGTGAGAGAAGTAGGAGTGAAGATTTTTAAAAAAATGGCTTGGTGTTTACACCTCCATCCATAGCTCAAGTGCTATATTGAGGTCTTAGTATTAATTCCGTCATCAGGGTGGCTAACAGTGGTGTGCACTAACAATGGGGTGTGTACTAATTAACAACCTAATCAAAACAAATTTGTTTTTTTTTTTTTTTTAAATGAAATAGAGAGAAGAGGTAAGAGAGAAAGTAGTGCTAGAGTATCATTGAGAGAAATAGTAAGTCGTGGGGGACTTTTGAAATGATAAAATAAAAATGGCTTCGGTTGATGACTTGCATTTTTAATATCCCAAATACTTGCTCATATTAGAAATCTCTACTACGTCCTTTCAAATAGTACTAAAATACTAGTATTATATATAAAGATGTTATTTTGTTTCATGATGTTATGCTCAATTTATCCTAAACTTCGGAACTCTCACTATTGGATTTGGGAGACCCAAACAGTTTAACGGGGATGTCTTAAAAAAAACACTATTAGATTGAATATTTCAGCCTCACAGTATATGCCCGGAGACAGATGCATTTGTCAACGAAAGGAAAAGGACACACCCATTACCTGTTGATTATAGAGGAAGTTTGAATTAGAATTACCTTGGATCTTGGTCCACTCGGATTTATGCTTTAGTTACACTCATATTGATGTATTGATAATATCTTAGATATTAAATTAGTTATGTCACTCTATGTTAACACGGTCAAGCTACCATGTAATAATATGCTAATGAGCTGTCAGCTTTTTCATCGCGGGGCCAGCTCCCTAGAGCCTATTCGGCCACGCCCATCTGTCTGATCCCGAAAAGCCCGGCGGCAGCAACCTTCGCTGATTACTGACCGATCAGTCTGTGCAATGTGGTGTATAAAATTTTTCCAAACTCCTTGCAACCCGATTGAGTAAAGTTCTCCCAAAGCTAATATCGCCTGAACAAGGGGCATTTGTTAAAGGCAGAGCAATAATTGAAAATATTGCCATGGCACAGGAGGCGATGCGAAACATTAATAGAAAAGTTAGGGGAGGGAACATAATCCTTAAACTCGACCTAGAGAAAGCTTATAGATGGGTGGCGTGGGGCTTCCTTAGACAGGTAATGGCTCGTTTTGGCTTTGATGACAGATGGATAACATTAATGGAAGCATGTTGGGGAAATAACTGGTTCTCTATCCTCATCAACGGGGAAGCTGCAGGATTCTTCTCTTCCTCTAGAGGCCTCCGCCAAGGTGATCCTCTTCTCCTGGCCTCTTCATCCTTGCAGTCGAAGTTTTTTCTCATAATTTCAAACAGCTGGTGGTGGTCAGAAGATAGTGTAAGCCTTTCACACTTCACAGAAGCTGCCCGACTATCCCCACCTCCTGTTCGCAGATGACACTCTGTTATTTGTCAACGGTAGCCGAGAATCTTTGCACACGGTCAAGACCTTTCTCTCCTCTTACCAAGAAGCGTCAGGCCAAAAAATCAACAACAACAAAAGCTATTTTCTCTGCTCTACCAAGCTGACGACGGGCAGAATCAGAAATATCGAAAGATTACTGGGATTCAACAAAGCAAGGATCGGTGTTCAATATCTGGGGGTCCTCTGGTCAAGGGCAGGACAAATGTAGCTATGTTCCAACCTCTTTTGGACAAGGTCACCAGCAGAAATTAGCAGCTGGAACGCCAGGTTCCTTTCACAGGCGGGCAGGCTGATGCTAATCAAACATGTGCTAGGAAGCATCCCCCTGCACACGTTGGCAGCAACGAACGTGCCAGCCAAGTTCTGGAAAACCTGGAACGAAAGTTTTACACAATTCTTTTGGGGATGGGCCGAGAGGAGAAAAAAGTTTCACTGGGTCGCTTGGAGCAAAATATCCAAGCCTATCTCTAAAGGCGGTCTGGGGGTCAGAAAAATGAAAGAAGTAATGACAGCTCTCCGCATGAAGATGGCCCAGAATGTGAAATATGGCGGAACAGCAAGCCCGTGGGCGATGCAGATGAGATCAAAGCACTGCCGCGAACTCGAGGAAGGGATGGTGCCTCCCTCCCGCTCAACCTCCACCTTTGGAAACAAATCAGAGGGGGTGCTTCAGTTTTGGCAAACAACATTCAATGGCACGTCGGCTCAGGAGATTTGAACGTATGGACTGAAAATTGGACTGGACTGGGTCCCCTCCAGCGGTTAGCTTGCAGCCCCGTCTCGCAATCTCTTCAACCCCTCCAGGTAAAAGACTTCATCAGTCCTGCTGGACCCCTCCCGCCCCTCATCTGTATGCCTGTATCTGCCCCAAGATGTTCTCCTTGCCATTTTCCAGGGGGGATTTGCCACCACCTCTGAAAGCCCGAGCCGTTTCTGGCCTCACGACACTTCGGGCTCCTTCTCCACCAAATCAGCCGGCGCATAAGCAGAGAAACCTCCCTACCAGTCAGAGGTACGAATGGACCTGGAACAGCAAAATCCCCCCTAAAATGTCGTTGCTCCTTTGGAGGCTATTTCAGGGCGCGATCCCGGTGGACACCAAGGTCCAGTCTAAAGGTATTCATCTCACTTCTACTTGCTCGTGCTGTGTCAATTCCAGCCAGTCTAGACCGCAACAGGAGTCCATCCACCATCTGTTCCTCAACAGTCAACTCGCCACAAAGATCTAGTTCCACTTCTCAGCCGCTTGCGGTATTTCCCTCATCCCTCATTTCTCAATAGTTGACAGAATAATCCAGTGGAGTCACGCTGAGGCTCCTGGATCGGTGCCAGCCCTCATTAGGAGAGGTATCCCCGTCCTCATCTGCCGGGGAGATATGGTGAGCTAGGAACAGAGCAAGGAAGGAGAACAGTCCCCTGTCACCAGCTGCGTCGATTGCTCGTATCATCTGGTGGGCAAATCTCTTTTTCGAAGATCATCTTCGGTTCATAGCTCAGCCCGGGGGCCTAAGCTCAGCCCATCGCCACTCCCCCACACTCAAGTTCGTCCCATGCAAATCATTAAATGGGACAAACTGAATGAAAAAAGGCTGGGGTAAAACTCAACGTAGATGGCTCAGCCAGAGGCAATCCGGGTCCCTCGGGGGGAGGGCGTGTTTGTAGGGCTGACAATGGTAGATTCATTTTGCTTTCTCGACGGGCTACAGGGTGGGGATGAACAACAGCGTCGAGTTGCGAGCGATTTGTGACGGTATTTCACTTTGTCTGGAAAGAGGGCATGCTCGGATTGAGGTTGAAACTGACTCGAAGGTAGCGGTGGCCCTTCTCACAGGGACGTCAAAGGTGTCTTGGCATTGGTTACCTTGGATCTCAAGAATAAAAAAGTTGGGAATCCTCGCTTCCCTTCAGGTATTGCACATCCAGAGGAAGGGAATGGCCCAGCTGACGGCATGGTGAGGGAGGGCAGCAAAGAGCAAAAGGCTATTGTTTCAGATCATGTAGAGGCACTCCTCCCCAAGTTCGTGGCCTTCTGTTCTTAGGTAAAGTCGGGTTAGGATCAATTCGATCTAACCTTCACTAGCTGTACAGTTTTTTCCTCTCTTTCTTTTGGCAGCCTTTACGATAGGAGCCCCTGCTTTGTTCAAGGGCTCCCGAAGGTTTCTCTGTGTAAAGAAAGCTTATCAATACAATCTTCGCCTTTTTGAAAAAAAAAAAGTTCTAAAATTATCCAAGTGTACAAGATTCAAGGGATGCTTTCAATGGATCATGAGGTTCTTAATTGAACCAAAACTTTTCTTAATTGAGCCAAAACGGTCAGGTGATAGATTTTTATTTATTTATCTATTTATTTATTTATTTATTTATTTTAATCACAAGGGGTTAAAAAGGCAACGAGGGTATACAATAACTAGGGAACTAATGTGACATGTAGCTACGTGGGTTAAATAATGGGAGTTATTGTTAAAGAGATAGTTTGAACTATGCGAGGGCTGGTATATGGTTTATAACTTTTAATCTTTAAGAAGTCATATTCGATGTGTGTGTTCAATGGATTTGAGTACAAATTGATTTTGAGGGTAGGTGAGGAATTTTTTTTTCTTTTTAATAGTGCCCTGAAAAATTAATATGACTTTATATACAAGTGTAACGTCTCAAAAAAAATCCATACAAAAGATCCGAGTATCACCTCAAGCAGAAATCACTAAGGATCGAATTCTTTAGAAATTAGACAAAATTAATTAAGTATTAAACTGAATTGATTAGTAAATTAGCTTGAATTGCTTTCTATACGAAATGTAAGACCCAAATCTAGTAGAATCGTTACCTCTACATTACCTACAAACTTAAGATAAATCTCAAAACCCAGTTGCTCTCGGGAGTGTTGAGGGTCAAACATTGCATATCAGACCTCTATTATTACCTGATTTAAGTACATGATAATGCTTAATGAAATATTTTAATCGCGTTTTTGTTACAGGGTTTGTAATTAGGAGCATTGACTGAAAAAGAGTACCACAAGTATGGTTTTAACGCTCCAAAGTCACCAGAGCAAGGAACGGACTTCAGAGGACCAATACTGACGGATTTACACGCCAGGGATCCGAGGAAATCAAGCCGTTCGCATCGAACGGGCTCGAAAACCAGCCAGAATGCAAGATTATAAGGCTCCCACCATCCGATCAGCCTAAAACTTCATGTATGGTCTAAGGGATATAAAGTAACCGCACACGTCGAATTTTAGCTCCCAGATCTCTGTAGAAGTTGTCCAACAGACAAATCAGCCCTGAATCGTCAATCTGCGGTCCGCCTGAGATCTGGATATACTTCAAGTTTGGTCCCGACCGTTTAAATGGGATGATAAACATGATGGACGGATTGGATTTCTGAAGAACATCACATTGGGCCCCGTATGCGTGGCATGTGCATTGAGCACATGTGTAGCCGCGCCACACCGAACCGAAGGACTCGGTCAAAGTCGGTTTGACCGACCGACTCCAGCATGAAAACGGAAACATCCATTTTTTTCAAACAGCGTTAACGCTGTTTGTGTTTGAATAGGTTGTGGGCCCCACCAATTGTCCATATAGGCAATCCAACCGTTCACCAGATTCCCATGGCCCATGTTACCAAGTCCTAGGTGGAAAATGTTCAAGCAGAAGTGATGATGTGATTACAACCGTTTAGAAGGAGATTGACGGTAAACGAAGAACTCTGGTGGTCCACACCGAATACAATTTCAAACTAGACATCCCTGGACGTTTCTTCGTTGGGAGTCAAATGAACGGATTGGATTTCCAAAATTAGTGAGGGAATGGGCCCCACCAGCGTTACAGTGGAGGAGATTCGCGGTTCCCTGTTTCCGCGTTCATCCGCTGCGGTTTTTACGGAAGATTGTACGATCATAGCCTTGATCAGGTGGATGATCCAAACCGTCCATCATGTAGAGGACCCAAAAATGTGCCAAGGGACGTTGTCATTTTACAAAGAAAGCAAAGGAAGATGGGAGTCTTCGTTGCAGTTTTCCGACTGCGAAAAAGCTTTTGCTGCTGCCGTGGAAACGTCCAGTTTCTGCTGCGAAACTGAAGTCGATCAATGTTCTCTTTCATCCCTGGCAGCTATAAAGAGAAGAGAAAAGAGAGAGTCAGGGAGTCTCACGTGGAGAGAGAGAGAGAGAGAGAAAGAGAGAGAGAGAGAGAGAGAGAGAGAGAGAGAGAGAGAGAGAGAGAACTGTTTGTTCTTTTTGTTTGTTTCTCTGAACTTTGAGAGAGATAGTCCATCCATGACGGGCTAAACCTCTTAGCTAGGGCTAAGAGGTGAAGCTTGTGGCGTGATGGGGAAGATCCTATGGTTTGATTCATGTTAGACTGCACAGACGTTGATTCCGGTTTGATTTTGAGAAATACCTTTAGTTTTAATGGTTTGCTGTGACTTACATTACAACAGATCTGCGATGGCTTTGTGTATTTCCCATTCATTATTGTGTATGCAGTTAGGAAGCTTTGTTGTTCACTATCGCCCCTTGGACATGGTTGGATGACGGAATTCTTCCCAATAGTCATACATCTCTTAGATTGGTTTTAAATTCTGTTGTTTATTTTGCCTCCTGGGCATTGTTTGGTGATGGAATCTATTCTAATTTATATCTGTCTTATCTTTTGAAAACTGGATTAAAGGAAGTCTAGTTGAGTTCGTGAATCAAGCATAGATCTCCCTGATCTCTACAAGTGGATCCTCTGAATCCCTAGTTTCCTTCTCTAAATTCTTAAAGTTTTAAATTGTTATTTCACCATTATTCACTCATAATCACTTGATTTAGATTACATCTCGCTCTAGTTTTGGTTCTGGTTACTTTCAGATCACGTACAGGTTTAAGTCCCTGTGGATTCGACCTCGGTCTTACCGAGTTTTATTACTACATCACAACCCTATACTTGGGGAGTGAACAGGTTTTTGGCGCCGTTGTCGGGGATTGACAGCTATGTTTTCTGAGATTAACTAGTTTTAGGACAAGTTTAGGATTAGGATTTTCTAATTTTAGGTTAGAATTTTTTCTGTTTAATTTTTAGAAATTAACCTGTTTTCCTGTTTTGTAGGATCCTAACATACACTTCTAATTCGGTAATTTCTTTCTAATTTTCTACTTTTTCGATTTTTAGAATTAAGATTTTAGTTTTAGAAATTCTCTTATTCTAGGTTTCATTTTTAGAAACTAACTTTCTCTTTTTAGAATTTTTTTTTATTTCTAGGCTTTCGTTTATTTTAGAAATTCTTTTTCCTTTTTAGAAACTAACACTATTTTCTATTTTAGGATATTTAGGATTAGGTTTTTTTATAACTTTCTAACTTTAGGTTTACAACTTTCCTCTTTTGTTCTTCTTCACCTAGGTTAGTTATTTTCCTTTTTAGTAACTAACTTTCTATTTATTTATTTATTTTTATTTTTTTAGAAACTTTTCGACTTTAGGATTTCTATTTTTAGAAACTAATTTCTTTGTTTTATTTTGCAGGATTCTAATATAGAAACTTCCAACTTGGTAACTTCTTTCTAATTCTTTCTCTTTCTATTTCTAGATCTCTTATTGCTGTAGGATTTTTTTTCTTTATTTTATTTTAGGATTAAACTCAGAATTAGGGTTCACCATGGAAGCTTGGGTACGTATTTATGCTAAGATGGATAAGCAGTTTTGGGGAATGCCTGAGGGTGTTGGAATTCAACGTATACCTCAAGATTTTTCTCCATCGAGAACCGACATTGAGAACCGACTAGAACGATATGTTCCATCGGTTAATAGCTCCGTATATGATCATAATTATGGGAATGAAGATTATTATCAACCATCATATTCTCCCATGCATGATTAGTATGACTATAACCAGTGGAAACATCAAAACTGGGAAGATGAACCAACAACATGTATAATGATTATTCTCTTGGATACCCTATCATTGAGATCCAACCAGAAACGATCCAAGAGGATTCATTTCAGCGTAACATGGCGTGTCTTGCGGAAACTATAAAAACTTTGGAAGCACTTACTTCAAGTGATAATTCTCTTAGGTCCTCTACCTTTAAAATTCAACCAGAAACAATTCAAGAGAATTCTCAAAATTCCTTCCAAACTCTAGAGCTCAGCCAACAAAATACACTCCAAAGACTACAAGAACTTATAAAAGATATTCAACAAGGGAGTTCACATGATGCGATTATGGAGAACTCTGGAATTTGGAATGGTGAGTTGGATTCCTATAACATCCCGGATTTTTGCCAACCTGGGATTAGACGTCCTTAGGCAATGGGTTGCTCCTAACACCTTATTAATTTGTCAGAACTGAACCCCACAGTCTAAAATCGCTTCTGAACGCATTTCCTTCACAAATCTCACCCTTCACTACCTTATTCTTTCAATTCTTCTAAGCACTTTCATCCACAACTATCCTAAACTAGCTAAGTAGTATAACTTGGATCACTTTATACACAAATACAAAGGCCCAGGTACCACCTCAGACAGAAATCATACAAGACTAAATCCTTTAGAAATTAGGCAAGAATTAGCTAGTGCTAAACTAGAGTACCTGTGAAATTAGCACCAATCGCTTTAAATATGATCTGCAAGACCCAAAACTTATAGAATCATCGATGCTACAGTACCCTATAATCTAGGATCAATCTCATTACCCAGCTGCCCTCGGGAGCATCTCGAAAATTCCGTATCGGATCTGGACCGCACGTCGGAAGTCCGATTAACACGAAGTTAAGGAACTAGGACCGCCTCGCTGGGCTTGACAACCATCTCAAAGATCAGGTTCAGCCGATGTCCCACGACCATTCGTTTGGATCCGGAGTGAGGGAGTGTGAAAAACATTATTCCCTTTACAAAATAAATATCTGGAATAGTGATCTGGCACCATTCGCTTGCGCATCAGTATTAAGCAACCAGACCGTCAGAATCATACCAAATTACACCCTCGGATCAGGAAAAATTTCAGGAACATTTACATGTACTTGGAATTTCGGATCGTGGCCCACTGACCGTTGAAATGAAAGTGGTCCGCCACGTGCGATCTGGGAATCCGATCGAGTCGAAAACGTAATCCCACATAAATCCATGTGTGGTGAGCTTAAGTTGACGTTTGACTCAAGGAGGGCCACCAGAACCTCTCTTTTGAGCTGGAAAAGTGACGAAATACCTATATTAGCAGTAACCCTTGAACAAGAGTCTATTCGGTGAGTTTTGAGACTATATAAGGACCTTAAACCCTCTCTCATGGCAGCCATACGAATTTGGGATTTGAGAGAGGGAAAAGAGAGAGAAAGTGAGGGAGAAGTGGGAGGATCTCCCTACTATCGTTCCCTGCCACCACACGGGCTGCACCATCCCTTTCTTTGACGCTTTTCCCGGCATTTCCGGCGTCGTTTCTAGGTAAGAAACCCTAACCCTAATCTGTTTTGGGGGTTTAGACTGTTGTAGGTTGTGAAATAGCTAACCTATTTCGTTCTATAGGTTGCCAAACTGCCGAATACGGAAGCTTAGCAAAACTATCGATTCCGTTGCGATTCTACGACAAAAGGTGCGGACTGTGTATAGGTTATGGTTTTCAACGTTTTTAATGTCAGATAATGATAGATTCATGATCCGCATGTAATTGCACATGTACAAAGTGCTGTCTGTTTTCCGTTTCGATTAAAGATGAAAAATATGGAATTCTACATATTCTAGGTATTTGTAGAAAATACCGTATACGTATATTTTTTGAAAATGTGTTTGACATGTTTATTTGTTATATGGATATACGATATATGGATAAAATACTTATTTGGCAAAAGGATTCGCCTAAATACATGTTTTACTTATATACACTATGTATGTTGAAATTGCGTATTCTAGAAAATACTGTATACGTATAAATTTTGGAGATGTATTTACCATGATTATTTGTTGTAGTAATATATTATACATGGATAAAATACTCGTTTGGCTAAAGGATAGCCCTAATACATGTCTTGCTAACATACACCATGTATGTTGTAATAGTGTATTTTAAGTGTTTGTAAAAATGACTGAATGAGTAAGGAATTCTCATTCGTGCTCGCCATGACTAATTGTCATGGATTCATAATTGTTGTATTGGCGATACCCCTTGACGAAGGATTTGCCCTAAATCACGCCACGGCCAATATACACTATATATGCTAAAATGTGTGGCCCAAGTGTTTGTGGAAATGGCTGAATGAATATGGAACTTGGATTCCTGCTTGCCATGACTATCTGTCGTGGGTGTACGCGTGTTATGATTGGGGCAACTCCCTAGTGAAAGGATTTGGCCTAATGCCTATGTGATCGACATATGTCATGTATGTGATGTATGTAGTTCAAGTGTATCTTGAAATGTCTGAGTGAGTAGTAGTTAGCAAATTGTAATGTATAAGGATGTTGAGATATGATTCTCAACCTCTTTTAACTGTGTATGATCTCTTTTGATAGTTGTGTGATTAGGAATTGAACATGTACAAACTCATGCTTGTGTTGTGATTCATAACATGCTCAACTGCTTTATGATTTTAACTATGTAATGCATATGTTTAAATCTATATTTACGTTGTATGATCCGTCATGGGTCATGGGGGAGAGGGAGCAACGAGTGCGTGCAACAGCCCTGGCAGCCCTAAACGGATAATACCAGACCTTGACTGTATGAGTTGAATCTTGATCCATTACTGCTTTATCTATCTGCAATTGATTGTGTTTGGGGCTATGATTATGGCCCAGGCAATCGGTAACGGGATTGAACTCGTGGCTGAGATTCATTTGCCACGTGGGATGTGTTCGACGAACTCGAGTCGTGCGTTGCCTGTCGGCAGTGGCTAGGCCACACGAAGTTGTTTATGCACTTTATGTCGTGCAGCTCAACGGGCGATCGTGCTAGTCGAGTCGTCAAGTAACCGATCTTCCTTATGCATGTTCACCATTTTTGGACGCTACTGCTTGAACCTAAGGTACCAAACTTACCAGTGAAACCCCCTTTTAACCATGGTAACTCGATCCGCTAAGACGCATGAGCCGGGCATGGTGGTATGGGACACCGTGGTCGAGCTGTCGGCCTACGCTGGGGCACATGTGCCTCCCCGTAGTGACCATTGCGCAACCAACTCGTGAGCCGAATATGGTGGTATGGGACACTGTATTCGAGCTGTCGATACTTACGGCGAGAGCCGAGTACGTGAGACCTGTACTCGTGCTGAGGGGCGACGAGTCCTCTGTAGTATCTTCGAGTATACTCCGAGGTCTGTGATTGGCGACGAGTCTTTCACAGCGACTAGAGTATGAGTGGAGCCGAGTACGGTGAGACATGTACTCGAGCTGACGGCTAGTGATTGAGCCGAGTACGGTGAGACCTGTACTCGAGCTGACGGTCAGCAATTGAGCCGCATACGGTGAGATCTGTATCTGTGCTGACGGGTGACGAGCCCTTTGCGATGCCTTCGCTATACCTCTCAAACCATAATATCGTATGAGATTAACTAGGATTGACGACCCTAGAATGGATCATGTTTGGGAATGATACAAGGGAGGTACTGATCAGGGTCGAATATTACATATCAGACCCCAGTAATTGCCTAAATTTACATACCTGATAAGGCTTAATGGAATATTTTAATCGTTTTCATTGCAGGATGTAATAATGAGCGTTGGACTGAAAAGAGGATTAAAAGCATGGATTTGATGATCCAAAGCCACCTGAGCACGGGATGGACTCCAGAGAACCAATAATAAAGATTTTACACGCCTGGGATTTGAGAGAAAGCAAGCCAAAGGAGCCCGAAAAGGGTCCAGAATGCAAGATCACATGGTTCCCACCATCCGATCAGTTCGAAACTCCATACATGGGATGAGGGCCATAAATTAACCGTACATTTCAAATTTCAGCCCTCGGATCACTATGGAAGTGTCCCAACTGACAAATCAGCTCGCAAACTGTTGATTTCAGGCTCACCTGATAATCGGAACTGCCTCAAACTTGATTTCGGCGGTTAACATTATATGAAGAAAAGGATGGACGGTGCAGATTTCTCCAGAACATTGCATTGGACCCCACATGCTTGAGCATGTGCATAAAGCGCACGTGCGCTGGCGCTACACCGAACCGCCGCCTCGGTCAAACGACGCTGACCCGCGCTCCCTCCCTCAGCAGCAGCTGCGGCTTCCAGCGTCCGCAAAACGACCGATGGGTTTCGGTTGTGGGCCCCACACGTCCATCAAATCGCCGATCCAGACCGTCCATTGTCTCTCTGGTATCGATATCATCAACGTGTAGGTGGCCGAATCTCAAATGAGAGCGAGTATGGAAATCTAACCGTTCAAAAGCATCTTGGACGGCGGAGAAGAAATCAGGTGGGCCGCATCAATAGGTATTCAGAACTGATCCCTTCCTAACAGTTTTTCGAGAGGGATCCAATGGACGGAGTGGATTTCTCAAGAAAACATCACAGTGGACCCCACCATTTATGCAGCGGAAGCAGTCCGCGTCTCTGCTTCTGCGTCAGCGTAACCGGCCGCTGTCCGTTTTTGCGAACGGCTGTGGGCCCCACACATCGCCCGTACGGCTGATCCAAACAGTTCATCTTGAAGAGGGCCGCGAGCACTACAACCCATGTTGAAACTTTGTAACCATGCGTACACACGTGGATATACAGAGGGCCACAAAAGGGCTGCCCTGCAACGTTCAAAACTGATTCTTCGTTGTTTTCTCCTCTGGGCCGCGTTAATGGACGTTCAAAACCACCCATTCTTGACTGAAATTTCGTCCTGAATCCAATGGACGGGGTGAATTTTCTAGAAAACACTTCGGTGGGGCCCACCGATCATGGCTGCGAAAATTTCCATTCCATGTCCTGCTACAACTCTGCCACTGATCCAGCTTTCAGCAACTATAAAAAAAGAGTCTTGGACATGGGAAAAACATTCAAAACAGGGAGGAGTTCCAGATCTACAGCAAGGGAGAGAAGAAAGAGAAGAAAGAAGAGAGAGAGAAATTGGTTTGATTTTTCTCTTATGACTTTTCATTTTATTTTTCCATCTGTTTAATGGATTTTATGGGTAACTAATCTCTCAGCTAGGGCTGAGATGAAAACCCTAATTTGAACACCCTTTGTTCTATGTTGATTTTACTTTAATTAGATTGGTTGTTTCTTTCCCTAGGGTGCTTGATTGCTTTAAATTCTATACTTCTCCATCTATGAACTTGATCAGAATCTATGGATGGATGTGGTTTGGATGCTTATTCTAGGCGCTTGTATCTGATCATGAACAGGTTCCTGTAAAGGAAGAAACAGGGTGCTTTACTGAACTGCATATTCCATATGCCCGATTTGGACATGGGATATGTTATTCATGGCATTGCTTGAAGGAATTAGACAATCTGTATGCCGATTAAGGACATGGGATATGTTATTCATGGCATTGCTTGAAGGAATTAGACAATCTGTATGCCCGATTAAGGACACAGATTGTTCTTTCTCTAGATAAGTTAGATCAATCTAAATTAAAGTGAATTAACAGACAAAACAAAGGTTAGGATAATTAGGGGTGGATTCGAAAGTCCGAGTGCTCTCTTTGATTGAATTTTCTTCCTTATTCTCAATGTTTTTTTTTCATAGATTTGTGTTAGTAAATTGCTCCATTATTTGTTGAATTAGTTAAGGAGAATCACATATTTGAATTGTGACGATCAGTCCTCGTGGGATTCGACCTCGATCTTACCGAGTTATTACTACATCACAACCCTATACTTGGGGAGTGAACAGGTACCTTAGTTTCCCAATACTGCTGTTTGAAATGGACTAATAATAACTCGGTAATCATGATCATCATCGCACCGCATGTGCTTAGTAGATGTGGCGCACTGAGGGAGTTAAGCATTCGCGAACATAGATGATGTCGCATGAGGGTGGTTTGGCAAGGGCATACAGCATCATGTCATTTCATTCTCGCACTTAATAAGAGTAGTTAGAATTGTTTGATTTGTATTGCTTTATCATTACTGCTTGATTGAATTGATAACATGTAACCTATGCTTTATTGTTCCACTGAGTTGATCACTCACTCCCACATTACGGGACGGTGTTTGCAACACCAACCAGATTTGTTGAGTTTCAGGTGTTGGCGATGCTTATGAAGCAGAGCCGAACTACTACTATGATGTTGAGGAGGAGTTCTCCTACACGTAATCTCTGACAGGTCTATGAAGACCTGGTATTTTATTGACGGGGCTACAGTACTTGAGATAGGAGACATTACACTTCCTCACATTTGGTATATTTTAGAACTGTATTTGAAATTATTTAACCTGGTAATGTTATCACACTCTGGAGACTCTCCATAGTTTATATATTTTATCTATCTATCACAGTCTTCCTTCTTGCAAATTTAACTGTCTCTGGAGTATGATATGCTGCTTTGGCTTAATCTCACTCATGTTCAATGCACGAATACAGTCAACATTCAAACATCATCATTTTTTGTTGCATAAGTGATGTTTGGAACTCAGGAGTGGAGTTTATGCTCGACCCCCGATTTTCAGGGCGTTACAATTCCATTAATGATCATATGGTTCATTTCCGATGAGTCGATCTCGATGACTATTCAAAAGAATGGTGAAGAGTCATGGGTGTCTTTCAAATATAATGATGATGACACACTTCACTCACAGGACACATTAGATTTCAATGATGAGTATTGGGATGACGATCATGAATATGCAGCCCCAGTTCCCCTGGAATTAATCTCAAGTTTGGTCCAGGTCAATGATCAAGAAGTACACGAAGGGAGCGGTCATAATGAACTACTCCACTCTCCTGACATATCTGATTTGAAAATGGATGAGCTCCTTACAACTGACCCTTATACCTCTTGTGAGACATGTTTGGACGATTCCCTCGAATTGAATGATGATATGATTTAGGAGATGGACGAGTTACTTGATACGACTCTGGAATTTGAAACCACCAGTTGAGGCCGCCATCTGAACTGTTGAGTTTTGACGATTCAATGCCTCTTCTGAGTGGTATCAATAAACAAAGTCCTCACATCGATACTTCGTCTCCTGACCGTCAATTTGTTTACGCAGGTTGGAGTAAGAGAGCGTACATCCGTCCACTTTCAATTTTGATGGATTCCTTGGGCAGATCATCACGAGCTCCCATGTGAAAAATAAGTCACACTCAGCTGAACTTCTCAACTCTTGGGATGATTGCTTAACACACTTTGTAGATTCAAACGATCCCATGTCAATAGACAAAGTGGATGCCTTGCATAACAACATCTCGGTAGTTATCACTGACCGAGAGAACCCTTATTCTGAAGCCACTTCTTCCCCTGACCCTGAATGTTTACCACTAAAGGAAGAGGAGCTAAAAAGTGAACTGAAGTAAGACTACATTACTTCCTGAAAATTTTTCTGAATTGTATCTACCTGTAGTCTCTGATTCACCATGGGATACTAACTTTGAAACTTTTTCTGACACAGGTGAATCATATATACTTTGGATACCTCAGGCGAATCAACGACAAATTTTTGTTGAGGTACATAAGTTTCTTTGGCCATTCATGCTCCAGGGCATCAAAGCCTATTGCAAAAAGGGCTTTTGGATGATCCTGTTGAGAAACCTACTGAGAAATTTATCTAGATATTGGCCGGAAGAGAACCTTGTGGCATTACTGAGTAGTCTTTCCCCTGCTTTCATAGGATTAGGGTAATTTCTTTAGTCTGCTGAAGACGTTAAACTTAGCGCTCCTGGGAGGCAACCCAGCTTTTGATTCCATGATTAGTCAATTCAATGTTTATGGGTACATTGCTGTAACACTCTCACGAGACTACAACTCGTCCACTAGGGGCAACCTAGGGGTTTAAAGGCTTTTTGCATACGCTAATGCAATCTAGAGCACCTGCGAAAGTGGTATAGGT
The DNA here is from genome assembly GCA_021015155.1 of Magnolia officinalis. Lineage (NCBI taxonomy): Eukaryota > Viridiplantae > Streptophyta > Magnoliopsida > Magnoliales > Magnoliaceae > Magnolia > Magnolia officinalis. The sequence continues at coordinate 2,467,581 of JAJHSJ010000017.1, read as the reverse complement.
AGGAGTTTATTTTTGTTATTTGTGTTTTACTTTCGATTGGTTTCACTCTTGTGCTGACCCGCTCTCATGTTGAGATCTCTATGGAAAAGTCTCTCTCGACTCGTTACCCAGGTACTATCTTCCCATCACTTCTCATTTACTTTCATTGTCCCATGTGCATTGCATGCTTACATCTTTTACATTGAGGACAATGTAGATTTTAGGTTGGGGGTGGGAGATTAGGTTTCCTAATCAGTGTTTTCTTGGTCTTGAGCAAAAATTTGGTCTTGAAAAAAATTTGTGAAAATTTTTAAATTTTTCTGAAATTTCTTGTGAATTCAAAGTGATTTTGACAGCCATCTTTGATTTAGAATTACAAGATAAGTGATGTTGGTAATTGTGACTCTTAGATTCCGTTATTTGTTAGATTTCACAGTTAAAGTCGAATTGTTAATCCATGATTAGAGGTTTTAAACATTGATTGAGTCATGATTTCACAAGACACATCTTCCTTGCACATTAAGGTTCAGTTCGATATTAAAGGATTAACTTGGTGACCACTAAGCTTGAAAGGAACCAACCTGAGAAATTGAAAGGATTGGGCGAATGGTCTTCACCATAAGTTTGATCCCTATAGGTGTAGATTTAATTCCACACGGATAATATGTGAAAAGGGATTGGTGTACAGTCTTTACCATAGGTTTGCTCCCTATAGGTGAGGATGTGATTCCCCTTCTTGGCGTTACTTCTAATGAAAAAAATCAAAAGCTAAAAGAATGAAAGGATCATCTGTGAGGAAAGTTTTAAGTAAGGTTTTGGTTGTCATGATTTCTCTTGTTGGTTACCAATGATATCAAGAAATAACGGATTGAATCTTAATGATCGATAAGCCGAGATTACACTATACACCCTGGAACTCAATGTTTTGAATTTTTCTAATTGATGGATGAATACTTTGAACTTGATTATGAAGTTTACCATGTGCTTGAGTCTAGGAGAGAATAATACCTAACATTCATGAATTTTAGATTTCTCGTATCTGAATCGTTTTTCAAGATTTCACTCGGTTGCATAGAAATTGCCCTGTAATTCTCAACTTATTTTTCGCATATTTTGCTCAGGACTAGCAAAATGCTGGTTGAGGGTTGTGTTGAGGGTCGAATATTGCATATCAGACCTCTATTATTGCCTGATTTTAAGTACATGATAATGCTTAATGGAATATTTTAATCGCGTTTTGTTACAGGGTGTAATTAGGAGCATTGACTGAAAAAGAGTACCACAAGTATGGTTTTAATGCTCCAAGGTCACCAGAGCAAGGAACGGACTTCAGAGGACCAATACTGACGGATTTACACCGCCAGGGATCCGAGGAATCAAGCCATTCGCATCGAACGGGCCCGAAAACCAGCCAGAATGCAAGATCATAAGGCTCCCACCATCCGATCAACTTAAAACTTCATGTATGGTCTGAGGGATATAAAGTAATCGTACACGTAGAATTTAGCTCCCAGATCTCTGTAGAAGTTGTCCAACAGACAAATCAGCCCCTGAATCATTAATCTGCGGTCCGCCTGAGATCTGGATATACTTCAAGTTTGGTCCCGACCATTTAAATGAGATGATAAACATGATGGACGGATTGGATTTCTGAAGAACATCACTTGGGCCCCGTATGTGTGGCATGTGCATTGAGCACATGTGTAGCCGCGCCACACCGGACCGAAGGACTCGGTCAAAGTCGGTTTGACCGACCGACTCCAGCATGAAAACGGAAACTTCCGTTTTTTTTCAAACAGCGTTAACGCTGTTTGTGTTTGTTGTGGTGCCCCACCTATTGTCCATATAGGCAATCCACCCGTTCACCAGATTCCCATGGCCCATGTTGCCAAGTCCTAGGTGGAAAATGTTCAAGCAGAAGTGATGATGTGATTACAACCGTTTAGAGGGAAGATTGACGGTAAACGAAGAACTCTGGTGGTCCACACCGAATACAATTTCAAACTAGACATCCCTGGACGTTTCTTCGTTGGGAGTCGAATGAACGGATTGGATTTCCAAAATTAGTGAGGGAATGGGCCCCACCAGCGTTACAGCGGAGGAGATTCGCGGTCCCTGTTTCCGCGTTCATCCGCTGCCAATTTTTGCGAAAGATTGTACGATCATAGCCTTGATCAGATGGATGATCCAAACCGTCCATCATGTAGAGGACCCAAAAATGTGCCAAGGGACGTTGTCATTTTACAAAGAAAGCAAAGGAAGATGGGTTTTTCGTTGCCGTTTTCCGACTGCGAAAAAGCTTTCGCTGCAGCCGTGAAACGTCCGTTTCTGCTGGCGAAACTGAAGTCGATCGATGCTCTCTTTCGTCCCTGGCAGCTATAAAGAGAAGAGAAAAGAGAGAGTCAGGGAGTCTCACGTTGAGAGAGAGAGAGAGAGAGAGAGAGAGAGAGAGAGAACGTGAGAAAGAACTGTTTTGTTTTTTTTGTTTGTTTTTCTGAACTTTGAGAGAGATAGTCCATCCATGACGGGCTAAATCTCTTAGCTAGGGCTAAGAGGTGAAGCTTGTGGCGTGATGGGGAAGATCCTATGGTTTGATTCATGTTAGACTGCACAGACGTTGATTCCGGTTTGATTTTGAGAAATACCTTTAGTTTTAATGGTTTGCTGTGACTTACATTACAACAGATTTGCGATGGCTTTGTGTATTTCCCATTCATTATTGTGTGTATGCAGTTAGGAAGCTTTGTTGTTCACCATCGCCCCTTGGACATGGTTGGATGACGGAATTCTTCCTAATAGTCATACATCTCTTAGATTAGTTTAAATTCTGTTGTTTATTTTGCCTCCTGGGCATTGTTTGGTGATGGAATCTATTCTAATTTATATCTGTCTTATCTTTTGAAAACTGGATTAAAGGAAGTCCAGTTGAGTTCGTGAATCAAGCATAGATCTCCCTGATCTCTATAAGTGGATCCTCTGAATCCCTAGTTTCCCTTCTCTAAATTCTTAAAGTTTTAAATTATTATTTCACCATTATTCACTCATAATCACTTGATTTAGATTATATCGCTCTAGTTTTGGTTCTGGTTACTTTCAGATCACGTACAGGTTTCAGTCCCTGTGGATTCGACCTCGGTCTTACCGAGTTTTATTACTACATCACAACCCTATACTTGGGGAGTGAACAGGGAGCACATTAAAACTCCATATTGGACCTGAACCGCGCGTCGAAAGTCTGATTACCCGAAACTATACGGTTATAACTGCCTTGCTGGGCTTGACAAGCATCAGGGAAATCAAATACAAATAATATCCAGAAACGCATAACTTGAGCCCGGAGCGAAGTGTGTGAGAAACGCGAATATCCATAGGAAATGAACTCAAATTTAAGTGATTTGGGTCGTCCGCTTGCAGGCCAAATTTAAGGTTTCAGACTATCAGATTCTGACCCAACTACACCCATGGATCAGAAAAATTTCCCTACACATGTCAGTGTACTTGTGGCCCTGATCGAGTGACGATGACCATTGAACTGAAACTGGTCCTCCACAGTAGATCTCCAAATCTGATCGGACTGAAATCTTAACCTGACATGGATCCTTTATTAGAGAACTTTCCTCAGACCGTATGCAGGCATTGGACCTCCAGATGAGCTCCGTTGGCCCGAAACAGACGTCTTTTGTCTATATCTAAGTATATCATGGCCATGGGGCCATTGACATCAGTTCTGGGCCTATATAAGGGCCTTAACCCATCCCTCTCTCATTCCATACGAATTTCCTAACCCTAGGAGAGTTAAGAGAGAAAAGAGAAGGAGAAAGTGAGAAGAAGTGAGAGAGTTGTGGTTTGTTGCTGGGATTCATTCCCGTCACTCCACGTGCTGAATCCCTTCTTCCGTGTCGCTATACCGATGATTCTGACTCCATTTTTGGGTAAGGAATCCTAACCCTAATCTGTTTTAGGTATCTAAATAGGTAGATCAGTGAAATAGCTAACCTACTTTATGTTATAGGTAGTCGTTGTGCCGTAGACAAAGACGTAGTGTTCAAACTGAACTCGGTATGGGTTTACCGGTGAAAGGTGCGGATTATAAATGTTTAGGTTATGGTTTTCAAGGCTTTCAATGTTAGTTAATGATTTATAACTGACTTGATTGTTGTTACATGTTCTTAAATGCGATGTTTTTCGTATATTACACATATATATAAACTATGTTGATTTTTAATGCATTTCATGTGTTTGTTGAAATGTTTGAATGAATATGGAATTATGATTTGTGCTTGCTATGATTATTGATTGAGAATATACGATTGTTGTATGTGTGGCAAATCCTTTGTGAAAGGATTTGCTATAATATCTGTTATAACTACTTTATTACATGTATGTTAATACGCGTAGTCTAAGTGTTTGATAAAATGTCTGAATGAGAAGTTGCTTGTTGAAATGTATTTAATAAGGGTGTTGAGATAGGATTCTCAATTACCTTATCTATAGTTACAGTTTCCTTCATGTAACCTATCTTACTACTGTGTGCTTTATGGATGAAATGCCTATGTATGACAACATGTGTACTATGTGTTTGTTAAAATGTTCAAATGAGATTTATATTGAAATTGGTTGTCACATGCTGTTTGACTATCACATATGAATGCCTATTATGTTTGAATATGATTGAGACTATTATGTAGTCCAAGTAATCGGTAATGATTCCTGAATTAGTGGACAATGCCATTTTACCACACAAGACACGTTCGATGAATCCGAGTCGTACGCTTTTTGTCGACAGTGGTTAGGCCACGCGGAGTGGTTACGTGATCCATGTCGATTAATGCAACATGCGCTCGTACCAGTTGAGCTTGTCCAGTAACCCGATTGGCCTAATGTATGTTCACCATGTATGGACGTTGCTGCTTGAATCTAAGGTACCACTTATCACATGTCAAGTCCGTTTCAACCTTGGTACCACGATCCGTCAAGACTCATGAGCCAGACATGGTGGTATGGGACACTGTGGTCGAGCTGTCGGCTTACGTTGGGGTGACGAACCTCCCTGTAGTGTCAATTGAGCAACCCAAACTTGTGAGCCGAATATGGTGGTATGAGACATTGTATTCGAGTTGTCGGCCTACGCTAAGGTGACGAGTCTTTCCCGTAGTGACCTCGAGTATAAACTAAGGCCTATGCTGAGGTGACGAGCTTCTTCATAGTGACCTGAATTTGCCTGTCCACTGCTACTAAATCAGGGGTGACGTTACCCTGTAACTTGCCTATTGTATGTGATTAATTAGGACTGACGACCCTATATGGATCATTGTTTGGGTAAATGATATAAAGGGAGGTACCTTAGCTTCCCAAACCTGCCGTATGAATAAGTTTAATCAAGAACTTGACTAATACGACCATGCACCGCATTGCATGTGCCTTTGGCGTGGGTGTTGAGCACAATGGGAGTTTAGCAAGTGCGACTGTGTGATGATATCGCTGAGGGAGTGCAGGCGAGAGCATGCATCATTAATACATATCATTCTTGCATTAACCAGAGTACTTAGGAATGATTGTTGTATTGCTTTACATTACTGCTTGACTGAATTGATAACATATTAACATTTGCCTTATAGCTCCACTGAGTTGATCACTCACTCCCACTTTGGGACGGTGTTTTAAAACACCAACCAGACTCTGTTGTAGATGCAGGTAGCGACGATGTCTATGCTGTTGATTGGGAATTCATAGATGAGGAGGAGGAATTCTCCTACGTTTAGATATCAGGCGGGTTTATGTAGATCATGTACTAATCGATGGGATTTCAGGGATTTTACAATCTAGTCGGACTTTCACATTTTGTATTTTGTAACTTTTAGATCAAACACTTGTATATATTCAGCCTGGAACAGATTCATACTCCGGATGGTGAAATACTTTCATGTTATAATTAAAGTACTTAAGTCTTCCGCTTGCCTAATTTAATCGCACCTGGAGTATGATATGTTATTTTAGATTAATCCCATTCATATTTAATGCACTCATACGGACAACATTTAATCATCATTATCTATGTTGTATAAGTGATGCATCGGATCTCGGGAGTTGAGCCTTTGCTTGACCCTCGAAATTCGGTCGTTACAGGTTGGTATCAGAGTATCATTTAGATTAAACTGGACCTGGGTTATGGTAACACGACGCACACTGACGTACTTTGACTTAAGAGGAAGCTTTAAAATGTAGAAATGATCATAGGATCCCAAGTTTCGCCCAACGGTGATCATATGACCGTTGAAGTGAAACTGACTATAGAAACGGGACCTGTAAGCGTTTGTGATCATGCGAGATGATCCCAATCCTTTTCCAGACCGTTAATCGATGAGTTTAGACGATGATTCTGTGTATTCCACACTCAAATAACCGTAAAAGCATGAATAAACGTGAGATGGAACTCGAAACCACACCAAATGGACTCAAGGGCCCAAACTGCCCAAATCGGGGGGGATAGTGGACCGCGATGGCATCGCGCCACCCGCGAGGCCTCACGGTCCATGGACAGCGGGCCAGTCGGGCTGGACAAGCCGACCATTGTACATGCATGTGGGGCCCACAAAACACGTGTGAGACCCCTTATATCCTCCCTTTTGACTTCATTCTCTCATTCCAAGCTTCCAAACCCCTCCAAGCTCTCAAAAATATGATTTTTCACCTCAAATCCACTCCTCCATTCTCATATCTTATTCTTCTTCATCACTATATACCCACCTCCCACTATTTCTTTCAAATCCATCTCCTATCTCCCACATTTCCTCCCATTCGAGTACACAAACCCTCATTTGTGCCTCAAAAATCTCAAAGTCCAATAACCCATCCTATCCCCCCATCTTGTTTCACTCTCATGGCTCTTTTCAAGCTCGTGGCGGCTATATTCTCTCTGTCCACACTCCTTTCCCTCATGAGAAAGAAGAGAGCTCTCACGGATGAAGCTGGGCCTAGCCGCCCAACCTGTCCAAGGAGGAAATCGGGTGTCGAAGCAAGCTCAAGCGTCGATTGGGAGATAAGGACGAAGTAGGATCTCGATCCCCAAATTCCTCTCGAAAGAGCTATATTGGCGAACATAGGACATGGTAGGTTCCAGGGTCGTAGAGTCCTCTTTGAAGCGCACGTGGACGGGAAGCTGTTTGGGCTTTATCCGGTGATGGATCTTCTATTGGACGCAGGGTGGGGTCCCATATTTGAGGGCAAGTCGCGTGTGAATGAGAGCACTGTCTGAGCCTTCTACGCCCATATACGAGAGCCACTGCTGGACCTCTTCAGTTCTCTATCCTCGTGGGAAGGCGGGAAACCATTGTCAATGTGGACTTGATAGCCCGAATCATGGGGATGCAGCGTGGTGAGGTTCATGCTAGTGAGAAGAATCTCAGGAGTATACGTGAAAAAGATCGCCGCATGCAGTTTCTATATGGCCGACTGGTCCACTGGAAGTGGGGCAATTGCCTCGAAGCGTCCGATATGACAGAAGACTTCCACCTACTCCATTACATATATATTCACATGCAATGTGTATCCTAGGGGGAGCAATCGCAGTGAGTGCACGCATCTGATGGTAGATTTCCTATACCAAGCTGGGCAATGAGACAAGCTGATTGACTTTGAACCCCCTTCATAAGGTGAAAATAAAATCACTGGTCATAGTCCATAAAACAATGGGATGAAAACATGCCATGCTTGTATGCCATCGAACCCCCTTCATAAGGTGACTCCCGATTAAAAACCTCAAGTGCGCTTCATAGAATGCTTCAATGGTGGGCATTCCATTTCCCACCGTTTCGTGGACGCTGATAGGCTATTACCCCGCCATCCCTAGCTAGGAATGAATGGGTGCCCCCATGATATATGGGTATGTATAGGTTTTAACCATACCGTTCATCTATTTGGCCATATCATTTTAGTTTACATGACCAAAAATGAGAGAGATCCAAATTTCAAGTGGACCGAACCATAGGAAGCAGTAGTGATCATGACACCCACCATTGAAACATTTCTAGGGCCCACCTTGATGGTTAACTTCCATCCAAGCTGTTCATAAGGTCACGTAGACCTCCACTAAACAAAAACACAAGTATCAGCTTGATCCAAAACTTCTATAGCCCCGAAAAGTTTTCAACGGTAGGTGGTTTAATTCCGAATGTGTGGTCCACATGAGCCTTGTAACTGCCTCATTTTTATCCTTCTATTCTAAAATTATATGACCAAATGAATGGACAGTGTGGATAAAACCCATACATCACGGTGGCCCCTCAGAGCCCCTGTCTAGAGTAGTACCCAATCCGGGTCCCCATTTCTTGTGGCATGGACCATTGATTTTTGAATCTGCTAGCACATTGGATGGACAGTGGATGTCAATTAGACATCACGGTGGGCCCCACGGAGCTTTTTGTTACACCGGGTCCATGTAACAGGTGCAATATGAAATTTTGGGTCATTCTCAAGTCTTGATTCCATAAATATGACTCAGTAGTAACGCATGTCAAAATATAGGTGAATGCCATATGCCAAGATTCAGTGCATGGAGTAATTAATGAACTCAGGGAACATGCCATGGATCAAAAAAATGTGGGAGCGGATTGGACACTGAATACTTCAGTAGCCAAAAGGCTACTGAAGTGATGTGGCAAAACGCCATTGGGTAGATACCAATGGTATGTTCCCTTGGTATAAGAAATCGGATTGCGTACTGAGTTACTCAGTACCCTCTTATGGTACTGAGTAAACTCTATTAGGCCCGTAGTGATGTTTATTTCTCATCAAACCTGATCACACATATATGGATGAAGGAAAAAAAATAAATATAAGCTTGATCCAACACTTATGTGGCCCCCAAGTAATTTTCAACTGTAGATGTTCAATCACACACTGTTTCTTGTGGTGTAATTCACTTGAGGCTTTTATCAACTTTATTTTTATATTCAAACCCTAAAACTATCTGTTAAAATGGATGGATGGAGCGGATAAAATACATAAATCAAGGTGGACCCACAGAATTTACTCAGTTAAAGTACTGAGTTACTTATTACGCAATCCGCTTCCTTAGTATAAATGGTACTCCGTTAGATCCGTTAAAGGATCTTTCTCCGTTTCCGCTGTGCACCCACTCGGCCACGAAATCGGATCATCATACTGAGAAAATTCAGTTGGGCCCACTGTGAATTTGTGTGATTTATCCACACCTTCCATCTGTTTTTCCATCTAATTTTAGGCGTTGAGCTCAAAATTGAAGCTTATAAAAATCTCACGTGGACCATACCACAAGAAACAGTGGAAATAATGATTTCCACTGTTGAAACCTTTCCAGGCCCCACAGTGATGTTTATTTTTCATCCAAACTGTTCAAAGGATCAAAAATACATGGATGAAGGTAAGAAACAAATATAATCTTGATTCAAAACTTCTATGGCCCTCAAGAATTTTTCAACAGTTTAGCCTTTTATAAAATGGATGGACAGACTGGATAAAATGTATAAATCACGGTGGGTCCACGGAGTTTACTCAGTACGCAATCCGCTTCCCTTGGCCACGTACCGGAAACCACATACGTTTTTTTTTTGGAGGCGTATTTCTTCCTGCGTTGGTAACCAGGTGGGGCCACTGTGATGTTTGTGAGAAATCCTCCACTTACCTCCTTTTTTTTAATTAATGTCAGGGCATGATGCCAAAAATAAACCGTATCCAAAGCTCAAGTGGGCCGTACTAAAGGAAAATGTGGTTAGGGAAATTCCTACTGTTAAAATCTATCTGGGTTCAACAGTGTTGTTTATAAGCCATCCATACCGTTAATAACTTCATTCCTACTGGGATGAACTGAAATCACAAATATTAGCATGACTCAAAACGTCCGTGGCCCATGAATATTTCAACAGTTGATGTTCAATTATCAAGTTTTTGGCCCACTTTGAGCTTTGGAAACGGTTCATTTTTGGCTTCATGTCCTGAATTGAGCTCAAAAAACGGATGGACGGGTAGAATTTCTCACAAACATCACAGTGGGCCACTTGGGTTCCAAGAACTTCTTGCAAAAGTCTCTCACAGTAAATTCGCGTACTCTAGGATAAACAATTACGAGTGCGTGGCGGAGTGCGTTCACGGCCTAGACGGAAAAAAATCTGTTGAAAGACCATTTATTGGAAGGAAACCGCCGGTTGGTACACCAATGCCATTTTTCCACATCAGTTCAGTAGCCTTTTGGCCATTGAAGCGTTCAGTATCCAATCCGCTCCCAAATAACGTTGGTCCACTGCTCACTAGGGTTTAACTTTTATGAAACAAAAGAAAATTCAATTTTTGATACGTGACATGTTTACATTGCACACTACTTCTTGATGAATGGCCAAGATATTTGATGCCTGCCTTCCCCTCATATCCTTTACAAAGTTCTGCAATCCAGCCGTCGGTTAGTGTTGATGGATGTATCCCTAGTCTTATTACGTACTGGACCAACACAAATTGTTGGTCTGCATCAGGTGGACTTGTCCCACAAATCGTATTGGTGAAGTCATCACATGGGGCCACACGTGTAGGCTGAATGTGGACTGTTGGCGTATTTTCTATGTTCTCCACATTTCCTACGTGCGTGGCCCATCAGATGAACTAACCACATTGAATTTTGGGCTAGCCCATCTACACAGTGCAGCAAATCGAAAGCATGGATTGGATGCATGTATCCCAAAATAACTTATTATTATTATTATTATTATTATTATTATTATTATTATTATTGTAAAAGCAGTGACCAAAGGAGCTGAGATGGGTCACTTACCAGTTTCAACGCCTGGAAGGATCTCGTGTCCCACTCTCCAAGTGTTTTGCACCCTTCAAATTAATGTAGGCTTTGATGTCACCACAGAAAACAAGCCAAACCTACTTCTTCTTCTCTCAGCATCGTTAACTGTTTTATAACACACCCAAAGAGAAAAAGTAAAAGGTAAAGGGAAAGAGACTCCCCTTGCAAGCTGTGTATTCTTATTCTCATTTACTGGGGAAAAAGTGCAAAAGTTTGCTAATTTCTTACTTCGCAGATCCTTGCCATTCACATGCAATCATTCACGTTTGCCAATATGACCCATTTGTCCGTGGATCCATGGACCACAGACTTCAATGGATCCACGACAGTAGGGCTCACCATAATGTATGTAAATTTATCTCCACACCGTATATCCATTTTGCCGGCTCATTTCATGACATGAGCGCATGAATGAAGCGGATCTAAATCTCAGGTGGACCACCTGATGGGAACATCTGATCTTACAAACATGTGCTGCATTGGCAAGAGTATTCAAATCATTTTTAACTTATTGTTATAAATATTATATATTTTTTATTGGAAAGTCATAGAATATTTGTTTAATACTTATTTTTAATTGTACTGTATTATTCTTTGGATTTCAAATATTTTTTAAAAATACATATTCCAATAAAAACAAATTTTACCAACTTTTGCGAGTGGTTTCATGGCTGTTATTGCTGATTCTTAAATAAAAAAGGATCAAAACTGTTCCTAAATAAGAAATAATACCATTCTTAAAATTAAAAATGATTTGGAACTGTTCCAAAAAGCCATTTGAAAAGTCATTTCTAATATCTTAAACCGAACTTAAATGGTTTTCAACCATTTTTAAATAGCAATTTTGGTGTAGTGTGAATTGCTGAGATGGAGGCTTCTGGAATTATTTAAAATAATAATAACTATAATAATAAAAGCAAGAGGTTTCCTTGAGTACATCTGAAGAATTGAAATAGGATGTGTTGGTACCTTTTTTGGTAACCTAAAACATCTATATGATAAGCCTGCTGTAGATGGAGGAATAAAAATAAAGAAGTACTATTTTATACAAAAGTATTTGGACCTTTGATTATTCAAAGTTCATGGGAGCCATTCATGTTGAAAAGACTCAAATGCTCAGGGGCTTGAAATATTTCACTTTCGGAAGGTATTTTTTGGATTTCCAATGTATGGGGCAAGGCTCATGAATCAAACGGCTTGGATCATTGGAATTTAACCCGAGATCTAAAGGCAAGAGTTTGGATGTACTTTAAAGTGAAATGTGCTGTATGTTGGCATGTATTGCAGCAAACCTAAGAAAAAAGTGAAATTTCGGGTTTGATAATTCCACGGCGTCTCATGTATCCTGGTCATTCAAGGTTTATCAGAACTTGCTATGCTATCAAATTTTGGTGAAGATCAAGCTGTCTGAAATGCCCGCAATTTTTGTTAATAAAATTTTAATTTTAATTTTGAGGGGGAAAGAGAACCACCAATCTCATCCTTCCTCTTCTCTGTCTTTATTCAAAACTTTTCTTGTATTTCGTAGTCTCTCAACGAACTCTCTTTCTTAAAAGGGGAACATAAGAGAGCAAGAGTCCTATCAAAATTAAAAGAAACAAAAAAAAAAAAAAAAAAAAAAAAAAAAAAAAAACGCGAAAGGAAAAGTGGAAAAGAGAATTTTTGGAATTCGTCTATTTAGTTTAGTGTATTTTGTTTTCTTTTGTTTTTCTTATGAAATAGTTAATTTGACATGATATACACATTGGATGGACTGGATCAATCAAACATCCATTGTGTAGGTTTAATTCATTTATGTAGAAATATATACTGATGTGTGTGGCGTTAAGGCTAATGTGCAAATCGGTGAGATTTTTCCATCATGGACAGCGATCAGTATGATCTGTACTATTCATAGGTGTTCTAAAACTTAATTATGTAATATTTTTAAGAATCAGACAAATTCGACACCTCAATGGACCGTACTGATCATAGATCTAACAATTTCTTCTTTAATCTAACAAAATTGATAAAAATCGGAAGAATAATTCTCTGCGCAAGCTACAACTTGGTACAGAGAATTACATAACATAATCTAAAATGGGTGATTAAATCATCACCATTCATTATATTCTTAAAATTAAAATAAATTAAAATCTTAGATTCCATAATAATCAGACTATTGGATGAGTTGCATCAATCTGAAGAAATGATAGATAATGAATCATATATTAATTCATTATGTGAAACTGTAAGATTAAAAATGTAACACTCAGCCCAAAACTGGAGCAGTGTCCTGAGGCGCTCCGTGCAAATTGACGTAGGACCGTACATTTGATCGCACGTGTGGGTTTATTACCTGTAAATTAATCATAATTAAGCCGCTAATGCGATTAAGTCAAATTATGTTTGGGCTGGACATGAATCGTAGAGCCAGACGGTCGGTCTACACTTAACGACTATCCGTACAAGCCGTGTACCGCCCGAGGAATGACCAAAAATTCCAAAACTCTGGGAAGTTTTATTTCTTACTGGGCTTGTCGTCCCTCACGTACTACGGACTCAGATGATGCCTAGAGATGGATAAACCATGGTCGTCCAACCAGCACTTGGAAATTGCGAATCGCCAGGCCTAAAGAAGGAAAACCTTAAAATTTAAATCAATTGGCCCGATTTCTTGGATCAGATAATCCAAGCATTCCAACTGTCGGATCTCTTCTAAATTTACACCAAATGCTAGAAATATTTCATTGTCTTCGCCACAAATTCTGACCTTTGTTCGAAGGCCAATAACTGTTGATCGCAAATCGGACCGTTGCGGTAAAATCCCGCATCCGTTTGTCGTCAAATTTTACTCGGCCCTTCATCAAACTAGGAGACACCTCATACATGAATTGGATGGGCCAGGGGCCCATCAAGGTGGTCCCAATAGCCAGAAAATGGGCTCATAAGGCCATGGAGGGATTTCACCTAACTGTAAGGTTAACTGAAATAAAAATCTTGATATAAATATCCAGCCCTCTCTCTCTCATCTCATAAACTCTAGCAGTTGGAGAGAGAGAGAGAGAGAGAGAGAGGAGAGAGAGAGAAGGGAGGAGAGAGCAAGGGTGATTTGGGGTGTGAATTTGGTTGTGGTGCTTGGGATTTTGAAATCCACGCACCTACGCCTTCCAATCGCCGGAAAATACCGACCCAAATCGTTGTTGGAACAAAATCCCATCCGATCTAAGGTAAGGTTGAACTCCAAAGTATTTCTCCCTAATCTCTAGCTGCATGCATGTCACTGACCGTCACTCTATGCAATGCAGGGTCCTGACACGTCGAATTTGCTGACCCGGCGACGCTAACACGATTTCAGCAACTTCCGGTCAACAATAGGTGCGGACCATTACCTTTAAGTGGCTGATTATCGTGCCTAGCGTAGGTTTAGTGAATGTGTATGGTACATTATTAGTGCATATTGCTGAAATTTCTTTGGATTGCATGGATGGGACTATAGACTAGGGATTTCTCTAATTTTAGGAAAGGGGGTTTGAGCCATAAATACCCCAATGTATGAATTTTTGTTTGCATGTTCTTATAGGGTATAGGTAACTGATTTTCCTCAAATATTACTGATTTTGGATGAATCACTGTTGCATGTCAAATGTGCTAGGAGAGAAGGCATGAATTGTTGACAACTTGCTAATTTGTTGAATTTCTTGTACTTGATCCTCTACGTACAATTGAATTGCACGATTTATGTTGACTCATGAAAGACCGAACTATTGTACATTGGTGTATGGCTATCCTTATAGTTGTTTGTGTTGGAACATGTTGAATGAGATTCGTATGGTCTAGTTGAATCGAGAGTATTGCTGTCCATGTATTTGAATTACTGATTTATGCTTGCATTGTATAACTTATTCCTGAAATCGATGATACGTGATGTTTACTAGTGCATGACTCTTATGGATTGGGCGGTTAACCGAATCATTTGGGCAACCTTTCGTTGGTCATGCCTTCGAGTAAATCTGGCCCGATCAGTTAAGCTATTGATCGGCGATTATAGTTGGACTATACGAGACGTCGTTCTTAAGCCGTTCGGTTCATTGTGCGACTTATGGGGGTATATTGACTCACAATCGGCCATCCTTGTGTGTTAACCATGATCGCACGCCTATGTAGGAAGCCGAGATACCCCGAGACCTTTGAGGCCACTATTAACTATAATATTTGGCCCGCAAGACTCATGAGCCGGGGATGGTGGTATGGGATACTACGCCCATGCTATCGGCCTACTCTAGGGTGACGACCTCCCTGTAGTGACCAATGAGCACCAAGACTCGTGAGCCGGGGACGGTGGTATGGGACACTATGCCCGTGTTGCCGGCCTATGTTGGGGTGACGAGCTCCCCATAGTGACTGCAAGCTGGACTTTAAAGTCCTAATTGATTTCGTATGAGCTTAAGAGCTATGATATTATCGAACCACAAGGGCTAAGGATCGCGAGAGCCAATTGGCCACGACCTTGAGCCGCGTGATCAGGTTAGGGCAATGTTTTACTAAGGGTATTACGGTTTTTCCTACCAGCTGGATGAATGAATCTAATTAATCAACTCGGCTAATATGATCCACAACATTGCATTGCTTACTATGGCGATTAGGCAGTCGAGGTCGCATGAGGGAGTGTTGGTCATTCGCGATCGTTAGATGTTGTCGCTTGAGGAAGTGTTGGTGGAAAGAGAGGCATGCATCATGTCATGAACCATGCATTTCTTTAACAAGAGTATTTAAGAATCTGTGATGTATGTTGTTTGCTAAATTTATCCTATGTATGATTATTTGTGCTATCTATTGCTAATGGTACCACTGAGTTGATCACTCACTCCCACTCTGGGACGGTGTTCTAAAACACCAACCAGACTCTGGCGTAGATACAGGAACCTTGGAGCAAGACGCATTGGATGATGTCAATGTGGATGATGACGAGGAGTTAGTATACTTCTAGACGTTTAGCAGACCTTACTAGCGCAATGGATGATCTCGAGCCTGGGTCAGGGTCCAACTTTCTTTAGGAGAGGCGAGATGATGGGACTAGGTCCCTAATGAATATTTGTTTCTTGGGATTATGAGGTTTTTATGCTGGTTCATAACTTTATTAGTAGCATTTCGATTGTGGATGGTTTATATTTAAGTCTCCGATGATTAATTACCTTATGTTGATTTAATCTTCTTTGACTTCTTAATATCCATATTTACATGCATATGAGGCCCGTTAGGGTACACGTGGCACTCGAAAATCCGAGAGGCGAGCTCTTACTCGGCCCTTGAATTTCGGGGTGTTATGAAAAATAATTCTTATTTATATGATTTTATGAAATACTAATTCAATTTAGATCGTTGGTTCACGAAATCATATCCACCACATCAAGGTGAGTGATCCCGATGTGTTTCTCATCCATCAAGTTGAAATAGATGGATCGTTAGATATATTGTATGCTCACTCTAATATAATCATCATATACTCTTAATTGATCTAGATGAATGTGTGATATTTGTATTAATAATAATAATGATTTGATTTGATTAATGTGGTATAATCAATTATTTGAGTTATTATATTAATGTAACTTATATGTTGAATTAATAACTAGACATGAATTAAATGATATACTGGATAGTATGGGATTATGTTGATTTAAATGTGATAATCGAAATGATCTATATATGCAATACATGATTCATGATTCCTTGATATGTTTGTGTTTCTATCAATTGCATGCACAACACGTTCTGAATTACTGGGGGACCTCACTGGATGGTATACCTAGTAGAATCGTTACCAGAAGCCCGCTATACTAGTAGAATCCTACATAAGGAGTAGATATGGGCCTTGCCTATGCTTACCAAATGGTAAAAGTCTGTTAAAGGGCAGATGTAGGTTGACGAGTTTCCAACTCAGGCAAGTGAACAGATTCCCACTTGATGCATTGCATAATATTTACATTTTTGTTCTAAAATTATATTGTGTATGATTATTGAAATTCTATTATAATTCAATGTAAAGAACCATGGCGAGAATTCTCAATAGACCTGGCCAGCTTACCCTTTATTGATGTAAGACCACATAAATGAGCAATTAGTTGTTGAGTTGGTACAGGAACAAGTTGTGGTTGAACTGGTGCACGACATACGTGAGACGTAGTCATACTTATCAGAAGAGGAACTGGCTGCATTTGGACCATTCGTAATTATTTAATTAGAACTTTATTTATTAGGATGATTTGAATAATTGAAGGATTTTAAGCATTTGATTGATTTTATTTAATTGAATTATTCTAGGTCTGTAGCAAGTATGCATTAGTAAGTATTGACTGATAAATGATGCCAAGTTTATACTGATTGAATGTTTATGGATGTTGAGAATGTACAAATGTTGATGATTAAATCATTTTGTGTGAATGATTGTGAAAGCCTAGTTGGAATGTAGAAATGAATATTAATTTTGATACTTAATAGTCGTATAATGGAATGAAATTAGTACACTTTACGTACAAGTTACGACTCGAAACTCGGGTTTGAGAGTGCATACTCTGTACTCGAATTTCGAGGCATGACATCGTCCATCAAGGGGATCTGCCCATGCGGATCCTCTAACCCAAAAGCGGGTGACCATGTCCGAAGGAAACTAGCCAATGAAAAGACTTGTTTTAGCCATCCATCGATTTGGTAAATTCGCAGCAGATGGGTTGAGTGGCCCAGTTTTTTGGCTAGAGGCTCAATATGGTTGATCCCAATGATTAATGGCCTGGATCACACAATAAGTCACTTTATTTACTATATTGAAAACTAATATTTAAGAAGTTTGAACTTCCACATTGCATAAAAGGAATCATCTACTTTATTATATCCGCCTATATTTTCCATCTTAATAAGGTATTATGGTTTAAAGGGGGAAAAAACACCAGATTGGCTTTGTTCTCTCCACTTTTTTGCTTTTAATTCATTTATCTTTTCTTGTATAAGAAAATAGTTGGATTGGTGAAATTCATGGGTAACTTGGGCCCTAAAAGATTAAAGTGGCCCCCACATAGATGTGACAAACTAAAACACGTGTGAAATTTGGGTCCTTCATCAACGTAATGTAAGACTCTTATTAGGTCACATATCATTCTCGATTTAGATCTAACTGTTGGATTATTTAGATTGAGCGATTCAATGGGCTCTACTATAGTTGTAATAATTGTAAATAGGTTTGGGGCGGGATGCTTGAACACGGTCCCTATACATGGTTATTAAGCCGCATATGGAAACTTACGGTGTGGAGACCATATAAGAGAGAAGTATGATAGGTAAACTTTTCTAGACCTCTTTCCTATAAAATAGATGTCTTTCTCCTACAAAAAAAAAAAATATGACCAAAGCCGACGGTTGTTTGGTGGTTTCCTCGACGGCTAAAAGCCGTCAGCGAATCACAATTACCCACTGGTGCCACTGAGATTTAGAACTATCTCGTTTTTTGCATCAGGCCATAAATGATCTAAAAAAAATGGATGGACTGCGTGTATAAAACACATACATCATGGTGGGGCTCACAAAGCATCGATCAGTAGCCACCTAGCCGGAAGCTGGTGTACCACGTACGCGGATTAGACACTAACATGTTGCGTAGCGAGACTCACTACTGAATTGATGTCACCAAGTTCTATGGACCCCACTACTATGTATGTGTTGTATCTACAACGTCCACCCATTTGGAGATATCATTTTAAGGCATGAGCCAAGGAATGAGACAAATCCAAAGCTTTAGTGGACCCCATCGTAAAAAATAGTGGGAAGATTGTTGCCCACCATTGAAACCTTCCTAAGGCCTACCATGATGTTTTTTTGAAATCTAACCTGTCCAAAAGTTAACAAAGACATTAAAGAAGGGAAAACACAAATATCAACTTGATCGAAAATTGTTGTGGCCTTTAGAAGTTTTTAAAGGTGGCGTCACTATCCCCACTTTTTTTTTGTGGTGGGGTCCACTGGACTTTGGATTTGACTCATTCTTTGGATCTTACCCTAAAATGATCTCTCCGTATGGATGGACGGCGTTGATACAAAACATACATCAGGGCGGGGGCCCACGGAACTTGGTAACGTCACTTCAGTAGCAGTCTCGCTACTCAACCTGTCAGGACGTCGATTGCGTCCTACCCCGTCCGGTCAGGGATCTGTGGGCCCCACCGTGATGTAATTTTTTTATCCACGCCATTTATAGCTTTTCTCAAATTATTTTAAGATATGATACAAAAACTTAGGTAGGTCCAAGGCTTATGTGGACTACAAAATGGGGATTTAATGTACACCATTAAAAACTTTTTAGGAGCTTGAGAAGTTTTGGATCAATATGATATTTGTGTTTTCACTTCATCCACGTCTACATGAACTTATGAATAGTTTGGATGGTAAAAAAATATCACAGTGGCTCTTAGAAAGTTTTCAACCATGCTTCCTTTGGTGTGGTCCACTAGAGTTGTGGACCTGCCTCATTTTTAGTTTTATACCTTAAAATAACATGAGAAAAGCGATGAATAGCATGGATAAAACACTTACATTTAGGGGTGTACATCGAGTCAAACCGAGTCGAGCTAGCCTCCACTCGACTCGGCTCAGCCACTAGCTGACCTCAGCTTGAACTCGGCTCGGCTCGATCCTCGAGCCTGACTGGCCAGCTCAACTCGGTTCGATCAGCAGCTTGGGCTAGCTCGGGCCAAGTTTGAGCTAAGATTGAGCCGAGTTTGTCATTGAGGCATTTCCATAAACACTTGAACTGCAACTTCAAATTTCACAGTTTTACAAACAGAGACAATAGTTTTATAGGTATTTTATCAAATACCTTCTAATCAATATAAAAGCCAAGAAAAATAAAGAGAAAAACAGTATTTGTTTCATGTACATACCTTCCTTGCCACCAGCTGTAACATCCCGGATTTTTGCCAACCTGGGATTAGACATCCTTAGGCATTGGGTCAATCTTAACACCTGATTAACTTTTCAAACGCTCAATTTAAAGCCTCAAATCCCGTCTTAAACCATTTTCTTCACAAATCCCACCCTTCACTACCTTGTGCTTTCAATTTTTCAAAGCACTTTCGCCCTCACTATCTTAAACTAGCTAAGTAGTAAAACTTGGATCACTTTTTACACAAATTGCAAAGGCCTAAGTACCATCTCAACCATAAAACAATTAGGATTAAATCTTTTAGAAATTTAACAAAGTTAACTAAGTGCAAAACTCGATTAGCCATGAAATCCGTTGGGATCGCTTTAAATACGGTCTGCAAGACTCAAAACTTGCAGAATTGTTGACTCTAGGTTACCCTAAAGTCTAGAGCCAAACTCATTTCCCGTCTGCTCTCGGGAATGAAACGAAACTTCGTATTAGGTCTAGACCGCACATCGGGAGTCCGATTAACACGAAGCTAAGGAACTAGGACCCCCCCCACTGGGCTTGACAATCATCTCAAAAATCAGATGATTCCGATGTCCCACGGCCATTCTTTCCACTCCGGAGCGGAGCGGGGGAGTGTGAAAAACACTATTTTCATCCAAATAAAAATATCTGGAATAGTGATCTGGCATCTTTCGGTTGCGCGTCAGTATTAAGCAACCTGACCGTCGGAATCAGACCAAATTACACTCTCGGATTAAGAAAAATTTCAGGAACATTTACATGTACTCAGAATTTCTGATCGTGGCCCACTGACCGTTGAACTGAAAGTGGTCCGCCACGTGCGATCTGGGAATCCGATCGAGAGTTGAAAACGTAATCCCACGTAGATCCATCGATGGTGAGCTTAAGTCTGATATTTGGCTCAAGGAGGGCCACCAGAACATCCCTTTTGAGCTTGGAAAGTGGCGAACTGCCTATATATGCAGCCACCCTTGAACCTGAGTCTATTTTGGACATGATTTTGGCTATAAAAGGGGCTTAGAACAGCCCCTCTCACAGCCATACGAATTTGGGAGCAAACCCTTAGAGAGAGAGAAAGAAAAGTGAGAGAAAGGCTTGGAATTCTTAGCCGATCTTCCTCCTGCTGCTTCCACTCATCACACGGCATACACCGCCTTATTCCAGGTGTTTTCCCGGCGGTGTCTATCCCATTTGAAGGTAAGAAACCCTAACCCTAGGTCTGATTTGAGGTTGGTTAGTGGTAGGTTATGAAAAAGCTAATCGGTTACGCTCTTTAGGCGAGGAAACTCCCGTATACGGAAGCTCCAACACCCTTGCTGATTTGTTAGAATTCCAAGGGCTGAGGTGAGGACTTTAAGTGTATAAGTTACGTTTTTCAACGCTTTCAATGTCAAATAATGATAGATTCATGATCTGCATGTAAATGCACATGTACAAAGTGCTTTCCGTTTCCTGTTTCGATTAACGTTGTAGAATATGGAATTTCACATACTCTAGATATACGTAGAAATACCGTATACGTATTTTTTTTGGAGAAGTGTTTTGACATGTTTATTTAATGTATGATTATACTATATATGGATAAAATACTAGTTTGGCGAAAGGAATCGTCGTAATACATGTTCACTTGTAAATGCTACGTATGTTGAAATTGCGTATTCTAGAAATACTGTATACGTATAAATTTTGGAGATGTATGTATATGATTATTTGTGTAGTAATATATTATACATGGATAAATACTCGCTTGGCTAAAGGATAACCCTAATACATGTTTTGCTAACATGCACCATGTATGTTGTAATAGTGTATTCTAAGTGTTTGTGAAAATGACTGAATGAGTATTGAATTCTCATTCATGCTCGCCATGACTAATTGTCATGGATTCATGATGGTTGTATTGGCGATACCCCTTTGACGAAAGGATTTGCCCTAAATCACGCCACGACCAATATACACTATATACGCTAAAATGTGTGGCCCAAGGGTTTGTGGAAATGGCTGAATGAATATGGAACTTGGATTCCTGCTTGCCATGACTATCCGTCGTGGGTGTACGCGTGTTATGATTGGGGCAATTCCCTAGTGAAAGGATTTGGCCTAATGCCTATGTGATCGACATATGTCGTGTATGTTGATGTATGTTTGTTTAAGTGTTTCTTGAAATGTCTGAATGAGTAGTAGTTAGCAAATTGTAAAGTATAAGGGTGTTGAGATATGATTCTCAACCTCTTTTAACTATGTGTATGATCTCCTTTGATAGTTGTGTGATTAGGAATTGAACATGTACAAACTCATGCTTGTGTTGTGATTCATAACATGCTCAACTGCTTTATGATTTTACTATGTAATGCATATGTTTAAATTTATATTTACGTTGTATGATCCGTCATGGGTGATGGGGGAGCGGAGCAACGAGTGCGTGCAACAGCCCTGGCAGCCCTAAACGGATAATACCAGACTTTGATTGTATGATTTGAATCCTGATCCATTACTGCTTTATCTATCTGCAATTGATTGTGTTTGGGGCTATGATTATGGCCCAGGCAATCGGTAACGGGATTGAATTCGTGGCTGAGATTCATTTGCCACGTGGGATGTGTTCGACGAACTCGAGTGTGCGTTGCCTGTCGGCAGTGGCTAGGCCACACGAAGTTGTTTATGCACTTCATGTCGTGCAGCTCAACGGGCGATCGTGCTAGTCGAGCTCGTCAAGTAACCCGATCTGTCTTATGCATGTTCACCCTGTTTGGACGCTACTGCTTGAACCTAGGGGGTACCAAACTTACCAGTGAAACTCCCTTTTAACCATGGTACCTCGATCCGCTAAGACGCATGAGCTGGGCATGGTGGTATGGGACACCGTGGTCGAGCTGTCGGCCTACGCTGGGGCCATGTGCCTCCCCGTAGTGACCATTGCGCAACCAAACTCGTGAGCCGAATACGGTGGTATGGGACACTGTATTCGAGCTGTCGATACTTACGGCGAGAGCCGAGTACGGTGAGACCTGTGCTCGTGCTGACGGGCGACGAGTCCTCCGTAGTATCTTTGAGTGTACTCCAAGTATCTGTGATTGGCGACGAGTCTTTCACAGCAACTAGAGTATGAGTTGAGCCGAGTACGGTGAGACCTGTACTCGAGCTGACGGCTAGTGATTGAGCCAAGTACGTGTGAGACCTGTACTCGAGCTGACGGCCAGCAATTGAGCCGCATACGGTGAGATCTGTATCCGAGCTGACGGGTGACGAGCCCTTTGCGATGCCTTCACTATGCTTCTCAAACCATAATATCGTATGAGATTAACTAGGATTGACGACCCTAGAATGGATCAGTTTGGGAATGATACAAGGGAGGTACCTTAGTTTCCCAATACTGCTGTTTGAAATGGACTAATAAAAACTTGGTAATCATGAGCATCATCGCACCGCATGTGCTTTGTAGATGTGGCGCACTGAGGGAGTAAGCATTCGAGAACGTAAGATGATGTCGCTTGAGGGTGGTTTGGCAAGGGCATACAGCATCATGTCATTTCATTTTCGCACTTAACAAGAGTAGTTAGAAATGTTGATTTGTACTGCTTTATCATTACTGCTTGATTGAATTGATAACATGTTAACCTATGCTTTACTGTTCCACTGAGTTGATCACTCACTCCCATGTTACGGGACGGTGTTTGCAACACCAACCAGATTTGTTGAGTTTCAGGTGGTGGCGATGCTTGTGAAGCAGAGCTGGACTACTTCTATGATGATAGGAGGAATTCTCCTATCTGTATCTCTCTGGCAGGTCAACGAAGACCTGATATTGTATTGACGGGGCTATGGTACATGGGATAGGAGGCATTACACTTCCTCACATTTGGTACATTTTAGAACTGCACCTGTATTTATTTAACCTGGTAATGTTATCACACTCTGGAGACTCATCATAGGTTATATATTTTATCTATCTATCACAGTCTTCCGCTTGCAACTTAACTGTCTCTGGAGTATGATATGCTGTTTTGGCTTAATCTCACTCATGTTCAATGCATGAATACAGTCAACATCAATCATCATTCATTTTGTCATAAGTAATGTTCTGGAACTCGGGAGTTGAGTTTATACTCGACCCCCGATTTCAGGGCTTACACCAGCCACATTTCGTTGAGTCATTTTATCAAACAGTTGGTAAGCAACATCAATGGCAAAGTAATCGAGTCACCGAACTGGTTCGATTCGAGTCGAGTCAAGCTGGGGCTTGCTCGAACTCAAAAAATCAGCTCCACTTGGCTGGAACTCAACTTCGAACCAAGCCGAATCGAGCTTTTTCGATTTGAGTCGGGGGACCTAACCGAGATAGCTCGGTTCATGTACAACCCTACTTACATTACGGTGGGCCCCACAGAGCCCTGCCCGGACGGATTACCGTCCGGGCGCGCGGGGGTAGGACGCAATCCTCGTCCAAACCTTTCAATAGCCAATCCGCGTCTGTGTACCACACACCACCAATCTAGCTGGTGTGGGTACGTGTCATGCGAAGACGAGTGCAATGCTCCACGGGCTTCCAGTTGTACGGTTCAAAGAGATCAAAGTTACATGGTCCACAATGATGTATTTATTATATCTACATCGTTGATCCATTTGGGGAGATCATTTTATCTCTTTCTTCCAAAAACAAGTAATTTCCAAGATCAAGTGGACCACACCACAAATAACAGTGGGAACGATGATTCTCACCGTTAAAACATTCATAGAGCCCACTGTAACGTTTTCGTTCCATCCAATCTGTTCATAAGGTCACAAAGACCTGGATGAAGAGAAAATACAAATGTCATATTGATCCAAAATTTCTATGACCCCCTAAAGGCTTGTTTGATTTTCTGGTGAACAGGTAAATACCATGTAAAAAAGTAATAATTATTTCCCGGTACATTTACAACATACCACTGCTTACTTTTTGCCACAAAAACCAAGAATATTACAAAATATTTGTAGGTCTTACTGTGATGCATTTCACTTATCCACATCGTTCATCCATTATTCCAGTTGAATTTATGGCATGAGTAAAAAAAAATGAGGCATATCTAATACTCAAGTGGACAACGTTATACGAAAAAGAGAATCGAATACTTATCGTTAAAAACTTTGTAGGGCCACTGTTTCTTTTGGCGTGGGCCACTTGAGTATTGGATCTGATTCATTTTTTGTCTCATGCTTCAAAATATTGTAGTAAAACAAATGGACAGAATGAATATATCATATGCATTAACACATGCAGTTCAAAAATTAAATTTATCTCTTTTAAACTAGTTTCCAAGGCAAAAATTCATAGGAATTTTCAAACAGGTGAAATCGTAATAAATACTATTTACAGTGTATTTCCCGTTGCTTTGAAAAAACAAACAGGCGGTAAGGGATTTCAATGATAAGCGTTCAATCCCCCACTGCTTTTTACAGTGGGGTACACTTGATTTTGAATCTGTTTTATTTTTTTGGCTCAGGACTTACGACGAGCTCACAAAGTGGGTGGACGGTTAGGATATAACTCATACTGCATGATGGGACCCCACAACTTGGTGACGTCAACACCCCCAGCCAAGAAACTTCCTGCGAAAGCCAATCCGCGTCCCTCACCCGTCGTCTCTTGCCCAAATCCTCTCCTCTGCCTCTCTGGCCCTAATCCCCCCACTTCTCTCTCTCTCTCTCTTCTCCCTCTCTCTCTCTCCTCTCTCTCTCTCTCTCTCTCTCTCTCTCTCTAACCTCTCTCTCTCTATGTTTGATCCAAAGAAGGGAGGGAGCCAAAACCCTAACCCTATCTTCCACGATGTCTCCGCTATCTTCGTAAGGCATGGAGAAATCAATCGAGTTGCAGAGAGTCTCTCCATATTCTGCAGTAATAGCCTCCAAAGATTCTCACCCACCAGCTGCTGGTGCTTCAAATTCATTCCTCTTTATTTATTTTTCTTCTTTCTTATTAAAAAGATTTATTTATTTTGTTGGTTTTTATTTTTCAGAGCATTTCTCAGACTAGGTTGCTAGTGCATTTTACTAGGTTGCATACTAGGTTGGAGCTTTTCCCATCATTATACTCGTGCGAAATATGCTTCCCTTGTGATAGTGGCATGCGTAGCGTAACTGATCATCTTAACCATATTAGTGGGTGCCCATGAAATGGACGGGATGGTTACATAATGTGATGGAAAGTTCATCCAGCAAAACATCCATTCATTCGATGGTTAGGATCTTCCAATTAGAAGACATGTGGGCCTCTTTGCACAACTGTTTTACGGAAATATCTTTTGTAATGGGTTCCATAGTAGGCATATCTCATGCATAAAAACAGGCTCCCAGTTTTACCTCAGGTCTCACCACCTTCTGGAATCTTTTTTTTTTTCCAGGGCATTCAGTGAATCAGCAGACAATGTCCCCTGTTTTTTTATATGTACATTGTTGAATTGTTGAGTAAGATACAAATATTAGTAATGGATTGTGTAATGGCCCAGGTACAAGAATGTTTTCACTCCTTTTTTATTTTTGTTTAATTGTGATATTTTCTTATTTGTATTGATTTTATTGATAAAAGATGCTGCTTCATAACATGTATGTTTCTTTCTGTTTGTTTTTTTTTTTCCCCATTTCACAGCAACGTTTCAGATCCCAATGCTGCTGACAGTTTTACAGGACCTGAAATCCAAATAAAAATGCAACATTTGAGTTCTCAAATACCAAGTCAATTTCAGGTATTATCAATTATTGATCTTTTAACAAAAAGTTTCACATTCTACCAGTACATATTTATTAATATGTTCCATGGCAAATTAATCTAAGCCATCCATCTTGTTTTGACCCACCTAAGATGGACAACTACACAAAACCATGTAAGACGAAAATTCCAATGGTTCATCATCCTATTTCTGTAATGTACTGCTAAAAAATAAAAAAAAATAAAAAAAAATAAAAAATAAATAAAAAAGAAAAAAAGAAGAAGAAGAAGAAGACAATTTTAATTTGTTTTCTCATAATCACATGTTAACCTGGACCTTTCCAGTACCCCTTTACCACGATCTTAGCCTATGCCGTAATTCTTTATTTAGGGATATCCGGATGCCGACCTTTATTGTGCAGTTCACCTCATTCTATTGTTATTCAAGGCAATACTCTGCTAAAGAATGGGCTCTTCACCTTGATGTTATGCATAAGATAAAGCATCATGCATGTCCCTCATCGCTTTTTCTCTAACCAAAATTTGTTTTTTACTGTATCAATTTCTTAAACAGGAATCTTTGGGGAAACGCTTCAATTACCTTGTCCAACTTTCTAATGTCTGGTCCTTGCTTGTCCCAACTGTTGATTGTTCCTCATTCCAGTTGTATAGCATGAATATCTGGATAAATATTGAGACATGGTTGGGGACTTGAACTTTTTATACATTCAGCCTGTGTTTCTTTAGAAAGTTTGTTGGGCATGGCATGCTTAGTAATTTCTGTAATGTACTGCTCAAAGAAAAAAAAAAAAAAGGACAATTTATGTAATGTTTCTCAGAATTGTTTGTTAACCTGGACTTTTCCAGTCCTTTTTTTACCATGTTGTTATCCTATTCATTGGTTCTTCATTTGGAGATATCTAGATGCTGAATTTTATTAATCTTTGTAGCAGAAAGAAACTTCCACTTGCAAATAAGTTGTAATGTCCTTTTTTTCCAATGTACTAATGAGTTTGTCTAAATTCTTTTTGCAATGACTTGCATCGCTAGCAGGAACTCTTTTTAACAATTTATTTGTCATCACCTTACCTTATTTTTGTTATTTGTTTTGTGTTTGAAGGCGTAAAGAGTCTTTTCCTATCTTTAAACGGAGACTTTTAGGTAGCTTGCTAGACTTTTCTGCCAGGGAACTTCAGGTCCAGGTAATTGTCGTTTCTTAAAGCTCATATTGGAACTCATTGTTCAAACCCTCGTTCTTCAAACACTCACCCTTTTCATTTTCTAGAATTGATTGTGTCAGTGTTTTGTTTGAATTAAGGTGTTTGAATGTGCCACAGTTCAGGGTATGGATTTTATTTTAAATTTCTTCCTGACTTTCATTCAAAAGAAACCCAAGTCACATCTAAATGGAATCACAGGTCTGTATGTTAAGAGTTCTAAATCATGATCAACTGGCTCTTTTCTCCATCTAACATTACCATGGTTTGAACATCGGTTAGGTTACGGTTGTATTGTGAAGAGTTGTCTACCCCTGTTACATGATACAGGGTTGAGGTGGTCCATTTCCCAAAAAAGGGCTGTATTGGCCCATATTGGTGCTGATGTGAGGGCTATAGAAGCTTGGCTGATACAACCATAAAGTCCACTTTCCCAGTTACAGCAAGGGTATGTCACAAGTATGACATTTACACTTACAATTGAAGCTATGAATCTGGGTGTGGTACCAATGATAAGAGATGCTATATTATTTGCATTTTTAGAATTGAAAACATTTCTGCTTTTCTGGTAGCTGGAACATGCAACCAACAAAGATGATGTATTGTTGGAGATGACATTTGCACCAGATTTGATCCTGCACCATGCATTTAGTTAATTTTTTTGAGGCTTAAAGCCCAATCAGCCTTGTGTCTTTTGAGTTACACCTTGCATCACAGCACCAAACTGCTTTGCCACTGCCTTTACACTAATAAAACTTTGGTCATGTATTGTTGTTGTGTGTTGTTTCATATGCTCTGCAAGAGAATTTTACAATGATTTCCAATTGGCCCATTGTTTTCTCGGCATAAGGTGTGTAGGAACATGAAAACATTTCCAATTGGCCCATTGTTTCAGATGCTATATTATTTGCATTTTTAGAATTGAAAACATTTCTGCTTTTCTGGTAGCTGGAACATGCAACCAACAAAGATGATGTATTGTTGGAGATGACATTTGCACCAGATTGATCCTGCACCATGCATTTAGTTAATTTTTTTGAGGCTTAAAGCCCAATCAGCCTTGTGTCTTTTGAGTTACACCTTGCATCACAGCACCAAACTGCTTTGCCACTGCTTTACACTAATAAAACTTTGGTCATGTATTGTTGTTGTTGTGTTGTTTCATATGCTCTGCAAGAGAATTTTACAATGATTTCCAATTGGCCATTGTTTTCTCGGCATAAGGTGTGTAGGAACATGAACTAATAGTGGATTGTGAAAATTCTGGGCCCATGCATATTTGTTACTTTGTCAATGGCATACTTTGCTTTACTATAATATGGGATTTAGAGGTTTTGAATCTATTGACTTGCACGAGTAGATCAGCTCGCCTCTCTATTTTCACCTTCTTTTAGTGCTTATGATTTCTCATATACTTACCTTGAACCAATCTGATGAGTTATCAGGCATTTTCCTTAGCTTTGATTCTTGTCATGCTAGTATCAGGATACCAATCATTGATCAAATGACAGTGGAGTAGGCCTACTGCTTTTATGAAGATGGGCCCACTTGATTGGATCTAGCATGTCCCAAACAGGCTCCAACATTGTTCATCACTGCCATTTTATCATGTTCACATGACAACTAGTAAGAATAACAGCTCAATGCTTATCCATTATCTATATTGTTAGCTCTGTCACTCACAGCTGAGAATCTTATGCTTGGGGACAGTAGTATTTGCTGTGTCAATGCATACTCTTATGCTTCTTTCTCAGTGGTAGCAAGTGTTTGTATTTTTTGCGTCGCAGTGTTCCAGACTTAAGAAACTCGATCACCACTTCATCACTCAGTCTGTTCCACTTCACCACTTCATCGATTGAGGAGTCTCGGAAGACACCAAACAAGGAATCAGATGCTGGTGGGGAAACCTGCCTTCTCGTAGGAGCAGATGAAGAGCCTTCTTCGCCACTGCCTCAGATTTTGTCATCAATGAAGTTCATGGGTGAAGATGAAGAGCCTCGTTCACCACCGCCTCGGATTTTGTCATCAATGAAGTCCATTGATGAATCTACAGAAAACCAAACCTTCTATTACTCATCACAGCATCCATGCCCAAACAAAAGACTAAGGATATGCCTGTCTAGGCTCAGGGGCATGCATATTTCAACATCAAAAGCATTCCAATTCAGACAAGATATTTCTACTGATGCAGTTTATTTGCTATATATTTTTGGGTTAATGTTTATGTTGAATGATTAATTTTGAAACGAGTTGATCTCCTGACTTGTAAAATTATTAAGATTGCTTTTAGATGTCGTCATAATCAATTATGGTCAGGCGGCAACCTGGGATTGGGTAATATACAATAATGTTTTTTATGAAAATACAATTTTTGTATGTTTGAAATTTTGATGATCGGTATGATTTTGATTTCTTCCTTTTCTTGTGTAGACAACTTTTCAAATAGGTTTGGATTGGGTATGGCTAGTTTTGGATGTGCAGTGGTTAGTAAATTCTTTTTCATTATATACATTTTTTAAATTTTAGCAAGAAACATTGCTGATGGATTGTAGCCGTCGGAAACGCCGACGGTTTAAATCCGTCGGCGAGCAACAACAACCCCCCCTTTACCGACGGACCGTCGGCGTCGCCCTGTTTTTTTGGTAATGCTCTCACCTACAAAGGAGAGAACTTTAGTCCCATTAAGAGGTTCTCATAAGGGTGTAATGTAGCACCCATGAAAAAAATTGAATTTGAGAGAGATTTCTTAACTCGTCTCTCTTATCCAAACCTAATCCCTAATCCCTTGTTTAATATTTTATCTTATTTGGATTCCTTTTCTCTCTAAATATTTCCTCGTATCTCTCAACCTCCCAATGTGCCCTTCCTTGTTAAGGAATGTGTTGTTAGGGGAGTTGTACTCTTAACTCAAATATTAACTAAAGACAACCTGCTTACAACAAAGAAAGAGAGCATTTTAGAGAGCTTATAAGTTTGTTGTCATTCGTTCATTAATTTTTGTTCAATTAATGTAATTTGACTTGATGTATGATTGAACACACGTTCATTATATTAATCTATGAGTAAATATGATGTAAAGACGATGGAAAGCTAAAATTTCATGCGAAGTTTTATGTCGCAGATATTGATTTGTGTACATCTGGTTGAATCATATTAGATATTTATAGATCATATCATCCCTAAGGCCAAAATATACAATGATCCTAACTTCCAAATTGATCAGACCATCGGATATGTCACACTACTCAGATCTGAAAGTGTTTAATAAGGAAAACTCATATTTTCTGCGCAAGTACTAGTATCACATTACGTAAAAAGTCGAAATAGGCCATTGGTGTATGTGTATTTAGATCCACACCATTCATCCAATATGTAGAGGAAAAATATGTGAAGACGTAAAAAATCTAGATAATACAATCATCTGGTAATCTACCCCAATCAATCATTTGTCATTCAATTTTAGAATCTATATGTAAAAAAAGTATATGAAAGGTTCATAATAGCAAATAAATAGGTCTTCTTTGGTGTTTGGCCAAGTAGTGAGCAATGAGTTGGGTGCCATTAGGGAATACAGAAAGTCTAGAGAGGGGACTGGTTGTTTTGTATAGTCTTTGAGACTTTTTTTTTTCTTTTTTCTTTTTTCGTTTTTTTTTTTTAAAATGTTTTCTTATGGGCTTCCCCTGGGATAGGCTCCAACAGGGAAGTCCGGATAGGCCTCCTGTACATTCCTTATACAGATGAAATGAAAGAAGTTAAATTAAAAAAATAAAAAATAAAATCAGTGATCAATGATGGGTGTAGATTTGTTTAAATTGGTCAAATGGACCCAAGACCCCTAACCAAAGAAAATTCACAATTTTTATTTATTTTAATCGAGTTAATCTGAGTACTGTCGATCGATCTTCGATCAATTAATCGAGGTATTAAATTCCATCTAATGATCTGTGTATCTTAAAGTGTATTTTCTTGATTCGATGACAACAATTGACAGATGTTTAAACATAATTTTTAAAAATATGAATTTTGATAATTAAATTTAATGAACATATTATATATGAAAATTTCAATTACTTGCTCATTTAGGGTTTGGCCACGTAGGATGTTAATGAAGAGTGAGCCCCACATAGTAATATAACCAAATGAATAACAATGTTGTGGAAATAATTGATAGGATTTTTGAAATCAAATTAGCTTGTTTACCTTGTAGATTCTACACTGATAGACACAGGTGAGTGACCCAACATGTCTCATGTTCATGGAAATTAAATGAAATTTTTTGTGTGATTGATTGATTGATATTTTAATCTAACCATTGTTGATCTATAAAACTGTGTTACCTTCTAATTTATGTTCTCACATTTAATTTTTGAAAAAAAAAATGATGGAATGACATGCTTACATTCTGAATTATGATAAGTGTTTATGAAATGATGAAATTATACATCATCCATTACATCTACATATTGCATGGTCAATCTTGGGGGCCTTCTGTTAAAGAAATGTCAATCTCGATAGAGCGTTATCAGATGCGGACAATGCCTATGCCTACCGAAAGTTGGAAGCCCACCAAACGGGTGGATGCGGGTTAACGATCTCCAACATGAGTAGATGGATGATCACCCGATCTAGCGCATTCATACATCATGTGTATACATTTTTTCATTCAGTGATTTGTAATATTTTTATTACTATTTTTATAAACCATGTTAGTTTATTTCACTAAGCCAACAGGTCAGCTTACCTTTTTATTGATGGGAAAATTAATACAAATGAGATGTTAGCAGATGATATGGCGTAGGAACCAGAAGGAGCCACTGAACCCGAACACGACCCACATGAAATGTGGCCATACTTGTCTAAAGATGAATTGACAGTAGACCATTTCTGAATATTTGATTTATTTAATGGAAAAGTTTGATTGGTGTACAATGCATATTGGCATTACTTGTGGGGTTTTAAACAATTGTTTAGATTTATTTGATTGAGACATTGTGAGTATAGAATAAACATATCTATATTAAGATACTATAACAAATGAATCATGGTTGAGATTTATGTTATTTGAATGTTTATATTTTTTTAAAATTTAACTGAAATTTAAGCATTTAGATAGTATTGTATCTTTAGATTATGAGTAAGGATCTTGACCTCACCTTATAGTCCATGTAAGTTGCCTATTGGTGTGGGCCATGGACTGCTATTGCTTTAGGCTCAAACCTGGTGGTTTGGCCAATCTGCATGTAAATGGCATGTACAAACGACGCATGTAATTGAGAGAACAGATCGCTTTTCAATAATTCAGTGTTACAATAAATTATGAGATTTTTCCTAATGTACAACTCACTTATGAGCCACGCACCTTACTAAGCCTTCCCATACTTAACTTCCAAGAATACTCCCCTGCTATACGGACGCACATTTATTGGACCAAAATGCCCCTACTTTATTAGAAATGTGATTTCTGAACGTTAGGGTTCCCTATGGCTACGCATTATAACCGTAGCCATTGAAATTAACCGCAAAGTAAATGAGATTGACCGCAAAGTGAATGAAGTGAATAGAATTGGCCACGAAGTAAATGAGATTGACCGTAAAGTGAATGACGTGAATAGAATTGGCCGCGAAGTAAATGGAATTGGCTGCGAAGTGAAGGAAATTGATCGCGAAGTGAATGGAATTGACTGCGAAGTGAATGAAATTGACCTCAAAGTGAAGAAAATTCACCGCGAAGTGAAGGAAATTCACTGCGAAGTGAACGAAGTGAATGAAATTGGCCACAAAGTGAAGGAAATTGACAGTGAAGTGAATGGAATTGACGCGAAGTGAAGTAAATTCACTATGAAGTGAAGCAATTGACCGCGAAGTGAAGGAAATTCATCGCGAAGTGAAGCAAATTCACCCCGAAGTGAATGGAATTGACCATGAAGTGAAGAAAATTCACCGCGAAGTGAAGGAAATTCATCTCGAATTGAAGGGATTGACCACAAAGTGAAGTAAATTCACCGCAAAGTGAAGGAATTTGACTACGAAGTGAATGAAGTTAATGTAATTGACCATGAAGTGAAGAAAATTCACCCTGAAGTGATGGAACTTGACCGCGAAGTGAAGGAATTTGTCCACAAAGTGAATGAAGTTAATATAATTGACCGCGAAGTGAAGAAATTTGACCGCAAAGTGAATAAAGTTAATGTAATTGACCGCGAAGTAGATGAATTGAATGAAATTCACCGCGAACAGTACAAAAAAATAGGGCAAAGTTGACGGATGTGGGGTGGTTTCGTCGACGACTAAAATCCATAGTTGAAACAAATTAATCCGTAGCCAAAGATCTATTTTAAACGGTGGACGTCTAATCGTTATTGTTTGCCTGTGTGTGTGGTTCACTCGAGATTTATTTCGAGCTCATATTTTGGTATCAACCTTTAAAAAATGTTTAAAAATGGATGTACGGTGTGGATTAAAAACAAACATCATGGTGGGGCCATAGAGCCCTACCAGATCCAAAGCTAAAGTTACCGTGGTTATTTGTACGGTGAAAAGGTGTGAGTTTTACATTTTATGTAAAATAGTGGTGACTCATTCATAGAAAAAGTTGGTTTGATATATAGCTATCCAGACCATCCAAATAATGGGTCTTATTGTAGATGGTTTATATTTATAAATTTTTATGTAATCGTATCTTAGCCATCAAGTAAATGGACCCTTAATTGTATGGCTGTAAATACAGTTTACATTATAAATTATGTAAAACACACATTTTTTTGGATTTGAATCTATTATCCCATTTCAGAAGAGGAATTTTCAAATCCCTCTTTCGACCGCCATTTTCTTCCTCTCTATTCCCTCTTTCGAGCACCCTCTTCGTCGCCAATCGAGATTGAGCTGTGAATCTTTCGAGCACCCTCTTCCTCGCCAGTCGTCGTGCAGAACCATCTCAAATAGGTGAGCATTCACATGTCTGCACTCTACATTTCTGTTTGGAAGTTTCATCTTCATATTTCGTTTAATCCCAATCATTTTAAGGCAACGCTTCATCAACGCCTGGCCCATCTGATGAAGTCCCTACAAATGATATTATATTCGTATTATATTTCTTACTGATCATGCTAGTTTCTTCGATCTCATCAATTTTGTTGACTAGAAGATGGTGCACGCCATTTGTTCGATGTCTGGCCTCAATGAGATTTGTGTTTAATCCCTATGGATTTGGTATATTGCATCGATTACCATTTAAAAGGTGTATGTATGAATATACTTTTTCTTTCCTTTCATGTGGTCTAATGGGTGCCTTGCATGCATACATAAATTGACATGGAAAAATCTTTGATCAGACGGCAGTGTTAGGCCCGTATCCTAGACCGTACTGTTCCGTAGGCTTCTGCGGTCCTCCCGGTTGAATTCCAGCGATCCGCAACGTGTAGATAACAGTTACGTGCAACCCTGAATCTTATCCCATATTCCAGAGTCGGCTCAACCCGATACTTGTACCCTTGCGACCGTGCCGTCGCCGCGGTTCCAATGTCGGGTCTCGCGTGCCGATGCGATACTCGGGTTAGGAGATGTGGGCCCACGTTTATCTTAAAGAAATACCGCGCATTGCAAATTCTAAGAGAATCTATCAAATCAATCACATCAATCAAGTCAAGTATAACAAGTACAACACCCATCCCTCTCTCCTTACATCTCCTCTCTCTCTCTCTCATTTTCTCATTCCATTCAAGCAATTCTCAAGGAGAGGAAACGTACATGAGAGAGCTAAGAGTGTGGCCTATCTTCCTACCCCCACATCTTTCATCCTAGCCCTTCAAACTTCATCATCTTCCATTAAAATCGAAGCTTAGGAGCTAAGGAGTCTATGGAGCCTAGAAAAAGCGGAATCGGTGGGTGTTTATAGGATTAGATTGTGATTTTTGTGATGAACCAAGTGGGGCCTACTGATTGATGGTATGGATCCTACTTGGGACCCATTTTGATGTATGTATTGTGATCACAGGAGCACCCATAGTGGCGAGATCCCTCCATCACCGTCATTTTCTCTCTCTCTTTTTCCCTTGTATGATGGCCCACCTTGTGGTATGTATTCTATCCACACTGTCCATCCAGTGGACCAACCATACCGTCCATCAAGTGGGCCCGCAAAGGTGGTGAAATCCCACTACAACGTGAGTGAGGGGTGGTGCATACCCACATGTTAAAAAGGGTGGCTAAGGACGCTGCTGCCAGCGTCCAGGGCTACAACGTCCCAACATGCTCCTAGTAGAAGGGGGCCGTGGGACCACAACAGGCCCCACCCTTGATGTATATATTCAATCCACACCGTCCATCCAATTTTCTAGCTCATTTTAGGCATTTAGCTGAAAAATGAAGCCAACCGAATCTCTGGCGGGCCATATTGTAGAAACCAGCTGTTTTGAGTGATTTCATCTGTTAGGGCCCGTTGTGATGTTTATGTTAGTCAAAACATGCTAAATATTGGACTTGTTAGATGCGTCCCAGCCATAGAATCCAGTAAATTAAGTGGATCCGCCTGATGTGGGTCCCACCTATCAAAAACCACTAGAAGATGTTGTTGCTGCCAGCGTCCTGCTGCTTGGAATGTAGGCAGGTACGGTG
The DNA here is from genome assembly GCA_021015155.1 of Magnolia officinalis. Classification (NCBI taxonomy): domain Eukaryota; kingdom Viridiplantae; phylum Streptophyta; class Magnoliopsida; order Magnoliales; family Magnoliaceae; genus Magnolia; species Magnolia officinalis. Next base: position 2,431,342 of record JAJHSJ010000017.1, on the reverse strand, counting down.
GGCCCCACCACAAGTCCCACCATGATGCGTGTTGAACATCAACACCGTCCATTTAATGGCCCCCCTTTAATTACTGGGATATCCCAAAAATCAGCCATACATGGGGCTCAGGTAGTCCACACCACCAAAAGTAGCAGTGGATTGAACGTCTACCATTGAAACCTTTTTGAGTCACAGAAGTTTTGGATCGATATGAAATTTGTTTTTCCTCTTTATCCAGGTCTTTATGACCTTATGTACAGATGGGATGGAAATAAACGTTATGGTGGGCCCCACGTGGGACCCACTGATGTAAGTGTTTTACCCACACCGTCCCCACGTGTGAGAAGTGGGACGGCTGGTGTACCTCACTCTAGCTATATAGCTGCTATAGTGATGTCACCAAATCTAGTGGGACCCACCTGATGCGTGGATTCCATCCACGCCATCCATCATCTGAACCATAGACCATGGGCCACCATATGGATGTCTTTTATCAATACCATTCGTCCGTGTTTTATCAACACCGTCCACCTCTTTTATATCCCAGCCGTCCATCTCTTGGACAGTGGGCTAGGGGCCACCCAACAGCAGGGTGGCTGCTGTTTAGACGTCAGCATAGTTCAAATGCAACACATACCTGTGATCGGGCCCAATTGATGTATATGAGGCCTGTTGTTCTGACCCATCGTAATGTATATTGGCCCATTGGTGCGGCCCATATGATGCGGCCCATGTAATGTATATTGGCCCATTGGTGCGGCCCATATGATGTGGCCCACTTGATGTATATTGGCCCATATAGTGCAGCCCATTTGGTGTATATGAGGCCCATATAGTGCGGCCCATTTGATGTATATGAGGCCTATATAGTGCGGCCCATTTGATGTATAAAGGCCCATATAGTTCGGCCCATTTGATGTATATAAGACCCATATAGTGCGGCCCATTTGATGTATATGTGTAACACCCCGGTTCCTGGAACCCGAGTATATTACTCGTTTTCTAAGAACTCGAGCGTTAACCTCTGAAAACACCCAAATTCTACGTACATTTTTTTTCTTTATCAGAGTTAACCATTCAAGCGGAATAAAAATAATTCAAGTATAAGAGGGAGTCCAAATATACATAACCAAGGTTTTCAAATGGTTACCCGAAAACTTATACAAATCAATGTCTTAACTTATTACAAAATGTAACAGTACAAATTAAAATGAAATAAAATCAGGAAAGAGAGTCGCAAGGTCCTCTGGCCTCTCCTAATCCACATGAACACCAGTACGTGCACCCTATGTACCTCCTGCACACTGAATGCGGTTCGATAGCGTCAATGGCTATCCAGTGAGGTATACCCCTCAAGATTTATCGTAACATCAAGATAATTAAGCATGGTTATCAGAGACATCATATAACAAATATTACACAATGATTATCAGGGGAATCAAATAAGGTTCATCAGATACACATTCATTAAATAAATCATACATGATAATCTTGTTTAAATGCATGGATGCATGCACATGCTCACAGTCCTGGGGATACACATCCAGCTGGTAAAAAGTCTCCCAAGGAAAACTAGCCACCCGAAAAAATACTCAAGGTATGCCCAAGGAAAACTAGCCACCCGGAAAAGACTATGATAATATATAGATCGCCCAAGGAGAATTAGTCACCCGGAAGAATACACAAAGGTACACCCATGGAGAACTAATTACCCAGAAAAGACCATGATAATATATAGATCGCCCAAGGAGAATTAGTCACCCGAAAAAATACACAAAGGTACACCCGAGGAGAACTAATCACCTTAAAAAGACCATGATAATATATAGATAGCCCAAGAAGAATTAGTCACCCGGAAAAGTACACAAAGGTACACCCAAGGAGAACTAACCATCCGAAAAAGACCATAATACATGCCATGAAAATATATGATTAGCCCAACCATTATTATTCCGATTTCAAACAATCATGTTAAGAAAGCTCAAAGGTCACTATGGGGGGTTTGTCACCCAGCACAGGCCGACAGCTCAGGCATAGTGTCCTATTTCACCATCCTGGCTCATAAGACTAACAATTAAGTTGTTTTAAGTATCCTACTCAACTAGTGGCTAATCGTAGTCCAACAAGTGAAACTTACCATCGCAAGGTTGTATAAAATAATCCATTAAAGCCGCAAAAGGGCCAATATTCCATAAAAGCCGCAAGGGCCAAATATTTCACCTAATAGTGTGATTAAAAGGGACTATTCCCTAAAATCCACTTATGCACAAATGGTCCACAAGGTGGTAAGTCCACAAGGTGGTAAGTCTACAACGTAAGTTTATTTAACCCATTTCACAGGTGGCCACTAGTTCGAGGATTTCCTAAAAACGCTATCAAGTAATCATGGATGATAAACTAAATCATCTATAATATTATCGGGATATCACATGCACATCTAAAGCATACATTTCACATTAGATTAGAGGCATTTAATTCGCATTGAATCCAATTCACCAATTATCTTAAGGAATCAAAATTCATAAAAGCAATTCATTACATTAACCAATTAATGAGATAAATAGGCAAAGAAAAATAGCAGAGCTAATTATTGAGATGTGAAGAAAAAGCTTGAAGGGTGATCCTCACCTTTCAAGAGTTGATTCGTCTCCCGATTTTGCTAAGAGTTAATTGTACACGACTTAGGATCAAGATCTAACAAAATTAGAATATTTGAGGGGTCAGATTTCAATGTTATTAAACTTGCACCGTTAGGATTAAGGCTTAGGGTTTAGTTCATGTAAGTTTAGGGTTTCATTATGTAAATTAAATTTAAGCTTAGGTTTTAAAACTCGAATCCAAATTTTTGTGCAATGAATAAAATACTATTCATATTTAAAGTATTGATTGATACTATTAATAATGATAATTCAAGATATTAATATAACCACAACACCTAATACTATTTTTGCATAACTAACAGTCTAACAAGAAGTAATGCTAATGATCATATTAACAATGATAATGATAACCCATAAAGAAAATAATAATGAAAATATTTTTATTTTTAAAAATGTTAATATATTAATACTTTGATAATAACAATAATATACTAATTATTAATAACATACTACTAATACGCATAATAGAAAGAATTTGAGACTCGAATCACCTAGTTGTGTAACTCAATCCATGCTCGGCCCAACTCATTCTTGACACAGTGGGTCGACTCACTGAGTCAATTCGACTTGACTTCCCTCTTCATTCTTTCCTTTCTTTTCTTCTTCATTCTTTCCTTCACCTTCTTCGTCTTTCTTTCTCATTCCTTACATGCCCAACGGGGTTGCTGCACATGACACCACTCAGTGAAAGCCCATCACTGACTCGATGAGTTAACTCACTGAGTCAACACATCATCACCCATTCCTCTCCTTCCACTCTTCTTCATTCTACCTCCCCTGAACTCACCATGCCAGGAACGAATTCAACCCAGCTCAACTCACTAAGTTAGTGAGCTGCTTGAATCCAACGAGTCAGTGCGACTCCATAGCTCGACAAATGCAAACACTGCTCCATTCTCAATCTCCTTCTCTATTTTCTCTCCTCTCCACTCTTTCCTTTCTTCTTTCTTCTTTCTTCCTTCTCCTATTTGGTGAAATGTCCAGATGGATTTCTGGACGCAATCGGTCACTGAGTTAACTCACCGAGACTCGGCAGTGGTGGTGCGGCTAGTGGACGACCCACCTTTCTTCTCTTTCTCTACTTCCTCTTCTTCCTCCATCTCTTCTACTTTTCTTCCTCGGTTTCTCCCTTTTATCCTCTTCTGTTGAAAGAACCAGATGAAGCTCGAGACTCAGCCCCAACTTGCAGCAGTGAGCTGAGTTGACTCGACTTGATGCAGCACCAAAACGGTGCCTCTTCTCTTTGCTCTGATTCTCTTTCTAGCTTTCCCTCTTTTCGAAAGAATGCCCTAAATAGCAGCCTTAAATAGGCTTTATTAAACTGTTGCTAGAGGCTTCTATTCTAACTAATCGGTGGGATTAGTTACAGGTTCAATCGTATAAGCCAATAAGATCGGAGATGATCTTACGGTATTCTAACAGTATGGCTACGATCGGACTGCATAGATAGACTTCTGGGACATTGGCCCACCTCACAGACGTCCGTGATCAGGAAAATATGGTCCATCCCAGAGGATGGATTTTTTCGTTGAACGGGGAAGATGACAAGCTCTCTCATGGCAGATTCGAATATGATGGGTAAGCTTATGATCCAGTGCACATGGAGGGTGTGGATTGGATCATTGAACCTTGTGGGGCCCTCCAAACAGACGGCCATTCGTTTTTACTTAATGGGTTTGAGGTTGGCATGCGGCGGCTCTTTCATTGCGATGAAAGCCCTAAAGTGCAAAGAGAAGTGGACGGCTGAGATTGATTTGCACAAAGGGTTAGAATTGAGGGAGAATCTCGCACATGGGCTGCCAGCTAAGAAGGAAAACAGATTTCCGTTTTCGGAATTGAGTCGTGCGCACAACTCGGTTTGAGCTGGATCTCGTGTGCACACAAGTGCATAAAGACAGGTGTGGAGAGTTGGGTTTTGGTCAGTTTTGAGAGCCTGTCAAGATGGACGGTTTGAATCATCAAAGTGGATGATGGATGGTGGTCCGCTGATCAAAACAGCGGACAACTGTCTGTTGCTGTTGGAAGGAAGACGTGAAGAGAGGAATTTCCTCATTTATCGGTCAATGCTCTTTTGACTGGGTAGGCTGAACCCATGTGCTGCGGGTGGGCACGCTCTTGGTGTATAAGCACCCTAGGTGTGGGGTCCACAGTGATGTCCTTCATGAGATCCCCTTCGTTCATTGGTTTGGCGGGATCATGTTAGGCCAGGGACTAGAATATGGGGTGGATCCGAGGTTCTTTGTGGCCACACCATTAATCAACGTGGGGCTTAGGTTCACCGTTGAACCAAGACATTACAGGAAATTAGTTACGTGCATGGTACGTGCAATCACGTAACTTCTTAATTTTTGTAAACGTCTGGGTGGGGTCCAACGTGATGCTTGGTGAGCAATTCGCTCCGTTCACTGACTTCAGCTCACTATGTGGACCCACGGGCCCAAGTTTTAAGTAGATCCAAGCTATGAGTGGGCCACATGTTGTAAGAATGTATAGGTGAAAAAAACTCACTTAACATATTGCAACATTGCTGCGCATATGAGTTTTGAATCAGATAATTACAATTATGCCCCTCTCCCTTATTATAACTTTTGCCATTTGTATCTCCTAGCCCACATGCAAATAGGATGAAATTTCACCAACATTTGTTATCTTCCTTGCTCTTTCTAATGCCTAAGTTTGGGTCTTGATCGCTTACGAACAACAAAGATGCCACTTCAATGGACCATACTACTTCGAGTTTTAATGTGACGTTTATATACGTTTAGTTGCAGTATTATCCGGTAATTTGGACCTGTGTTCTAAGATCTTCCAACTGAGTGGTTTATTCTGATGTTTGGATGGTCCGTTTGGCGGCTCCCAATACGATGGACGGCTAGATGACATGCTAAAAATAGGAGAACTTAATGGTTAGCACTCTAACCATGTATGTAGGTGGATGTACGGTCATTTTTGTAAATAAATGAACACAAGATGAGTTTCTGGATTGATTTGGGTAGGACATGCATACCGTTAGATTTGAGTGACTTGTTCACATGTATAAATTCCTCTGATTTCAGTTCTAATGGTGGCTTAAGCATATTCATATGGGGTGAACAAGATGAACGGATTAGAATCTTGATCTAATAAGTGTATGGACGGATGTAGAGGTCAAGTAGTTACTTTACTATGATTTAAGGGCTAAAATTCGAGGTGTACGGTTAATTTGTGATAATTTGGCATGATATAAAATTTCACATGAAACGGACCGTGGGAACCATGTGATATAGTGTTCAGGAGTTTAGGTTAGTGACAATTTCGTAATTATTGCCAATCTATGAGTTTTGGAAAATCTAATGGCTCCAAATGGTTATAAACATGTTTCTAAGCAAATCTTGCAAACGAATGTATATCTAAATCATTATGGATAGAGAGTTAGTCGTCATGTCATCTAAGGGAAAGTACTTGTGTCAATTCACGTGATGGATGGGTTATCTTGAAATTCAACGGTCAGATGGCTTGATTTATGAATGAAGATAATTCCCAATAGTTAAGTTAGTGTTAGGGCAAGGATGTAAGGCTAGAATAGTTGGATTGGTATCGTACACATGTATATGTCACATTGAATCTTATGGTAACGCTCGAGGACTTTCAATGCCTGAGTATCGAAAAGTTCAGGGTGTTACAGTCTACCCCCCTTAAACAAAATTTCGTCCCTGAAATCTATTTATTTGATCTATTTACTCTGATCCTATTATGTTTAATATCTCACTATATTCCTCGTGATGTAGATGTATATGTTTAGGTGTGCGTATAATTGGTTGTATGGAAATCGGGACGTTACAATATGAGATCCATGTATGTGAGGCCCATATGACGAGGCCCGATGTGATGTATTTATGGCCTATGAGTCGAGGCCCATTGTGATGTATATACAACCCATTAGTGAGGCCCATGGTGATGTCACTACAAGAAAATAGGCCTTTAGCCACAATTTTTTAGCCTCAGTTGAAAAAATGAAGGCTAAATGTATCTTTTAGCCTCAGTTGCTAAGGAACTGAGGTTAAAAGTTCATCTTTTGCCTCAGTTGCATAGGAACCGAGGCGAAAAGTCTACTTTTTAGCCTCAGTTGCATAGGAACCGAGGTGAAAAAAGTCTTCATTTTAGCCTCAGTTGCATAGGAACCGAGGCCACAAGTCTACCTTTTAGCCTCGGTTGCTTAGGAATCGAGGCAAAAAGTCTACCTTTTAGCCTCGATTGAATAGGAACTGAGGTGAAAAGTCTACGTTTTAGCCTCAGTTGCATATGAACCAAGGCCAAAAGTCTATTTTTTAGTCTCAGTTGCATAGGAACTGAGGCTAGAAGTTTACCTTTTAGCCTCATTTGCATAGGAACCGAGGCGAAAAGTCTGTCTTTTAGCCTCGATTACTTAGAAACTGAGGCAAAAACTCTACCTTTTAGCATCAGTTGCATAGGAACCGAGGTCAAAAGTCTCCCTTTTAGCCTCGGTTGTTTAGAAACCGAGGCAAAAAGTCAACCTTTTAGCCTCGGTTTCTTAGGAACCAAAGCAAAAAATGTTTACCTTTTAGCCTCGGTTGTATAAGAACCGAGGCCAAAAGTCTATTTTTTAGCCTCAGTTGCATAGGAACTAAGGCCAAAAGCCTACCTATTAGCCTCATTTGCATAGGAATCGAGGTGAAAAGTCTACATTTTAGCCTCAGTTGCATAGGAACCGAGGCGAAAAGTCTACCTTTTAGCCTCACTTGGATAGGAACTGAGGCCAAAAGTCTATTATTTTTGTAACTCACATTCATGATTTAACTTGGGCCCACCTTAGATTGGGATTTGATTTCCTTTTGGACTCATGCTCTTAAGTTATTGGGAGAAATATTTGAGCCCACCTTAGCCGTCCATCCGTTTTTTTCCAAATAATTTTAGGACGTAGTCCTAAAAATTAACCAGATCCAAATCCCAGGGAGACTACACCACACGAAACAATGTTGATTGAATGACCACTATTAAAATTTTCTAGGGCCCACCATAAGTTTTATTTTCCATCTAATCCGTTGACAATATCAACCAGACATGTATGGAGGGAAAATATAAATATAGCCCTGATCTAAAACTTTTGTAGACCACAAAAAGTTTTTAATGGTAATTCATCATTATTTCTAGTGGTATTGTCCACCTGAGATATCGATGTTATTAATTTTCGTGATTATCGCCTAAAATGATATGTAAAAATGGATGGACAGAGTGGATATAGAAAATGCTCATCAAGGTGGGCCCCACATGGTAAGGGTAACGCCCACCGAGTTGTTACCCGAGTAACACCTAACCCGCTTCCATAGATATAGGTGTGCTAATCGTAAACGCGTGTATAAGGCAACCCATCTGTACGCACCACAAGTGACAAACTAGGACACGTGTGAAAGATCAAAGCCTTTCATAAAGTGGTAACCACCTTGTGGATACCATATCGGGAAATTATGCCAGATTAGTACTCATCAGGTGGGCCATAATGATGGATCACAGAAGAAAACCTTGCCAAGACTTTTTAATCTCTTCATTTGTTTTAAAGAATGTTCCCTATCTGATAGATCAAATGATACCATTTTTGGCACAGAAAATTTTATTTGGTGGGATTTACCTGATGGACGGTTTACATCTCAAGAAAAAAATTCAATGGTGGGCTTAGCAAAGCTGCCTATAAATGGTTTATACACGCGTGTGGGCTTAACAAAGCTCTGTAAATACAACCATCCATTCACTACCATGGGCCAGGGTCATTTTTAAAGCATCAAATGGCGGTGAAGAAATTCTTAGCTATTTTATCCATAGCTATCTCCTTCATTCATCTGTTGGGCCTCATCATCATATGCCACGTGTCAGCTATAGGTGACGGACCGTGCATATGACATGGCCCATATATATAAGCGCGCTAACACCGTCTGCGTCCTTCTCTCTCTCTCGATCCTTCTCCCTCTGAGATCCAAAGAAGGGAGGGAGCCGATTTCCGTGCAGGCCAGGTAGGTCACAATCTGCTTCCCACGCTGGATAAACAAGGGGCATATACACCGATTTCCGTGCAGGCCAGGTAGGTCACAATCTACTTCCACGCTAGATAAATCTCAGCTTTTTGTTATCTTTTCTTAATGAGATTTGAGCTTCCCTATATCTAGATTAGGTTTTCTCTGCTATTTTTTGGGAGATTTTGCTGAATCTGATAGATTGGAACGATCTAAGGTTAGGTTTTGGTGCTTGTAGTGGTTTGATTTTATGGTAGATCTGTTCGTATATTTCATGTTTGGATTATGGTTATCTATTCTGTTCTATTATCTTTTTACTGAAATGGAGTAGAGAAGATGTACTGTTTGATTAGTATGGACGGCGATCTAATATATCAGTAGCTTTTCTGATGATGCAATGGAAAATTATAGATCTGTTTTCCTTTCTGATCTCATAATACATATTCACTAGGTCTAGTCTGTCTTTAATGTTTTCTAGTGAAATCATTTTCTTTTCTAAAGACATTCTATAATGCTGCATTTTTCGCCGTTCATCACATGGTTTAATGCATTGACAAGAACCGGTACTTATTGCGGTTTCGGTCCTAGGAGATCTACTGGTTGACTTGGCTGAGTTTGGTGATGTGGGGTGAGTCACCCCTTGATACTTGCCTAGGTGATAGTTGTGTGGGGCCCACTGTGATATGTCTGAAATCCATCCTGTCTGTTGGGTGTGCCCCTCTCATGTTTGGCCCTGAGCCCAAAAAATCAGGGCAAACCAGGATTCAGGTGGGCACCAACAGAGGGAGCAGTGAGAAGTGACCCATCATAGGAAATATCAGATTATCCAACCTGTTCATAAGGTGCGCCCCACCAGGATGCAGGTACATCCATGAATTCAGGCTGATCTAAGTCACGCCACTTGATTCAAGGTTTTGGGGACGCTTTGACACTGTTTCTTATGGCGTGGCCTGCCCCAGTTTCAGATCATCGTGATTTTTGGCATCTTATCTTCATGATTGGAACACTTGATGCACGATTTGGATGCCACCCATACACATCTTGGTATGCCCACAAATTTTTGGTTTGGATGCCCTGTACACATCACAATATGTCATCACTGTATGTTTTTAACTATATTGAATCATTTGAATGAAACATGAAATTTTAGACTTTATATATATATATATATATAATAAAATGGTAAAAACACATGGGAAGGGATAGCTGGTAATCCACACATTTTATGGAAGATTTTGTGTCAGTTTACATGGCAATAGTGCGCCCACACGCATTCATGTATATTTTTGCAGGTGAATGTGCATGTTGAGTTTCTAGCATTGATATAAAAAGACAACAAGGTACTACCATTCAGACTACGACCATGTCAAATTGCTTTGCAATTTCTATATGTTCTACTTCCATTTGGTTGCAGTTGCTTCCAAGCCTGTTTGGTAGACGTCTAAAAATGAGTTCAACTCATTTTGGTTAATTACAACTCTTAATAGAGATCTTGATTGTTGCTTATCAAGAATATCGGCTCTAGTACATGATTACAATTAATAAAAATGAAGTGAACTCATTGTTAGGTGTTTGCCAAACAGGTCCTCTGGGCTCTTTCATCTTTATGAAGACTATAGTAACTATAATTGGTCCTTTCATCTCTATCAAGCAAATTTTGCAATTGAATTCAGTCATGCATCGAAACACAAGCGAATGAAAAGGTCACTTTCTGTATAAGATTAAGGTCCTGATGGGGCTCATCACATGCTTTTCTTTGTTCCTTTTCCTTCCTCAGGTTACCTTCCAGGAAGGCTGTATGATCTCAATGCATCAAGATATGGAAACAAGAAAGAATTGAAGCGATTGATAACGACATTGCATGATAAGGGAATCAAATGTGTTGCAAATATAGTCATTAACCATAGATGCGCCGAGAAGCAGGATGGCAGAGGGATATGATGCATCTTTGAAGGTGGAACACAAGACGACTGTCTCGACTGGGGCCCTTCTTTAATTTGCAGTGATGACAGTGCCTATTCTGATGGATACAACTCCACTGATTATGTCAAGTCCTTTTAACTTCAGGACATTCCAAAGAAACCCGTGAAAACAGGAAACAAGTGGGAGTTTTGTAGAATTATAAGGTAACATCATCCACCTTTTTTAATGTACCATTTATTTCAATAAATTTACCTGAAACATTATCCAGTTGTTACTACTTTAAGGTTTCAAATTTTCTTCAGGCAGTATGTGGTTGTAATTTCACTGTTATGTCTCAGCCTTCGGAGCTTTTTAGAGTGATATTTTTATCTCGTTTTTTTTTTTTTTTTTTTTTCGAAGTCATGAAAACTTTGCAAGATTATGTGAAGTAAATTTTTATGCTTCTATTTAGGTTCTTCTGTGAATCAAGTATGTATTTGCAAAATGGTCTTGCTTGCATCTTGATCATTAACTCTGAGCTTTCTGCAGATTGTGGAGAAACTTCTAATTGCTGCCATTGCAGATGCTGATGTTAGTGTTCGTCAGTCAGTCTTTCTATCTCTACATGGAAATGGAGGTTTCGATGAATTTTTGGCACAGGCTGATAGTTTGAGTGCTATCTTTGTTGCTCTAATTGATGAGGTATAATTTTTGGCACAACCTGCCAATGGCTCTTCTATGAGCATTTGAACTGTTATCTTTATTTCAAAAATGTTTATGAACATAGGGGCATGTTCACTATCTTCTTTTTTTTTTTTTTTTCCATGTCATAGGATTTTGATGTTCGAGAGTTTGCTATATCAGTTGCTGGCAAATTGTCTGAAAAGAATCCAGCATATGTTCTGCCTGCGCTTCGTCGCCATCTCATACAATTGTTGATGCATCTTGAGCAAAGGTAATCTGAAAGATATCTACTTGCCAATAATATTATTGATTTATGGGGAAATGGATGCCCTTTTATTTGTTTCACATCATTATCTTTGAAATATTCAACATCTTATCTTTGAAATATTCAGATCACAACTTTTCTCTTGTTTAAGCAGTGCAGATAGCAAATGCAAAGAAGAAAGTGCTAAACTCTTGGGTTGCCTAATTCGCAACCTAATGTTGTATTAGACGTAATCGAAAATCAAAAGCAACCTTCATATAAGGAGGTAAGTTTTTTCTAGTTGAATATTTAATACAGAAATGACATTTTAGCGATGTCTCATTAGTAGGTTGCTGTCCTGCAGATGGGTAGCTATGATGCAATGATTATGCGGAAGCTTGCTGTCGTGCAGCAGTTGGAACGTGAGGCCATCTCTGCCATTGATTACCAGGGAATTATGTTATTCCTAGTGAAGAAGTTCTTGCGGGTCTGTATTGATTTAGTTTAATCGCTTCATTGAGGTTGAGTTTAAATGTTGTTGGTGGTTATCTTCCTTTGGCAGGAACGTTTGGAGGATCTAGCAGGTAAAAATGCCCAAGAGAAATCTGCTGCTATAGAAACCCTTTTGCAAGAGCTTCCAGATGAAAGAAACGTCAATAAAAGACCGGATGATTCAAAACAGATACAGGAAAAGTCAAAGAAAAAGAAAAAAAGAGATTATAGAAGAGATAAGAATATAAATATTTGTGGAACCTAATGTTGTGTAACAGTTTGATTGAGTTTGTTTTGAAAACTTTAAGTAGACTGTTGTTAACTATTTTGTCGGTATTATGGCTTTCATGATTGATTGTTTCATGAGTGGATTGAATGAATGGATTAGTAATTTAAATAAATATTTAAAAAAATTAAACATTTTTAGCCTCAATTTGTTACCGAGGCTTGGATTTAGCCTCGGTTGTTGAGAACCAAGGCTGAAATTCCTGTGGCTAAAGAATTTAGCCTCGGTTGTTGAGAACCGAGGTTAAAAATAGATTTAGCTTCGGTTGGAGGCAATTGAGGCTAACATTTGGATTTAGTCTCAGTTGGAAACAATAGAGGCTAAAATTTTGATTTAGCCTCATTTCATAAAAACCGAAGCTAAAAAGGTTATTTTAGCCTCACTTGAAGAACCAAGGCTATAAAAGTCATTTTGGCCTCAGTTGCTAAAACTGAGGCTAAAGCCTTTAGCCACGGGGGTTTCAACCTCGGTTTGGATAACTGAGGCAAAATCGAGGCTAAAGGATTTCGCCTCAGTTTTTAACCTTTTTAGCCACTATTTTGAACCGAGGTTAAAGCCTCATTTTCTTGTAGTGTGTATATTAGGCCCTTGTGTGAGGCCATGGGCCCACTTTACGTTTGACTTTATGTGGGTCACTCCTTGGGAGCAATGTTGGTTAAATGTCCACATTGATGGGCAATGATGGTTATATGTCTACATTGTGACCTTCCCTTAGGCCTTGTTAGGCCCATTCTCATCGATGCCGATTATCGAAGCTGATTATCGATGCTGATTATCAATGCTGGTTATCGATACCGATTATGAGTATGTGACAACATAACATCATGATACATGCCCATACGCATCATGCACATGCTTGTTATGAGGAGTGATTGAACATAGCATGTGCCGTTGGGTTGATTGTTGCCCCACATGAGCGCGCGGTACGCGCAGGTTTGATTCATGACTGGATGGTATGGCTCATGTGTCTCGCATTTTTTGACATGATCATTTAGCGCCTTAGCGATATCAGGGCCCTCTACAGGCATATCGTGGATGGTCAGATGAGACACCAAAAATGTTTTAGTTTGAGCATAAGGGCACTTTGGATGTTCGTGGGTGAAAGTCCTTAAATCTCCGTGGCCAGGAGATGCTCCAATGTATGGACCGAGTGGATATACATGAGCGCATGAGGGCCGTATACCAGTAGGCCGCGTCTCCCACTGTGTTGTGGGCGATTGAAAGGGGGTGTGCCCTTATCCGCCTGAGTGAGGGGGCTGTAAGTTAGGCTAAGTTTGACGAGCTCCCAAATGGATCCGCTATCGACGAGCCGGGTAGGCATTGGTATATTACTGGCAAGTGGGTAATGAGGTCTTTTTCACTTGCTAGGCTGCGCGGTCGGCTGGGACGGTAGCCAGCTTGGAGTGTACTAGACCCCGGTGATGATCCTATAGATGTATAGTACTGATATGTGAACTTATTGAGCAGGTGTTGCATACTCAGCATTTTAATTAACCATTCATTCGTTCATTCACTATCCACTCGTGCTGGTGGTGCGTAACTAATTATTATGTGTATCTTCACAATGGCCAGGATTTCGGTTGGGGCGCGCCACTAACCTGAGATTAGGAGTTATCACATTGAGTCTGACTATCCAAATTTAGGTATGAGACTAGTTTGGATAGAAGTTTCTTGTGATGGACCTTATAGCCTGCGATACTATGAACTATCATCCCAACTTCACACTCCAGCTTGATCATTTCATTCGCACCGCATATTGCATTACATCCGCGGCATATGACATTTTGGGTTGCTATGTTTCTGCATTTATATGGCTTAGATGAGGCTGATGGTATTCGTAGCTCTTCAGAATTGCATATTGTATTCCATCTTCGGTATCTGATATTTGGCTCATTATGTCTCCGCATTGCATAGTCGATCTACATTACTTTCTCAGTGTATGTCATTGACTTATTATGTCTTTGTATCGCATATCCTGGATAAAGTTGATGATATTTTATGGACTTGTTACTATTTTCACTTGCTCTGATATATTGTGTGCTTGACACTTATCTTACGCACACACTTACACTACCTTCTAAGCTTTCTATAAGCTTATGTACGATAGATGTGTACAGGTGACGCTAGGATGCAGTCGAGCTGAGGCAGGAGCGTGCGATAGAGCTTCTGGAGCTTTTACCATTTATCTTGTATTTCCCTTTCATGTATTGTACTCAAGTTTTTGATATTAGTGGATATGTGATGATGATGTTGCCTTTATAATTTGGGTAAACTTGTGGTTATACTTGTTATGAAACAAATGTACGTTGAAAATCTTCCTTGTAGGATCCCAAAATCGGAATCTGGCATATGGGCGCTGGAAGCCGAAAATGAGGTACTACGAAGGCTTTGACCCAAAACATGGCCAAAGGGCAAGGCCTGGCTAGTGAGGAATGGCCATCCTGTTCGCTCATTCTAATCATCAAGTGGGCCACCATTGTAAAAAAAGAATTTACTTGTGAGCAGTTTCAATTTGTGATGCCTTTTAACCCTCACAGAATCTGGCATGACCCATGACACAAATGAAAAAGTAATATTTGTTTTTTGTCTACAGTATTGTCCACGTGGACTACACTAGCACATAATTCTTTAGTAAAGTACAGTGTCCTTGTTAGAAGGTATCATATAATGCTCAGACAGAGTTTCTATGATGCGTTGGGGTTTTCAGTTTGTAAAAGTTGGGACCGTGGTTCAATGATTGAAACGAATGGTGGCCACGAACCAAAAATGCCCCGGAAAGGAAGATTCTAGCCATTGAGCCTTTGGCCTTCTGGGTTGAATGTGACCATTGCTATATGTTCTTTCTTAACTGCCCATTTGCTGGCCATCAATTGGACTGGATCTTCCAATCTGGGAGCTGTGGTACATCCATGATGGCTCCCATCATATATCAACACTTTGGATGGTGTTCTCAATTCCATATTTTAATCTCTTTTCCTTTCTCTCTCTTTTTTTTTTTTTTTTTTTTTTTTTTTTTTTTTTTTTTTTTTTTTGCTGATTTTGTGGGGAAATTTATTGCTTCATTAGTTGGAGTTCATTCTATATGAAAGGTTCAATTTTATTAATTAAAAGAGGTAACTCCATGTTGCTAAATAGATCTGTTCTAAAGTGTGTAAGAATTTGGTTGCCACTACCATGAATAATGCCATTATATTGGACCTGAATCTCTGTGTCATTACTTATTGTGCTGACAAATTTTGCTCTACACGTGGGATTTATATTTTGAAATATTTTCCCCTTCAGTTGGACAGTATGTAGTTAAAATTTATGTGTTGCTTGTCGAGTTGACATTGGTGAGAATTAGTTAATTGTTGAGTTGAACTAAGGTTTAGGACCAGTTATGGTGCAAAGGAAATACGTCTAACTCGCTTCATAATTCTCAGTGCATAGGCTTTGAGGTTTATTTGGTGTATATTTCCTACCAGTGATTTAATATAGTGTGCTTTTTTGGACTAAGCACTTCCATGTTTCCAATTGTTTTATTTATTTATTTTTATTCAGGAGAACTTTTGTAAGCTAAACAGGGTGGCAATAGCACAGAATAAAACAGAGGTTGTTTCTGTTTTATCTGAGATATACCTTTCTATTGGGAAAAATGATAGTGGGACAGGCATTCGAACAGCAAATGGTCCTGCAGTTATAGCGGCCGCTGTAGCAGCTTCAGGAACAAGCTTAAGGGTAACAGAAGTGTTTTTCTTAGAAGTGCTCTCCACTGGCATGCTTAGTGCAGCTGATAAGTCCAATTGTGTAGGGGAAATTGCTGGCATGAGAAGGCTGTATGAGAGCATTGGTGGTTTCCAAGTAGTCAATTCACCATTTGGTTTTAGACTGGGTGCTGGCCTCCAAAGCTTGAATGCCGGACCATCTCCTCAGCAACCAAACCTTGAAAGCAATTCATTTGGTGAGATTCTTCTTATGAAATGCTAGATGAGCACCCAATGAGTCTTGTTCCTTTTGGTCTACTCCCCCGAGATATTTTCTCCCTAATTCACAAGATCTTGGAGGTACTTCTCATCTGAGTTTATATCATATGAGCAAAGCTGTTTTTCATCGTGTGCTTCTTAAAAAGCTGTCTTATCCTCTTAATTTTAGAAAACTGTGACCAGGGAATCAGTTGTTATTTCTGGTGAATGTTTGAGACTTATATTTCAGAAAGCTGGTTTAACTGGTTTTCTTTAAGAAAACTATGGTTACAGAGGATTTTCTCTCTAGCAAAATTTTCCAATTTCAGTTTAATTTCAGGAACTCATTAAATTATATTAATCTCATTGACTGTTCAATTTTATAAGGATGAATTGGAAGCGTAGTTCTTGCCTCACAACCCAGGATTTGACTTTTTTTTGAAGGGGACCAAATTTTAGAGATTTGTATTTTTGCTGTGATATCTCGTATGAGTTGTGACCTTTGCAGTTGATCCTGCCACTATGGATGCTCTTTGCAAATATGGCTACAGCTTTTATCCTCTCATAAGGTGGGCCACACAATAGAAAATAATGAAGAACCATTGCAAAACATCCAAATTCACTTGGTGGCCCGTACGATGGTTGGATTGGCTTGTTCTTTTGGGGTGTCCCATGTTTTTTGTGTGTGGAAATGTAAATGCATACGAGTCTTTGGATGGGAGAAGAGTCTATTGACACTGACATGTTATTCTGTTTTGGGTACAGATTGCTGGTTGAGCAATTGGAAAAAGTCAATACAATCAACTTGAGCACGGATGAGAAGCTGGCTTTCTGGATCAACTTATACAATGCTCTAATCATGCATGTTTCTCAATTTAGTTCTTATTTATGTGGATTTTAAAGGCAACTCACTATGAAGTATGGTGTGGTTTGATGGTCGTAGGCCAGTGGGGCCCACTCGTGAGCAATCACTAGTGGGTGGGTCCCATTTGGTTTGACTCTTTCCGCTGCGTATTTTCCATTCAGTTGAAAATTCAAATTCATATTTGAATTTGATTTTGGTTAGGAGGTTGGGAAAAGACCGGATATTCTGGTCTCATCCCATCTCCTTCTTATCCTATAAAAAGGAATACGCCCTCTCTCGTAAAGTACATAAGAAACATAGAGGGTATACAAACAGAGATAGTGCGCAGCATAGTCTGTCCATGTTAAGCTTGTCCTTGAGACGATCTGATCCATAGATCGCTATCCGGGACCACTATATACCGTAGGATCAGAGGTGTGAATAGTTCAATCTGCTCCTGTAGTAGATAGACGGGCCATTAGAGCATCAATCTACAGCTTTGTGAAGGTCCCAATTATCGTGTAGACCGTCAAATCTTGGGGGACCTTTTCACCTGTTGCAAAGTTTTCCTCAATCCGCATGATCTTGTCCATTGTCGCAAGTTTAGACTTAGAGTTATATCAGATGGATGTAAAGACCGTATTCTTAAATGGTGACTTGGATGAAGAGATATACATGCAACAGCCCATGGGTTATGTGGACAAAAAGTATCCAAAGAAAGTCTGCAAATTGTTGAAATCTATCTATGGGCTGAAGCAATCTTCAAGACAGTGGTACATGAGGTTCCACTTGGCCATCACCACTTTTGGATTCACAATGAGTGAAGAAGATCATTGTGTATACATGAAACGGTCTAGAAGATCTTTTCTGATACTATCTCTATATGTAGACGATATCCTGTTAGCTGGTAATGATATGCAATTATTGACATTGACTAAAGATTGGCTATTCTCGAACTTTGAGATGAAAGACCTCGGTGAAGCCAATTTTATCCTTGGGGTAAAAATCATCAGGGATCGCTCAAAGAAATTTTTAGGTTTGTCTCAAGCAACCTATATACAAAAGATCTTAGAGCGGTTCAGGATGGAAAATTCAAAAGCTGTTGAAACCCCTATGGATAAAGCTACCAAGTTAGACAGGAAATCGTGTCCCCAGACTCGAAGCCGAGAAATTGACTATGTCCTCAGTACCTTTGCAAGCGCAGTAGGGAGCTTAATGTATGCTATGCTTTGCACCAGACCGGATATTAGCTATGCAGTTGGCATAGTCAGCCGTTATCAGAGTAACCCGGGACAGTCTCATTGGCAAGTCGTTAAACGTATATTCCGCTATCTCAGAGGAACAAAAGACCTAATGTTGTGTTATGAAGGCACAAGCCTCGAGCTCAAAGGATATTCTGATGCTGCTTGGGGTAATGATGCCGACGAGGGAAAGTCTACTTCAGGGTATGTATTCTTACTCGGAGGAGAAGCTATCTCATGGTCGAGTAAGAAACAGACATCCACAGCTCTTTCATCTATGGAGGCCGAGTAGTACATGCATGTTGTGCTGCAGTTCAGGAGTGTGTATGGGACCGCAGATTTCTATTGAGTCTGGGTATTGTACCGAGTGTTCGTCAGCCTATATCGCTGAAGATAGACAATACTTCTGCTATTGACTTGGCAAAGGACCCTAAACACCACCAGAAATCTAAGCACATTGAGATCAAGTATCATTACGTCCGTGATCAAGTTAGAGACAAGAAGGTCGCCCTCAGCTACATTCCTACCAAGGAGATGATGGCTGATCCCATGACGAAACCTATAGCCAGAGATTTATTTCAGGTTCACGTCAGGCAGATGGGATTGAGGAAAGCTTGACTGATGTACTTGTTTTGTAAAACCTTTGATCTTTCATGAATAATACATTCCATTTATTCAGTATTGAACACTAATATAACTAGGTATGAAGATCATCAGCATTTACCTTGAGATCATGTAGGATTTCTATTTTTGTCGGCAGGCGGTCACCCACTCGCACGGGTTGACCAACCTTGAATGTACGAGAGAGGTACATTTGGGGTCATGTTTATACATTGAGGTATGAACTTCCCTTTATTGTGAATAATAAAGGATGAGGATATGAGTGAGTCGTATCCGCCTACAATCCTATAAATATTTGTAGATGAGACTGATAAAGTCGAATAACATAATCGCACCATTCCTTTACATGCGATCAATGTTATGGCCTGAAATTAAAGCCAGGTTATGAGGTTATGAGATGAGTCATACCTTATGTAGAATAACCTGCGTATTGTAGACCCGACTTACACCTAGTATTGTCTACTTTACGACGTGGGTTGTAGCCACGTGCTGGGACCTATTACCTACTGATTGCTTTGATTCGATCTAATCATTGTAATGTGCGAGTAGCCAGTCCCGTAGGTGACTCTTTGTGTCCTTAACTACCCTCCTCTTGTGTATATGAGGAAGAGATTGAGTGTCGCTACTTTAGTGTACAATGACGAAAGGTCCTTGATTGACTAGACTCGGTTACGCTAGGAAAGCGGCTTGATTAATTCTAAATTACACATCTGCGTGGGGAAGATCCCGTGACAGCTACACCAAGTTTCTAGAACTATTAATACGCACTTGAGGACTTATCCGCCGGCAGTATCGAGTTGTTTTTATTAGACTTTTTGCAAACAATTTTTTCATAAAAAACATATATATATATATATATATTATATATAATATAATATATATATATATATATATATATATATAAGTATTGCTTTGAATTGGTTTTAGTCGAAATTTGTGAAAAATCAAGTTTTCAGAATAACTCGATAAGTTGGATAAGTGCGTATGTTGGCCGAGTACTCCAGATCGGGAGTTAACTCTATCCGGTGTGGTCATGCGGACTAGGACAGACATTATAAAGCTTGGGTTATTGAGTACTAGTTAGGTGGTCACTTAGTACTTAAGCACCTGTGAGAAGATTATGGTGATCCAGCTGGTCCTACGCCTCTGATTCTTTTGATCGTGATGTTTGGTTTTTGATTGTTATAAGGCAAGTTAGTTGGACAGATTTATGTGCCTATCCCACAAAGTGATTGAGTGGGAGATGATGGTCGTAGGCCAGTGGGGCCCACTCGTGAGCAATCACTAGTGGGTGGGTCCCATTTGGTTTGACTCTTTCTGCTGCGTATTTTCCATTCAGTTGAAAATTCAAATTCATATTTGAATTTGATTTTGGTTAGGAGGTTGGGAATAGACCGGATATTCTGGTCTCATCCCATCTCCTTCTTATCCTATAAAAAGGAATACGCCCTCTCTCGTAAAGTACATAAGAAACATAGAGGGTATACAAACAGAGATAGTGCGCAGCATAGTCTGTCTATGTTAAGCTTGTCCTTGAGACGATCTGATCCATAGATCGCTATCCGGGACCACTATATACCGTAGGATCAGAGGTGTGAATAGTTCAATCTGCTCCTGTAGTAGATAGACGGGCCATTAGAGCATCAATCTACAGCTTTGTGAAGGTCCCAATTATCGTGTAGACCGTCAAATCTTGGGGGCTCACCTTCCGCATTTCCCTACATGGTTTAGTGCCCCTCCATACAATTCTATAAATAGTTCTCTTTAGAGAATGGTGTGGTTTAGTGCCCCTCCATACAATTCTATAAATAGTTCTCTTTAGAGAATGGTATGGTTTAGTGCCTGTCCTGTAATTATTAGTTCATATGCATGTGCTTTTGTAGATCTCAGTGGCATAATTGATGTATAAACCGTTTCACAGTTTTCTATGATTGAATTTGCGTTTAATCTAATCATCTAACCTTCCCATTTTGAAATATGGGTGAAGTAATTACACATTCAGTTATATCTGGACCTCAATTGGATCACAAGGTCGTCTGGTGTCATCAATGTGGGCTGGTGCTGTTAACTTATGCCAGTACTTTTAGTGAAGCTGATCTAGTGTCCCTGGAGGTTAGGGTGCTTAGGTAGGCTTCATTTTGTCTATACCTTTACCATTGTTGGTGAATAGGCTTTGGTTGAGGGGAACTCTAAACTCATTATCTTGATAGTAAAGGAACCTGGCTTTGTAGGATTGCTAAAGATCTGTAGAAACAACCTATGATTCAAAAGTTGTTGCCTATGCCATTTTCATATTCCTTTGGGATGTGAATTTGATGGCCAAGAATCTAGCAGAAGGTAGTTGAGCTTTTGGATTGGTTATTGTGAAATGGCCATGGGATCATCTTATGAGGCCACAATATCTGTACATGCATGTGATTAATAAACTCTTACCAAAGAAAAAGTGTATCAAGCATATGATCAACATATCTTAAATATTCTTGTGTCATTACTTATAGTGCTTGTATCCTGTGGCCATTACCATTTTACAATCATGCGTTCGATGCCATTCACTATTTCTTAAGTGTGCGGAACAATTGGCTATTTATGTTTTTTGAAAAATTCTTTTGATATAATTCTCTTTTTCAACATGACATAAATACCATCATGCAATGTGGTCCACTTGATTAGTGGATGTGGCTTCTTCATTATAAGTCCAACCTATTGAACGGGTTGGATGTCTCACACACATGAAAGGTTGAAGTTATCTCCATTGGCTGAACCATAACTTATTGTCCAACTGTTGGGACTTTAGACCATCTCTTAGATATATAGTTTTTCTTTTCCTTCACACAAGACGAATGATAATGTTCATTTCATTTTCCAAGCTAATAAAGATAATGACAATTATATTTTGAAATCTATGTATCTTCTACTAACAGAATAATTTACAATGCTGTTGGAGATGAACCATTACTCCAAAGCTATGGAGAATAGTTCAAGCCCTTTATTGTTGGCACAACAACAAATGTCCAGTTGACGCAGCAACAACTACAGGCACATTTGAGACTCATATAGGTAATGGTCCTAGAACAGACTGCATTAACTCTGTTTCTTTTCAACAACACTTTACCTTACGAAAGGTGAATAATAAAATGAGCAAGTTCTCTCTTTTCTACTTTGAAACTATCAATGCATTGACTCTGCTGGTCAAAGTTTTCTTGGATTTGTTAGTTATTTTTTATGACTATTACATGGAGGACATTTTATATTATTTTTTTAGGAGTATACTGAGACATTGATTGAAATATCCAATCCAAATATTTGGAATTTGGATGATATATTTGATTTTGATTTCTTCCATTTCTTTTGTGTAGACTTCTCAATTAGGTTGGTTTCTTTAGGGCTTCGGAGAAATGGGCATATATCTAGTTTTGGATGTATGCATTGATTAGGCAATTAATTTTCATTATTTTTTTTTAATTAGTGAGAAATGTCGACGGCTTTGGCTGTTGCCCTTAGCTGTCGGAAACATTGACAGTTTTAGCCATTGAAAATGGTGACGGATAAAATCGTCGCCTTCAGTCGTCGGAAATGCCGACGATTATAGCTGTCGATGACGCCAAAGGTTTTAATCTGTCAGCGAGCAACGCCAATGCCCCCTTTCTCGACGGATCGTCAAATGACTTTTAACCGTCTGGGAAGGTCATCGCTAATGGTTTTTAAACGTCGGCGTTGCCCTGTTTTTTGGTAGTGGAAGTGAAGGAAATTCATCACGAATTGAATGAAGTGAATGTAATTGACCACGAAGTGAAGGAAATTGACCGCAAAGTAAATGAAATTGACCGTGAAGTGAATGAAATTCACCGCAAAGTGAAGGAAATTCACCGCAAAGTAAATGAAGTGAACGGAATTCACCGTGAAGTGAACAAAATTGACCGTGAAGTGAGTGAAATTGACCGCGAAGTGAATGAAATTGACCGCGAAGTTTATTAGCCATCCAACATGTTGATAGGGTCACACAGACATGGATAAAGGCAAAGCACAACTATCAGCTTGGCCCAAAACTTTTGTGGCTCATAAAAAGTTTTTAATGGCCATTGATCATTGTTTCCTATAGTGTGGTCTACCTAGAATTTCATTCACTTCACGATAAAGTTCACTCACTTTGTGATGAATTTCATTCACTTCACGATGGAGTTCACTCACTTCATGGTGAATTTTAGTTACTTCGTAAGATTGTTGATGGACCTTAATGAGTTACATGATCGACTAGGAGGAATATTAATATTTTGTAGCCAGAATCCTTCCCATTATCTTTGTGTAATCTATCCCATCTTCATCGCCAATTTCAACCCTGGGCACACTTCCGAAGATTGGCTTAGCAATGTTCACACACTCGTTTGCTTCCTTGAGAAGCTTACTAGCAACTAGGTCAAGTCACCTAATAGCCTTTCCTTATCTACTCTTTTCTTCCCTTGTCACAGCGAATCGAATGAAATTCACCGCGAAGTGAGTGAAATTCACTGCAAAGTGAGTGAAGTGAATGAAATTGACTGCAAAGTGAACAAAATTGACTGCAAAGTGAGTGAAATTGACTGTGAAGTGAATAAAATTGATCGCGAACTGATTGAAATTGACTGCGAAGTGAATAAAATTGACCACGAAAAGAGTAAAGTTCACTGCGAAGTGAATGAAATTGACCACGAAGTGAATGAAGGGAATGAAATTCACTGTGAACTGATTGAAATTGACCACGAAGTGAATGAAATTGACCACGAAGTGAATGAAATTCACTGCGAACTGATTAAAATTGATCGCAAAGTAAATGAAATTAACCGTGAACTAATTGAAATTGACCACGAAGTAAACGAAATTTTATTCACTGTGACTGCAAAGTGAATAAAATTGACCGCAAAGTGAATAAAATTGACCGCGAAGTGAACGAAATTTACCACAAAGTGAACGAAATTGACCGCGAAGTGAGTGAAATTGACCGCGAAGTGATCAATGAAATTGACCGCGAACTGATTGAAATTGACAGCGAAATGAATGAATTGACTGCGAAGTCAATGAAATTGACCGCGAACTAATTAAAATTGACCGCAAAGTGAATGAAATTGACCGCAAACTGATTGAAATTGACCGCAAAGTGAATGAAATTGGTCGTAAAGTGAATGAATTTCACCGCGAACCGTTTGAAACTGACCGTGAAGTGAATGAAATGATTGAAATTGACTGTGAACTGATTGAAATTGACCACGAAGTGAATGAAATGAATTTTCGACCATTGACTTGATGGAATCTTAAAAAATAACCAGGTTGGTTAGCTAAAGTAGCCTCTCCTACCCCAAAATCAAATGTGATACGTTAAGTAAGTCATTCTGGTTTAGGAGATATGTTTGTTTACATGAATAAAGAAAGAAATCAATAAAAAAAGAGAAATTTTTTTTATATGCTTATATATACATATTCATATAAATACATGACGGAGAAAAATGTAGGGAAAAAAAGTTCTCCATGTAAAAATAAAACTAAAAATTTCACAGACTGCTGCAGCACTACCGGCGGTACTGCCGTGTCAAACCGTGCAGTAATTTTATTTATTTATTGCTGGTGTAATCCCTCATTGCTTTTGTGGGTCCCATCATGAGGTATGTGTTATATCCAAACTGTCCATCTATTTAGCAAGCTGGAATTAAGGCTTGAGACGAAAAATAAGACAAATCTAACTATCGAGCAGACCACACTGTAAAAGGCAGTGAGGGATTAAATGTATACCATTGAAACCCTTTTAGGGGTCACAGAAGTTTTGGATCAATATGAAATTTGTTTTTCCTTTTCATCCAGGTCTTTGGAACCTTGTGAATAGGTTGGATGGAAAATCAACGTTATGGTGGGCCCTACGAAATTTTTAACGGTGAAAATGAAATTTTCCCGCTGCTATTTGTAGTGTGGTCCACTTGATCTTTGGATATGATTTTTTTTTTTTTTTTTTTTAAATAATGTTCTGAAATGATCTCCAAATATGGATGAACGTTGTGGATATAATAAATACATAACTGTGGGGGCATGTAACTTTGATCTCTTTTGAACCGTTCGTGCAACTCGGAGCGTCAGCGCTCGTCTTCGCACACCAGCCAATCCGCTTCCGGGAGGAATGGCGGGGGTATTTTGGTCCAATGAAAAGTTGCCCGTCCATGAGGGCCTACTGTGGTATAGTAAGTTTGGACGCGCGTGACAAGGTTGCTGGATTAAAAGTGAGTGAGGCCTACAGTAGGAAAAAGCCAAAAAATTATGATAATGTCTGGAATCCAACCAGTTACTATTCACCTGGAGAATAACTTCTAACCTTTTGTTTTTTTTTTTTTTTTTTAAATTTTTTAATTTTAATTTTAATTTTTTTAAACACGCGCAAACACCACCACACACTCGAACCCTTAACCAGGTGTTGAAACTCCGAGAGTTTACCACCGGAGTACGAGGAAGGACCCGAATAACTTCTAACTTATCATGGGTGTAGGACATCCAACCCTTTTAACATGTTGGCCCCACGACGAAAATCACCTTGTGAAAAAAATAAGCTCATATGCTCAGAAGATGGGCCACACTAATGAAAACAAAAGTGAGTGATGTTTCATCAATGGATGTTAGTGAATTTTGCACAAAACGATCCTTGTATTTGGCCAATCCATCTGACAGGTTGATGCGGCACATGCATAAAAGGTTGGAAGTTATCTGCCGGTGACAGGTATCTTATGATCCAACTGTTGGATTTGATACCTCATGAAGCATAGCAATTCAGTTTTGAATCTCGTAAATTAGGTCAATCATGTTATCTGCTTGCCACAACCACAAAAATCCACTTGTTGCAATCTAAGCCGACAACATAAACAATAACATGGATCAATCATAATGCAAGAAAGTAGAATTTTTAATCCAACTAAAAAGGGAAAAATCATTCATTTCATCACGCAAAGAGTAATATTACTTTTTCATTGCTAGTTTCACGTATGATATATATATATATATATATATATATTCCTTTCTTTTTTTCAAACAACCATGCAAAACCTAGTACACTGTAGATACCTACTTATATGGTGCAGAAAATGCAGGAGACGATCACTTCCCTACAATTAGTTTGGCCCGAGCGTTACCTGCCTCGATGCGATACTGCTCTCCTAAGCCAAGGTGAGCCATTAGAAACCAAACAAATGTGAGCAGCTCTCCACCTTTACTGAGCCGTTGAGCATGGGCTATCCCGTTGCATTTACTTGCAGTGTAGGATAACATCTCGACCCACACCTCGCCGATCAGAGCCCATCTCTGGCCTTCTTTCAGTTCCTCTTTCAATTTCTTGGCCAGAATGCATGCGTCGAACAACACTGATTTGCTCCTGTCTCCCTTCACATCGATGGGCCTTGCTTCGGTATTCACCGATAGCAGATCCTTGCATGCAGTCTTGCGTTCCTTTTCCTTTTCGTCCTCCACATCTTGCAAAGAACTGCACAAAGCAGACACAACATTCGGGTGCCACCTGTCGAACGGCTTCCGGAGGAAGAAGTTCTTGGTCTCCTCACAGGTGTCCCGAAACCTGATCTGTCCGATCACAGCTGACGACGACATCATGGAAGGCTGCATTATGAGAAGATATATCATGTAATCGGATATAAACTTACTCAGCAGGCGATGCATGGCTGCTGAGATGGGGACTGCCTCATTTTCTTTGTTGAGGTCATTCGATCCATTGCTTGTATTGTTTTTATGTGTGGGGGTCTTGGTCTTGCCAGCGTCCTCCTCGGTGTAATAACAAAGGGTAGTAGCAATATGCCACCTCAACAGGCTCTCATCAAACTCAACCTCGACGCTTTCTTTGAACTGGCTGAAGTAGCCATTCTGCTCGAGGGCCCAGTTGCCACGGCATGAACACAAGCTCCGTGCTGCCTTGGGCTCTTTCATGATCTCAGTCTTCTTCTTCAACTCCTCGTAAATGAAGGTCTTCATCTCTTCGGAGACAGGCACGTTGTAGGTGTATTGCATCTCCTCGAAGAGGCCACTTATCATACTGCACTTCAAGTAAGCCAAGACCTTCTGGATGTAAAGCATCTCAGAGAACTTCCCCCAGATGGTTTTCCGATCAGCGATCCGTCCCCAGTACTTATCATGATTAGGGATGCAAAAGTCTATCAGATTGTATTGCATGATTGATACAGACCATCGATCGTAAAAAGGGAATTTAATAATCCTAGAGAGGATTCCGTCACGCCCGGGAATCTTAACCTTGTTGATAGACCAATCAGAGAGTAAGAGCATGATAAAAGCCATGAAATCTAAAGCAATGGCGCCCCATAGCAACGTATAGGAGATAGCAATGTCGAGCCGGAGGAAGTCTTGCTTGTTGGTGAAGAAGAAGAGAAAGAAAGCCACGACGATTGAGCAGGAACAGATGGCCCGCAGGATGTAGCCGTACATGTTGTGTATCACGGCAGCCTTGGTGTAGAGCACGTCATAGACGAATTCGAGCTCAAACTCGATGACTCGGAAAGCGTCCATTGGGGACCACCTTAGGAAAGCATTGCGGCTTTCCGCTCGGTCATGGAAGCTGAACATTAGATCGACGATGAGGCCCTTGAAGGTCTTGAAGAAGTGGTATGCCTTTTCCACCATTTTTTTTTCGTTCAAGTCCTCGTGCCGTAACTCGATTTCATGGGCTTCGGGCTCTGGGCTAATCACAATCTGAGCTGGGACCCCTGCCTCTATCTTCGACTGGTATTCCTCCATGAGCTTGGCGTAGTTTGGGCCAGGGTCCGGCTCTTTAAGCATTGAGTTCCGAAACCCGTCCATGCTTGCGAGGTAAAGCGCGTAGGTCCGCTCACCATACTTGATAATCCCAGCAACAAACATCAACAGAGTCGGGACCAAGAGCCTGTTTTTTGGTAGGGAAAGCAAGAAGACATAACCAGATGCACCAACCTCGAAGATTACCCCAAGCAAATGCCTGAGCCACAGTTCGTTGTCTTCCATCGCAAAGGCCGTGATTGTGTCTGGCCCACCAAGGTGCAAAAGAAGGAACGGTGCCCAGAAGGCTAAAATGTTGTTATTGGTGGATTTCTGAATGTTATACTTTGGCCCGCCAGAAGAGGCCATGATCTTGACGCCAGGCTTGTTGTTGCCACCTGGGCAATCTGACTCATCATTCCCCTGGCTGTTAGCGAGGAGGCCTAGAGCGAAGTCGGCTACCCAATCAGCGAGCAGGTAGAGGGACCATGTGAAGACGATGAGTATCTTGTGTGATTTCCGTTTACGCATGGCTGCGAAGAAGATGAGAAGGATTTGCACCAACAGACTACTGAGAACGAAGACACGAATGTCCCAGTTATTCCATAAGTTTTTTACTGGCTTTGAAAAGAGTTCTAACCTTCCTCGTTCCATCCTGTTAGAAATATCAAACATGTTAAAAGTAAGATGGTTTTTTTTTTTTTCATGATACATAGATCCAATGATCAAAAACACCCAATACATGTGATTCTTAATTTCTTTTATTAGTCCCATTGAAAGGAAATATCAAGAAGTGTTGTGTTGGGTGATTCAACATGTTCCAGGTCTTGGCTTCCGTTTAAAATGAGGTCTAGTTAGGTTTGGGGATTGTCCACCGTCTTGGAACTAGTTAGTGAGATGCATGTAAGGGAGCTCATTTACATGCTATGCGGATATCCAATCATATAAATGGTCTTATTGACTTAGACCTGACCCTAACTCAAAAGGAAGGTACGAAAGCATCCCAATGCATAGTTCTAATGTAGATCAGGTCGCGGACACTTTTATCTCCAAGATGGACTAGAGAAAGCCCAATCCGAGGCGAAAGTGATCAGGACTGTCAAAACCCTAAAACATGCATATCTCACAAACTGGAATGAGTTATTCAATGAACCAATATGATTTTGGGGTAGGAGAAGCTACTTTAGCCCATGACGGTCGAAATCCTTTTTAATTTCATTTTTTTACTATTTATAGTAAATTTTAATTTGATCATAACTCTTTATCCTTTGAGATTAAGGAGTTATGTCCAACATAAAAAGGGCTTAGAAATTTTAGAGAATAACATGATGAGGGCAAATAGGAAGCTTACTATTTTTTACCAAAAACCATGAAGTCTAGTAGGAATCATGACCGTCTATAAATAGTAAGTTCACTATTTATAGTAAGTCATGAATTTTAGGGAGTTTAAGTTGGAGTTTCAATCTAAAACTTCTTTCTAGGTTTGGTATCACCATTCAAAAGGATTGTAAATTCATTTTATTCATCTATCAATTAATTTTTGAATTTCTTAGAATCTATTTCTATTTTCTAATTTCTTAAAATATATTTCTACTTCCTTCTTTTTTTAATTTTATTTTTAATTTTTTAATTTTTTATTGTGGATTTGAGGAATCTCTGTGAAGAGTCCAACGAAGCTCCATGGGTTCGGAGTAGTTATCCCCTCAAGGAAGATGGTGATCGACCTCATCGCGACTAGCCTTGCGTCAAGTTCTTTAACTCGCTAACTTAGCTTGAAATCTTGCCATGTCTGAGTTGATTCACTTAAAGACTTGACTCATCGAGTCAAATCTCAACTCGGGCTGTGTCAGTCTCTTTGTTAGACCTCTTTTTAATAAAAGCTAAGAAAAGAGGAAGATTTGACCATGCCATCCTTCTTAAAGGTACAAACTAAATCAACAAGATATGAAACAATTTCCTACTTTTAATACATATAAAAACAAAAAAATAATTAATTTCAATATATATATATATATATATATATATTATATATATATATATATATATATATATATATATATATATATATAACCATTTCTACTTTCTTATTTTATTTATAATCATTAACCGTAGAATCAAGTGAAGCCAATACCATCAGATCTGGGTCTGTGTGCTCAAAAGCTAGACCTAGACCAACAGGACCTGAATTTGATTAGCCTGGTGCACGTACCCTGGGCCTGTGTGCTCAAAAGTTGAGTTAACTCATCCTGTCAATTCGAGTTAACTCGGCCAAAGTTTGACAACGGTGAAGGGATAAGTCGAGTTAACTCGGCTGAATTTGACCACCATATACTGAGTAGTAATTACATCTTGTTCTCCAAACCATTTGCACATCCATACACTCTTCAATTTCCTATTCCGCAGATGGATCGAGTAATGTGTCTAATGTATACTGTTATGGGTGAAATCGGACTAACCCATTGAACTGACCAAACGACTCTAATATGATGAAAGCAATGAATGTAAACAACTTATATGAGAGATCGGGAAATAACTTAGCCCTATATGCCGACCACAACCCCTGCAACTAATCCAAGTATTATGAGTGATGGCCTTGATCACCTGGTCGACATTTCACTGTCGCAACTAAAAGAAAGCTATGGACGTTGACCTAATCACAGAACTCGACCCTAACCCCGACCCCGATCATCAACTAAGCTCGGTCTCCAGGACCCCGAACATAGCAACTTAGAGGTCGGCTTCGGCTATCGACCACAGCCTTCTCGGATGCCGACCACTAGGAGGATTATCTTCGTGAGATCTCTGTCAAAAATCACGCCGAGATAAGCACCATACATTAAGGGGAAGATCTCTTTTGTGATAAGTATCTACATGGCAGACTCATTGCCATATACGGAAGAGATCTTGGAATGCTATAAATAAGAACCCTACTTATGGAAATAGGTAGGAATTATAACCCTAACTCTACTAGAGTTGGAGTGTGCTTATTTTAACTTAGGCATTGGATGGTCTCCGGCTACAACCGGGGCCCCCATTGTCACTTAGTTTTACAGGTACACGACGGTCTAGTTGGGACGACCAAATCACAACATCAACATATATTATATTCTTAAGAGATTCAAATTTCCTACACCAACCCATGCTACAAAAATTCCAGCGGGCCCCACTGCAAGGTTTGTGAGATTTCCAGGTCAGCTTGTGTTAGGATTTGAGCTTAAAATTGAGCCAGATCCAAAACTAAGTGGGCCACACTATAGAAAACAATGTCACGAAAATGCCCATCATAAAAACCTTCCTAAGGCCCACCTGGTGTTTGTATGCCATCCAACTCCCACCAAGATGAATGGAAAATGCAAATATCAGCCTGATCCGAAATCTCAAGTGGGCCTTATAGAACGCTTTAATTGTGGCCAATTCCCACTATTTCTTGTAGTGTGGCCCACTTGAGTTTTGAATCTTGTTGATTCGTAGGGTTGCTTTTTAAAGTGGGTTAGCACAATAGATATTCAGACTATATAAATGACATATAGACATCACAGCAAACCCAATGGAACTTTTTGTTACGCTAGCTCTGTAACAGCTGCAGTGGGAAATTTGGGGTCCAGGAGAAACAAGTGTCAAAACTTAGGTGTATGTCAAACATGCCAGAGATTCCGGACATCAGGTATGGTACACGGGGAACTTGGATGGACCAAAAATAATGTTGGTCACTGATCAGTGCCAAGGCTCAGCTTGTATAAGAAAAATGGACAGTTTCAAAAATTCCACATGTATGGCTCATTTGATGAGCTATACTAATTTTTGGTACATGACATATACTTCCCGATGAATGGCTTAGATCTTTGATGTGTGCCATCCACTCATTGAATGATGACCCTAGTAGCTCATCTAGCCGTCGGTTAGAATTGATCGATGCACTCACCAGTCCTATTACATACCAGACCAACAAAATTTATTGGTCTGCATCAAGTGGACTTGTCCTAGTCATCATATGAGCCACATGTGTAGGCTGAATGTGGACTGCTGGCATATTTTCTAAGCCGTCCACTTTTCCTACGTCTGTGGCCCATCCGATGAACTGACCACATTGAATTTTGGGCTAGGCACCAATCCACAGTGGATCAAACCTATTTAATGGCTTGGATATGTCCCAAACGCAAACTGATGTTGTGAAAGCAGTGGTCAAAGAAGCTGAGATGGGTCACTTACTGGTTTCAACGGCTGGCAGGATGTTGTGGCCCACTCTCCCAAGTGTTTTGCACCCTTCGAAGGTAGGCTTTGATGTCACCACACAAAACGAGCCAAAACTGCAGCTTCCTATCCGCATCATAAATTGTTTTATAACGCAGCAAAAGAGGAAAAAAGTGAAAGGTAAAAGCAAAAGAGCCATTCCCCTGCAAGCTGTGTATTCTTATTCTCATATACTTGTGTTATAAAAAAAAAAAAAAAAAAAGAAAAAAAAAAGAAAGTGAAAGTTTCCTAATATCACACGTGTCTGGTTCCTTGCCACCTACACGCAATCACTCACGCGTGCCATTGTGACACATTTCTCTGAGATCTGAGCTTTCCATCTGGTCACCACCCGGATAATATCTTGTTGGATAAAATCATTAGCTGTATCACTCAATAGGTGAATGAGACCATGGTTTTAAGATTCTGTGACTTGAACCGACTCGTTGGGTCATGAATCGAGCTGTAACACGGCTGAGTTGAGGTTAAATCAGCCAACTCGAGCCTAAATGGGACCATGGTTTTATGATTTGGCGACTTAGACCAACTCATCTGATTATGGCTCAAGTTGACCAACTGAGTCTGAGTCTGACTCTTAAAACCTTGGGTGAGATACAATTAACAAAACAAATGGATAGTTAGAAGAATTTTTTAACAGTTTATTTGTTTTGTATGTCACAGCCCATCTAAGGACTGAAACGATACATTTTGAGAAGTCTAATTGGTGTGGACCATTTAATGGAAAGCTCTGATCTAACACACATATGCCACATTGGCACCTTTGGTTTTTTCGTGGATGGGATTGGGACCTCTAGAAAAATTAAAAGGTGAAAGGTTTGCTAGAGTAAGTCGGAAGTATTGCAAAAGGAAGGTGAAAGGTTTGCTAGAGTATGTCGGAAGTATTGCAAAAGGATGATGTGTCAGTGGCTTTTTTAGGGACTGAAATCATTTATACAGACATACCAGAAAACGATAAAGAAATTAAAAAAATAAAAATGGAAGAACTCTCTTATGGAGCAATTAACAAATTGAAAAGACGGAAATGATCAGAGGCTAGAGTTATTTCAATTTCAGAGTTTTTTAATTTTTAATTTTTTGTTTTTGTTTTTGTTTTGTCTTGATACAAACAGCTTAGATTATTGGTAAATGATCCGAGATCTAAAAGCAAGAATCTGTGGCTGTTCTGTTTTTATTTTATAGTACACAACACTGTCAGTTCACAGGTCATCCATGTCAAGACCTCAGTGTTGAAACAAGGTATCTTTCACTCATTCGACCACTTGAGCTATGGATCAGGGTGTTTATGTGTGTGTTAACTTATGAATAGGTAGGATCTTAAATAAACATTACGGTGCACCTAGTAAGTTTTCGATGGTTGGCATTGCTCGCCCTATTGAGTTTTATTTATTTATTTATTATTATTATTTAATAATCCGAACCCACAATAGCTTTGGATCCTGCTCAATCTTTGGCTTATGCTTTAAAATAATCTATATGAATGGATGGATCGGTGTGGATACATCACATACATCATGGGGGCATGTCTCGATGCTCAACCAGTCAGTAGCTAATGGACTTCGCCTTGAAGTCTGAAACGGATTAGCTACGTCCCTACCACCAGTCAGGCGGCTAGGTGCTTTGTGGGCTCCACCATGATGCATGTGTTTCATCCATTCCAGGATGTATGTGTTTATTCCGTTCATCCTTTTTTACGTAACATTTTACGCTTGATACCAAAAATGAGAGGGATATAAATCTTAGGTAGACCACGTCACAGGAAAACAATAGAAATTGGAATCCACCATTAAAATCATCCTAAGGCCCACTGTACTATTTATATGACATCCAATCTGTTAATCAGGTCATACAAACCTAGATGAAGTGAAAAAACAAAGACCAATTTGATCCAAAACTTTTATGACGACCCCCAAAAAGTTTTTAATGGTCGAAGTCCATTCAACACTGTTTCCTGTAATGTGATCCACTTGAGATTGGGATATATCTCATTTTTGGTCTCATACCATAAAATGATCTAGAAAAATTGGTGGACAACATGGATGAAACGCATACATCATGGTGGGGCTCACATATCATTTACCACCAGCCATTGGCTAGTGACAGGGGGAGTAGCCAATCCATTTCCCCGTAAGTCCTCCTTTGTCGAAAGCAAAACCTCAATAAGTGAAATGTGCGGTTTGTCGGGTTGTGTACTGGCAGGAAACGATTTAGCTACTGCCCCGGTGGTCAGTGGTCTGTGGGACCCACCATGCTATATATGTTTCATCCATGTTGTCCATCTATTTTTATAGATCATTTTAATGTATAAGACCAAAAATGAGCATATCCCAATCTCAAGTGGACCACATTACAGGAAACAGTGTTGAATGAACATTGGACCATTAAAAACTTTTTGGGGGCCATAAAAGTTTTGGATCAAGCTGACCTTTGTTTTTTCCCTTCTTCCGGGTCTGCATGACCTAATCAACAGATTGGATGTCAAATAAACAGTACAATGATCCGTAGGAG
Source organism: Magnolia officinalis (assembly GCA_021015155.1). Classification (NCBI taxonomy): domain Eukaryota; kingdom Viridiplantae; phylum Streptophyta; class Magnoliopsida; order Magnoliales; family Magnoliaceae; genus Magnolia; species Magnolia officinalis. Next base: position 2,396,924 of record JAJHSJ010000017.1, on the reverse strand, counting down.
GATTTTAATAGTGGATATCCAATCACTATTGTTTTCCTGTGGTGTGGTCCACCTGAGATTTATATCCCTCTAATTTTTGGGATCAAGCCCTAAAATGATTTTTAAAATTGGATGAATGAACTGGATAAAACACATACATCATGGTGGCACCCACAGAGCACCGACCATCAGCCACCGGCTGGTGGCTGGGGGAGTAGCCAATCCGATTCCATATTGACGAACCTAAAACGTGAAATGAGTTCGATAATCCCATCACAGTGCAATAACCTGCTCATTCATGGTTCGTCAGACCTGCCACGCTGTCAAATTTTTGTGAACACCAAGCCGTCCATCAGGTGGATCCAGCCATTTAGATCCTCTGATAAAAAAGTGGGCGACCGTATCACCGGGGAGTGGGCCGATGAATAAACTTTTTTTTTTTTATCCGTTCGTCCGTTTGGTGAATGAGCTGCGGATGGATAAAGTTTTTTGGCAGACACTTTCTATACAGTTGATCCCAAATGATGAATGACCTGGACCACACGATCAGCTACTTTATTTACTATGTAGAAAACTAAAATTTAAGAAGTTTGAACTTTCACATTGCATCTAAGAAATCAGCTACGGTGTTAAATCATATCTTCCCTTCGTTACAATTCTATAGGATGGGCTTTATTGTTCAATGGTCTGCATCTCCCTAATGGTTGGTTAATGTGATACGGCATGCTAGTGGAGCCCCACAAAGTTGTGATTCATTTAAAATTGTATAAAGGGTGGTGCACTACAACTGTGACACACACACACACATACAATGTTTTAGTTGAATTAGGACCGATAAATTCATGCAGAGCCTTCTATGGGTTTCAAACTCCTCAACCCTCTAAATTATAAAAGTAGGGCAGGTCCCTCAGCCTACGTATGTTAAAGCCTCTATTCTCCTTTCGGTGCTTCTCTGAAGGGTGTAAGGTGAGGAAGATTCTGGCAACTTGAAATCCAGATATGGCATCCCAATCAAGTATGAATTTTAATTCAGGAACTTTGATCCCCATCTCCGATGGACTGACCAGTAACCCTCGACAAAAGCAATTTAGAGTCAGGTTTCCTCGTGTCGAAGAAATGGCATGTATCAACCAATTCTTTTTTTTTCTTTTTTTTTTTCCCTAAAAGTACTTCATTCCGTAGCCATCTTCCCTGAAAGTTGCAAGGGGATTGTGTTAATGTAGTACCAGAGTGATGTCGTAGTTGGTGATGAAGATTCTCAACCAACCGCGAGATGGGAAGATTTCATAGAGGGGCATGAGTGTGGTGCTTGCAGCTTGTGGGCGCATGTTGTTCTTTCTGTCTCTCCTTGTTTTAATCGGGATAACGGCTTGGATTTTTTTTAAACTAGGTCCATTACCCGGTCCTTTTAATAGAGTTTGTGACCCTTTTTCTGAAACAGGTCTGGTTTCATATGTATAGTTTAAGGGCTAGACATGATGTTGCTCCATTTGTTTGATATGACCTGTCTATTTGAGTGCTTGGGTTGTTGCCCATGTGATATTTTGAGTAACTAGAACTTGTCCCCGATGAGGCCAGTTCTATCGTGTAAATGTTTTGATCCGTGAACAAACCATTGCCCGTTGCTCTTACGTTCTCTCTCGAAATCTATAGATCGCCCATCCTGAGATTGTTTCACTAGATTTGAAATATTGCCCACTATTAATGAATAAATCATATGGACAAAGGTCTGGTTAGGTCCATTTTGAATCCATTACCCATCTTCTGGGAGTTGATATGAACGTTGGATTGATAGAAGTGAAATTTAATAGTCAGTTTATCATTTTTCCAATGATCGATACCAATCGCCTTCTGGGCTAAATCAGACTATCTTCTACAAATAATCTAATGATGGCAGGATTAAAATTAATCCTAAGTCTAAATTCATCGGATTAGATTCGATTGTGTTAGCCACCATAGTGACCTCAATTGATGAAGGTTTTCATGAGTTTGGATTTGTGATGTAAGGATTTAAGAAAATGATTACATTTAGTTGCATTCACATTTCATGTAAATGGTGACAAAAATGTAGACTATCATCGTTTGACAGGTACATGAACGGTGTGGAATAAGTAGTGATGGTGGTGTAAACCAGAGAGATCTCACCGCCTGTCCCTTAAAACCTTAGGTGAGATACAATTTACAAAAGAAATTAACGGATGGTTAGAATAATTTGTTAACGGCTTATTTGTTTTGTATGTCACAACCCATCTAAGAACTGAAACGATCAATTGTGAGAAAGGTCTAATTGGTGTGGACCACTTAATGGAAAGCTCTGATCTTACACACAAGTGCCACATTGGCATCTATGTTTTTCTGTGGATGGGATTCGGAGCTCTAGAAAAATACGAAGGTGAGATGTTTGCTAGAGTACATGGGAAGTATTGCAAAACGATGATCTGTCGGTGGCTTTTTTAAGTAACCCAACTAATTTATACAAAGGATGCCAAAAAAGCATAAAGATAAAAATAAATAAATAAAAGAGTTCTCTTATTAAAAGTTACTTCAACCCTATTTATTCAAAGTTTATAGAGCCATTCATATTGAAAAATATATTAAAATGATAAGAGGCTAGAATTATTTCAATTTCAGTTTTTATTTTTTTATTTTATTTATTTATTTATTATTTTTTTTAAATTACCGTCTGAGGCAAAGGTCATGATACAAACGGATTGGATCATTGGAGAATGACTCGAGATCCAAAGGAAAGAGTTTATATTAATGCAGTACGTCCGGAAGTATTGAAGCCGCTAAAGGAGGATTTCCTCCACATGGGTGGTACCTGGAGTCCTCCTTTATCATAAGCAAATCTCGAAAAGTGAAATGTACGGTTCGTCGGGATGTACTGTAGCAAATCTCAAAATGTTAAATGTGTTCGATAATCCCATAGCAGCACGATAACCTGCTCATTCATGGTCAATCAGATTTGCCACGCTGTCAAATGTCGGTGAACACCAAGCCGTCCATCAGATGGATCCAACCATGTAGATCCTCTAACCAAAAAGTGGGCCACGTATCACCAGGGAGTGGGCCGATGAAAGAATTTTTTTCATGGGTCCGTTCGTTTGGTGAATGCACTGCGGATGGGTAGCCTGGCCTGGTTTTTTGGCAGAGTACAGTTGGTCCCAAATGATGAATGGCCTGGATCACACAATCAGCTATTTTATTTACTACATAGAAAACTAAAATTTAAGAAGTTTAAACTTTCACATTGCATCTAAGAAATTAGCTACTTCTTAAAATCATCATCTCTTCCTTGTGAACAAGGTATTCTGGTCTAAAGGAGACGGACCAAATTGGCATTATTCTCTTCCCCTTTGTTTATTTATTTTTCATTTTCTTGCACAAGCAAATAATTTGATTGGAGAAATTCATGGGTAATTTGGGCCAGGAAAGATTAAAGTGGTCTTCACAAGTGTGCCAAACTAGAATACCTGCGAAATCTGGGCCATTCATAAGTGCAGGGCCCATGTGAATATGATGCGTACAAAAGGATGAGGTTTGTTCACAAATATGATACCGTGGATCATCCGCCGGCTTGGCTTCATTCTCTGGTACCTGAGTTACAACTCCGTCTTGATCACCTCTGTATGGCTTGTCATATAACATATATCAACTGGCCAAGTCTAGTTAACGAACCCATCATGGTTCATATATAGTACAATTAAGATTGTACAATACAAAATATAGAACAACAAAAAGTATGAAAATAAAGAAATTTGTATGAATAAAAGTATGACATGCAATGCAACTCATGATGCATTAAGTGGGAAAATTGTTCACTTGCTTAGTTGGATATTTATCAACCCATATCTTCACATAGTAGGCTTCCATCATTTTAGGTCCAAGGGCATTAGCCCTTTGGACATCTTTCTACATATAGTAGGTATCTAGGAATGGTCCCTTAGGAACTCGACATGAAGTGTGCATAAAAATCATATAAAGCAGGCCTCCAGGAATCAACACAAGAGAGATATGCAATGCAAATGGTAAATGCTCAATCACCAATGCACCAACATATGCAAGTTGTCATATACATCTTTCCATATGAGAGGAAACATAAATTCTATGTGATTACGGGTGGCCGAGTGTCACCTGTTTAGAGGGGAATTAGCACATCCATAATACGGTCAAGGGTTGCCTACAACCCTTACATGATCAACTGACTCCCCTGGTGGAAAGTTTTCATTATTTCCGATAGATAACGAATCCTTGAATTACCATCCACAAGATTTTGGTCTATTTCGTCGTTAGTTACGATCGGCCTGAGTGAAATTCTTGCTCTGATATCACTTAGCGCACGGAGGGACATGATGAGGTCAATCACCGTCTTCCCCATGGGATAATTACTTTGAATCTATGAAGCTCTCTGGACTCCTCAGAGAGCTTCCTCAAATCCACAAGGGATAAAAGCAAGAATAATTCCTAATAAATTCAAAATAATTTGATTGATGATTTTAAAAAATGAAATTACAACTCTTTAAATGAGGATCTCAAACCTAGATGGAGTTTTAGACTTAGACTCCAACTCAAACACCCTAAAAATGTGACTAACTATAAATAATAAACTTACTATTTCTAGATGACCTCTATTCGTATTGGACTTCATAGTTTTTGGCCAAAACTAGTGTCCAATTTGGCCCAACCATGTTATTCTCCTAACTTTTCTAAGCCCTTTTAATGTTGGGCAAGACTTCTAAAATTCAAAGGATCAAAAGTTATATATTAAACTAAAACTTACTATATTTTTGGTAAAAATGAAATTAAAACGCCTTTTGACCATCGATTTGATGGAATCTTACAAATCTAGCTTCGACAACCTGGCATAGCAGGGTTGGTTGGCTTAAGTAGTCTCTCCCACCCCAAAATCATACATAATATGATTATATATGTCAAAAATTCATCCCAATTTGTGAGATACGACCGATTTAAGGTTCTGATGCTCCAGATCGTTTCCACCTTCGATCGAGCTTTCTTTGGCCCTTCTTTGTCATGAAGTGTCTGCGACCTGCTTTACATCACATATAAACATTATCCTAACCTGTTGAAAGTCAAAACTCATGTAAAATCCACCTTGGTCACTAGTTTCATTGGATCATTTTAGGATGTAGTGTCATGCCCCAAAATTTGAGTACAGATTGTGTACCCTCAGACCCCGAGTTTCAGGTTGTAACTCGTACACAAAGTGTACTAACTTCATTTATTGATTACTACTCAGAGGTGATAATTACATTCATTTTAAGTTCCACCCAATTTCATCGAATTCCAAGCAGGCATATATAACACTTAGGATTGATCAACTAGGCATATGTAAATCTTCACAACCATTAGAATAACATAAATCTCAAATATCATTCAATATTTATTATGGTATCCTATTATAAATATGTTTATTCCAGACTCACATTGTCTCGATCAAATAAATCTAAACAATTTCTTAAATATCATATAATCAATACCAATATATACTATACACCAATTAAACTATCCTAACAAATAAATTAAAAATTCAAGAATGGTCTAATGATGCCAATTCATCTTCAGATAGGTATAGCCATGTTTCACATGGGTCATGTTCAGGTGCGGTGGCTCATTTCGATTTCTGCGCAACATCATCTACTAACTACTCATCTGTATGGTTTTTTCCATCAATAAAAAGATAAGCTAGCCAGGATAAGTGAAATAACCCAGCGTGATTCATAATTATAGGAATTAAAATAATATAAAGCATTGAATGCAAAAATGTATGCACAATGATATGGATGCAAATGATGTAGGAATGCATCAGATGAGATAATCATCCATCTACTTGAATTGGAAATCGTCAACCCGCATCCACCCGTTGGGTAGGCTTCCACCTTTTTGGTAGGTTGGGCATAGCCCGCATTTGGTAATGCTCTACAATGATCGACATTTCTTCTAGTGAGGGCCCCTAGGATCAACAATGCATTATGCAAATGCAATGAATGATGGATGATGTATGAATATATTATTTTCATTACTGCCATATATACTTGTTTTGATAAGTAAATTCAACATACAATTATTATAATTAAAATAATTTAGTACAGATTAGCATATGATTTATTGTTATATACATTTACAGTAATTAAATCAACAACATCGTAACAAAACACTTCAATCAGTACACCAATCAATCAAATCATTACAACAATTTATTTTAATTCTAATAAATCATGAGACATATTAGGTTACTCACTTGAGTCTATTAGTGTAGGATCCATAAGGTAATCAAGATGATTTGAATTCAGAAATCTTATCAATTACATCCACAACATTATTTTTTATTCAGTTATATTACATGGTAGGGCCCACCTTTAATTAACATCCTAGGTGACCAAGCCCTAAATGACTAAACATGTTTATTAAATTTTTATTTATTTATTTATTTATTTTTGTTCTTTTTAAGATTCAGAAATTGAATGGTAAATGATTGATCGGGATGGCCAATCGGATAATTGGATTATTCAAATTCTTCAGGTCTTAGCAAATTTTACCTCTAAATATTAGATGAATGGTGTAGATCTAAACACACATACATTGATGGCCCATCCTGACCTTATAACGGTAAATGATATTACCCTCGCGCGGAAATCATCCTCTCATCCTCTCTCTCTCTCTCACTCTCCTCTCTCCTCTCAACTCTAATCTCTCTCCTCTCTCAGTCTCCCTCAACACCTCCCTCTTCTCTCTCTCATCTCTCTCTACTCTCTTCTCTCTCCTCTCTCTCTTCTTTTATTGCAGGGTGCCTTTTTGTTAATATCTAAGTCGAGTAGAACTTTCCTTACGAAACACTCCTTATAAGAGACGCTCACTTGAGGGATTGAGACATATAGAAAGGATTAAGAGTATACGGAAAGGGATTAGGGATAAAGATAAGATAAATGATAAGATACGAATTATAATTAACAAAGATAAGGACATGGTCCTTCTTTTGAAAAAAAAAAAAAAAAAAAAAAAGAAGAAGAAGGTAGGATAAGATAAGATTAAAAACATTATATATATATATCTATATATATATATATATATATATATATATATATATATATATATATATATATATATATATATATCTATTTATCTTTTTCATTGGTACATATGCTCGAAATCAAGCAGAACTCAACTAAACTAAGAGAGAGAACAGACATTCTAGGAATGTCCAGGGCACTGAACTCAAGTGGGTCACACACACCCCACCGTCCAAACACTCAGGTCGAAGGTCTACCATGATGTTTCCAAAAAATCCACCATATTCACCAGTTTCACCGTATTATTTTAGTAGGTGGGTTAAAAAAATCAAGCAGATCCAAAACTGTAAGTGAGCCATAAGGAAGAGATCAGCTGGTTTTGAAGGATTACCATTGAGAGGTTCGTGGGGCAGTCCTGGCCCACACAAGTTTTGGATCAGGCCTCTATATTTATGTCTTCAGTTCATCGGAGTGGGACTGGTTTGTTTGGATGGCCCTGGGATGGTTTCAATGGTATCCATGCCATTTACCTCCCCTGCTATTTGCCGTCGCATAGCCCACTTGATTTTTCTCTTTTCCTCATTTTTGGAACCGGATTGCATAGTAACTCACTACAGTTAATAATTTAAAAAAAAAAAAAAAAAAAAAAAAAAAAAAAAAACCTACACTTAGAGTATTGAGTAAACTCCGTGGGGTCCACCATGATTTATGTATTTTCTCCTCGGTCCGTTCATTTTAGTAGATAATTTTAGGCTTAGAGTCCAAAAATGAAACATATACAATGTTCAAATGGACCACAGAATGGGAAAGAGTTGATTGAACGTCTACTTGTTGAAAAATTCTTGAGGGACACAGAAGTTTTCGATTAAGCTTATATTTCTGTTTTCCCTTCATCTATGTCTTTATGATCTTATGAACAGGTTGGATGAGAAATAAACATTACTGTGGCGCCTGAAAGGTTTCAACGGTGGAAATCATTATCCCCACTGATTCCTGTGGTATGATCCACTTGATCTTTGGATACGCTTCAATTTTAGGCTCAACCTCTTAAATTAGATGGAAAAACAGATGGACGGTGTGGATAGAATACATACATTCAAGATGGGCCCAACTGAGTTTACTCAGTACAATAAGAGCACATTGAGTAACTCAGTAAGCAATCCGATTTCCTCATTTTTAGGCCAGTCTTAAAATGAGCTGAAAAAACGGATGAATATGATAGATATCCCCAAAACATAGCCGTGGGTCTCACCTACATCAATGGGTCGCAACCAAACCATCCCAATAGCCGGTTTAAGTGCTTGCAAGTCGTTTCCGGCCATGCGAAAATCCTTTATATGAAAATATAATATAAAGATCAAACCTTATGTTAGATTAGCCGCATGGCCGTCTAGTGCCTAACTGTTAAAACAGTGGACCGATCCATGAAAATAATTTAGAAGTAAGAGGTTGATCCGTAAAAATAATTTAAAGGTAAGAGGTTTTGGGATCATTGCCCTGAAGGCAGGCTGCTATATAGAAAGTTCTATTTTTTAATTTTTCTTCAAACAACAGTACGAAACAAAAGCTACTGCATGGCTAATGCCTACATGCAGATATGGTGTAGTAAACATAAGCAACGATCACGATCACTTTCCTACGATTAGTTTTGCCCTAGCATGGCCCGCTTCGATGCGGTATTGTTCTCCTAAACCAAGGTGAGCCATTAGAAACCAAACAAATGTGAGAAGCTCTCCACCTTTACTGAGCCGTTGGGCATGTGCCATCCCACTGCATCTACCTGCAGCGTAAGAGAGCATCTCGACCCACACCTCTCCGATCAAGGTCCATCTCTGCCCGATTGGTACTTCTTCCTTCAGCTTCTTCGCAAGAATGCATGCATCAAATAACACTGATTTGCTCCGGTCTCCCTTGACATCGATCGGCTTTGCTTCGGTGTTCACTGATAGCAGATAAGCGCATGCCCTCCGGCTTTTTCTTCCCTTTCTTTTTCAACATTTTGCGAAGAACCACACAAGGCAGTTGCAAGATTCGGGTTCCACCTTTTGAATGGCCTCCGAAGGAAGAAGTTCTTGGCCTCGGCGCAAGTGTCCCGGAACCTAATTTTCCCGATCACAGCGGACGAAGACATCATGGAAGGCTGCATGATAAGAAGATACATCATGTAATCCGATATGAACATACTAAGTTGGCGATGAACGGCCGCCAAGGTGGGGACTGACTCCAATTCCTCTCCTGTACCGACCTTGTCTACGGTGTAATAGCAAAGGGTGGTGGCAATATGCCACCTTAACAGGCTCTCATCAAACTCGACCTCAACGTTATTGCTGAACTGGCTGAAATAGCCCTTCTGCTCAAGAGCCCAACTACCTCGGCATGAACACAAGCTTCGGGCCGCCTTAGGCTCTTTCATGATCTCAGTCTTCTTCTTCAGCTCATCAAAAATGAAGTTCTTTAACTCTTTGGAGACGGGTACATGGTACGTATATTGCAACTCCTCGAAGAGGTCGCTCATCATCTTGCATTGTAGTTTATCCAAGAACTTCTGGATGTACAATGCCTCGCAGAACTTGCCAGCGAAGGTGGGCCGATCGGCGATACGTCCCAAGTACTTTTCATGATCGGGGATGCAAAAATCTATCAGATTGTACTGCGTGATGGACACGGACCATCGATCGTGAGGCGGGACGTTGGTAATGATCTTAGAGATGATATGGCCAAGGTAGGGAATAGTAACCTTGATAACAGACCAGTCAGAGAGCAATGACCATGATAAAAGCCACAAAATCCAAAGCTATGGCCCCACCCAGCAATGTGTAGGAGATGATGATGTCGACTGGGAGGAACCCGTGTTTGTTGGTGAAGAAGAAGAACAAGAACGCGGCCATGATTGAGCCAGAACAGATCGCTCGCAGGACGTACCCAAAAGAATTATGCACCACGGCGGCCTTAGTGAAGAGCACCTCATAGATGAATTCAAGCTCGTACTCGACGACTCGGAACGCGCCGAAGGGGGTCCACTGCAGGAAGGCATTGCGGCTCTCCGCTCGATCATGGAAGCTGAACATGAGCTCAACGATGAGGCCCTTAAAGGTATTGAAGAAGTGGTGTGCCTTGCGTACCATGCTCACTTCATCCAATTCCTCTCGCTTCAACTCGACTTCATGGGCTTCTGGCTCTGGGCTGATCTCGATCTGTGCTGGAACCCCAGAATCTTTCTTCGACTGGTACTCCTCCATGAGCTTGGCATAGTTTGGGCCAGGGTCTGGCTTTTCAAGCATGGATTCCCGAAAGCCGTCCATGCTCGCAAGGTAGAGTGAGTACGTCCGCTCAGCATACTTGATAATCCCGGCAACAAACATCAATAGAGTCGGGACTAAGAGCCTGTTCTTTGGCAGCGAAAGCAAGAAGACATAACCAGCTGCGCCAACCTCGAACGTCACCCCGAGTAAATGCCTGAGCCACAGCTCGTTGTCTTCCATCGCAAAGGCGGTGATCGTGTCTGGCCCACCGAGGTGCAAAAGAAGGAATGGTGCCCAGAAGGCTAGAATGTTGTCATCAGTGGATTTCACAATGTTGTGATTTGACCCTGCAGAAGAAGCCATGATCTTGACGTCAGGCTTGCCGTTGCCGCCGGGGCAATCTGATTCGTCCCCCTGGCTGTTGGCAAGGAGCCCAGCGCGAAGGCGGCGACCCAATCGGCAAGCAAGTAGAGGGACCATGTGAAGAGGATGAGCAGCTTATATGCCATCCGTTTACGCATGGATGCGAAGAAGATGAGAAGGATTTGCACCAACAGACTACATAGTAGGAAGACTCGAATGTCCCAGTTATTCCACAAATTCCTCACTGACTTTGAAAATATTTCCGCTCTTATTTCTTGCATCCTGTTATAAATATCAAACATGTTAGAAAGTAAGATGGGTTGTCCTACTGGTTTCAGTACTGATTGGTGGGTGAAAAGAAAAAAAAAAAAAAAGAAGATGGGTTGTCCTGCACATCCAACGGCCAGAAACACCTGATCGTTTCGATTTCTTATTTTCCTTTTATTGGCACCATTGAAGAAGAAAATATCATGAAAGATTGTGTTGGGTGAAGAAAACATAATCCAGGTCCAATTTTAAGACCCATTGACATACTGGTTAGGGTTTTGTTTAAGATGAGGTCTAATGGGTTTAGGCCATGTATCCACGGTCTTAGACCCAGTTAGCTACACACATGCAAGAGAGCTAGTTTACATGCTATATGAAAGGATGAGATGACTTTGATCACCATCTTCCTCAAAGATAACTACTCCCAATCCAGGAAGCTTTCCAGAACTCCTTAGAAAGATTTCTTGAATCGGCAAAGGTTGAAAACAAAAATAATTTCTAATAATTCGAAATAAATTAATTGATGATAAAAAAAAAAATTTTAAAAAAAATTACAATCCTTTAAATAGTGAAAGAAGGAGTTTCAAACTTATTATAAGTAATAAACTTATTATTTATAGATGGTAATAATTCTTACTAGACTTCGTTGCTTTCAGCCAAAAATAGTAAGTGTTCAATTTGCCTAACCACGTTATTCTCCTAATTTTTCTAAGCCCTTTTCATATTGGGCACAACTCCTAAAAATCAAAGGATCAAAAGTTATGATCGCATTAAAACTTATTATTTATAGTAAAAACGGAAATAAAATGTACTTCCGATCATCGATAAGATGGAATCTTACAAATCCGGCATAAACAACCTGGCAAAATAGGGTTGGTCGGATAAAGTAACTTCTGGTACCCAAAATCATATTTGATATGCCGAAAAACTCATTGCGGTTTGTAAGATACAATTGTTCTAAGACTCTGACGATCTTGATCATCTCCGCCTTCAATCGGGCCTCCTTTGGTCCATCTTGGTCAAGAAAGTGTCTGCGGCCATGTAAATGATCTTATTTGAATCCAAGCATGACCGGATCACTCAAAATCAAGGTACAAAAGGCTACCCAAAGCATAGTTTTGAAAGTCACTAACTTATCTCGATATTTTGACAAATCTACGTTGAATAACAGAGAGAATTGACTAACTGAGTTGGAACGGGCTGAGTTACTGTGTGTGCACATCCATACAGTTCATTTTTATTTTTATATTTACTCATTTGGACAACCTAATTCCTCTTTCACCAATGTACAAGGGAACTGAATTTCTTGCACCACTTGTCATAGGTACCCGTTTCATTGGGGCCACTAAAATATCCGTGAGACTTCCACGCCAGCTCATGTTAAGACATGAGTTTAAAATTAAGCCAGATCCAAAATTCAATTGGGCTACACTACAAGAATCAGTGAGATGAAAACACCTACCATTGAAAACTTCTTGTGGTCCACCGCAATGTCTGTAGCTAACTTGTTCGTAGGGTGACTCCCACCAGGATGAATGAAAAAGGCATGTATGAGCCTGATCTAAAACCTCAAGTGGCCCCATAAAATGTTTCAATGGTGGGAGTTCTAATTTCTACCCTTTCTTGTGGCGTGGCCAACTTGAGTTTTGAATTTAATTGAATTTGGACTCTCTTTGCGGTGGCTCCTTGTAACATGTTTAGTACTAAATTTTTCATTCATTCGTAAGATACTTTTATCCATACGATGGCTGATGGCTCCCTCAGTAGGATTTGGATTAAGTACTACCTCCACTAAGGACATTGTTAGAGACAGATGTTTTGGCAGGGGCTCTGTGGGGCCTACCAATAATGTATGTGTTTTATCCATGCTGTTTATTCAATTTTACATATCATTGTAATGCATCAGCCCTAAAAGGAGGCAGATGGAAGGTTCAAGTGAACCACACCACTGGAACCCGTGGTGACATAGTACCTACCATTGAAACCTTTTTGGGCCCACTGTGATGTTTATTTGTCATCCAACCTGTTCATAAGATCAAGTAGACCTAGATGAAGGGGGAAAAATAAATATTAGCTTGATCCAAAACTTATGTGGCTCACAGGAAGTTTTCAAAAATAGATATTCAATCTCGACTGCTTGCCGTGGTGTGGTCCGTTTGAACCTTGGATCTGCCTTCTTTGTGGGATCATGCCCTAAACTGATATGTTGAAATGAATGGACGACATGGATAAAATAGATACATCACGGTGGCCCCATCGAGCCCCTGCCAGGAGCAATCTTCAGCACAGAACCAGTAGAATCAGTAAATCAGACCAGAACTGACCAGACCGCATGGTTTGGTCCGGTTCTAAAGTGCACCGGTTCCGGTTCTGGTTTCAAAAATCAAAGAACCAGTTAGTTCAGTTCGGTTCTTGGTTTGGGGTTTTGCTGAACCGAATTAGACCATAAGCAGGACTGTAGAACCGAATTCGGGAACTAGACCCCTTGGTTAATAAATATTTAAAAAATTTTAAAGCATAAAAAACTATACCATTCATCAAATGGACCACAACACAAATAGACATTGGCAGTAAAATTATTTTGGCAATACAAAAGGACGTAAAAACAAACCATGACAAGATTACACTGTGCGAAATTTTTTACTAGAGGAGATTGGGCTGAAAAAAAATAAATAAATAAAAATAAAAATAAAAAATCATGCAATTGGGCTGGATTATAAAAACTCCAAAACTGTAGAACCGAACTGGAACTGAACCGATTTTTACAGTCCGGCTCTAGTTTGGTTCTAGGATGCAAACAGTCCAGTTCGTGTTCTAGTTTTCCTGGAACCATTGGGAACAGTTCGGTTCAGTTTCACTCCAGAACCGACCGAACTGAACCGTGTGCACCCCCACTGAAACCGATCATGTCAGAGATTCAGGACATCAGGTGCTGTGTAACATGCAATGGGACAAAAATAACGTGGGTCCATTGATCAGCACAGTCTAACTTGTATGAGAAAAATGAACGGTCAGAAAATGTCGAAATATGTGGCTCACTTGATGAGTTGTACTCCTGATTTTTGGTACATGACATTTTTAATGTGTACACTACTTCCTGATAAATGGCTCGAACTTTAACACCTGCCATCCGGTCACATCCCTGAGATGTGTTCCGCCAACTCATACTCTGGACCTGCCATTGAATGATGACCCTAGTGGCCCACCAGGCTGTCAGTTAGAACTGATGGATCTATTCGCAAGTCCTATTAGGTACAGGACCAACATGACTTATTGGTCTTGTCCCACAAATCTTGTCAGTCCAGTCATCATGTGGGCCACTCATGTAGGCCGAATATGGGCAGTTGTTGTATTTTCTAAAGCTGTCTACTTTTCCTAGCTTTTCGGCCCATTCGATGAGCTGATCTTATTGAAGTTTGGAATAGCTAGCCCATCTACACAGTGCAACAAACCTAATGCATGGATTGGTTGTTTCCCAAACGCGACTTTACATTGCGAAAGCAGTGATCAAAGGAGCTGAGATGGATCACTTACTTGTTTCAACGACTAGCAGGATCTCGTGGCCCACTCTCCAAGTGTTTGCACTTCAAATGTAGACTTCAACGTCACCGCACCAAACGAGCCAATCCTGCAGCTTCTTCTAAGCATCGTATATTATTTTAGATCCCGACTCATTATTTTATAAACACCAAAAGAGTAAAAGCAAAAGGTAAAAGAAAAAGGTATCCTCCTGGCATTCTTATTCTCACATGCATCGTTCTTTTCGAATTTAGATGGTTTGGTTGCCACATGTAAAAAATCTCCGTTTGTTACAATCTGATTGAGACACATCATACACACTGCATTTAATTCTACAAGCAAAGAATATGATTAACTCAGTATCCCAAGTGTGTGCGGAGTAAGATTTGGTGGGTCCACCGTGATTTATGTATTTATCTACTCCGTCCATCCATTTTACCATATTCAAACCTCAAGTGCACCCCATCACAGGAAACATACTGTTGGGGGCACAGAAGTTCTGGATCAAGCTTGATATTTGTGTCTTCGCTTCATCCATGTCTGAAATCTTATGAACAGGTTGGATGACAAATAAACATCACTGCGGGCCCTAAAAAGGTCTCAGCGGTGGAAATCATTATTAAGCTTTGTATATGCTTAAATTTTGGCCTCGATCACTAAAATAAGCTTGAGAAATGGATGGACAGCGTGGTTTATAAACCACATGCATTCATGGTGGTCATAACAGAATTTACTCACTGTGATTTTTATTTTATTTTTTTGGTATAAACTGATGATGAAATCGAAACCGTTGATCTTATTGATGCCACGCTTACAAACTCAATTCTGATAACTACTCCATCGTTTCATGGAGGGCAGTAAAAAAAACAAACTCAAATGAAAATAAAACACTCCAAAACCAAATTAGTCCCCCCAAAACGTCCAAGGTCAACACTTGGGAAGATCGGAAGGTGGAGGTGGCAGCTTCTGATTGGGCAGCTTCCCATCTAAGACTACCCACGCCATCTTCAGGCCCCAGCTGGTGTGGACTTCCAGGTGGCAGTGCATAAACCATACACCTGGATTGTCTGCTTGGAAGCCGATGGCAACCCAACCACCTGACGGAACTCCGACAGTGTTTCTCTCGACGGGTCGATGAGATTGAAGTTGGACGGATCCTTGTTGGAGTTGTAGTTTCCGAAGCCTTGCCCGACAACGAAGAAATTGAAACCATGAAGACGGAGAGGGTGACTCTCCGCTCCGAGAATGCTAGTGTCCTGCATCACTAGCTCAATGCTCGCATTGAATGGAAGCACCACCACCTTAGTGCCATTGCTCACCATCGTGTTGTTCGGAGGGGTACCCGTGTAATTAAATGGGAATAGAGGGTTATTTGGGAAGTTGGTGTTGTACACGCCGTTGGATTGCCCGAAGAAGTGGGCCTGGAGGAGGGCTGTGGTCGGCTGGACAAACGAGACGTTGTTGACAGATGCGGCGAACTTGGTGCCGTTGGGCCCTTGGCAGGTTTGGTTCTTGGGGTATGGCTGGGTCCCAAGGCCGACGGTGAAGAAGAACCGCCTGTCAACGGTCTGGGGGATCGAATTGTGCATTGGCCAGGCTACGCAGTCTATTGGTGTAGTTAGTGGCGAAGGAAGCGTCATTCAGAGGGGATTTACTCACTGTGATAAAACAGTACTGAGTAACTCAGTACGCAATCCAATTTCTTCCATATACAAAGATGGGACCATGGTTTTAGGACTCTGTGATTGGAACCAACTCGTTGGATCATGAGTTGGGCCGGGTTCAATCAGGCAAATCGACTGATGTAGAACAGGTCACAAATTTGTTCATGG
Source organism: Magnolia officinalis (assembly GCA_021015155.1). Classification (NCBI taxonomy): domain Eukaryota; kingdom Viridiplantae; phylum Streptophyta; class Magnoliopsida; order Magnoliales; family Magnoliaceae; genus Magnolia; species Magnolia officinalis. Next base: position 2,380,694 of record JAJHSJ010000017.1, on the reverse strand, counting down.
AGAGGATGGACTGAAGAAAGAAGCTAAGAAAGATTGACAAAAGATAGTCTTAAGTTCAATTGGTTGACCGATTGGGTCAAATTGCCGAAATTCTGCTAGAATTGAATTGTTGTTAGACAGTTTTTCTCTATTTTGTAAACAGATTTGGTTGACAAGTCGAAATAGACACAATTTTCAATTTTAGTCGTCCCTGGACATTTTTGACCAATTGGATCAACTAGTCCGTGATAGGTCGACAGACGCTGGAATTTACGTGATTTTTAGAATTTATTTCCTTATTCGTCATTTAGGACTCTTTGATTCCGATTTTAGGGTTTGTTTAGGGTTATTTAAGGGGACTAAATTGTTTTTATAAGCATTCAATCAACAAAATTTCTTTGAAACTTCTTTAAGTTTTGTGGATTTGAGAGGTTTCTCTCATAGATTCAATAATGTTTTGTGGATTCAAGGTGTTTATCGATCGAGGAAGACGGTGATCAACCTCATCACATCCTTCCCTGCATCAATTGTTATCAGAGCAAGGGTTTCTTCCTTGGATCAATGGCTTCTAATGACAAGTCGAGCAACAATCCCATGAACGATGCTCTAATAAAATTTTATTTTACAATAACGGTTTTCGAAACGGCGTAGTGAGAGTATCAACAAGTCATGCAAGGGCTCCAGGATGTCATTGATTCCATGATGGAGGCTTTAGAATAACTGTGTTCGTGGAAATGATCCACCTCCAGTAGGCACTGGAATTCATATAATAACCCTGATTTTCATGACCCTCTTGAGACCCTGACTAAAACTAATTAATATTTGAATTTCCTTTATTAATAAAAACCAAGAACTTAGCCCAATTAGTAAAATCACTCTCGGTAGAGGGATAAGTCAACGGATCGATTCCCCACACTGCAAAATCTCCATATCTAACTAAAGGACTCAAGAAATTTTCACAGTGATCTATGAAGTTATTCGACGTAAGCCAAAAAAGTGGAAGCCATTGATTATTTTAGTCGAAATAAAGTCCAAAATGGGTGGACTTAGATTATTTTTGAGAATGTATCTTATAAATGTTAATGTTATGGATGAAGCATCGTTAGATGAAATAGAATAGTTGAGTGTGTGAATGTTAATGTAATAGTAATATAGAATATATATAATTGTGCCTCTTAATAATCGTATAATGGATGGATTTATCTGCATCTTGTGTACAAATCATGAACCGTAACTCGGGTCTGAGTGTGCACACTATATATCCAAAGTACGAGGCATGACAGAATGGTATCAGAAAGAGGCTTTCTTAAAAACCTAGTGTGACCTGTACATTATGTCCCCATACACCTTTACATAAATGGTAGATCCCTAAAATTAGAAACTCTTCATCTAAGGTTTTCCTAGTTTGTGCTGATTGACAAGTGACCTAGAAACAAATTAGGTGCCGCCAACACTTTTAATTATGCATAGAATTAACTACACAAATTGTGAATGCTTCAATATCTTTAACCCTCTGATGGACACAATGGACAACAGGAATTGAATCCTTATTAATCTTAGTTCTTTTATAGGACGCAATGACCCCAAAGAAGACACGTAGTGTACGAGATATAGTCTCATCAACCAACATCACTATTCATCATGAACCAACGGCGGACCTGAATGCACCACTAGGATCTGAAATGCCGGCAAGAGAGCAAGATGAGAAGGTGGAGGAAGGAGAGGAGAAAGAAAGTCCTCCTCCTCTAGCAGAAAATCCTGGTGGTGTTGGAACTAGTGCGCAACTTCTACTATCACCAACTGCTATGCGCACGAATTTTGTTGGACAAAGTTTCCATCCATGGGATGCCATATTTGGATTGGTTACTCAATTGGTAACCATGATGAAGCAATAAAAAGATCAGATTATCATCCAAATGAACTTGATATCTAATATGGGTCAGGCTCCTTTAGGACAGAGGAATCCAGTTTCAAGACATGAGCAACTCGGTGGAGTGGACCTACTGGAGAAATTCACAAAACTATGACTGCCTGTATTCAAGGGAACTTCAGATCTGACGATAGCAGAATATTGGCTGACTCAATTTGAGAATATCTTAAAAGCGATGTATTGCCCACTGGACTAGAAGGTCCGAATAGGGGCATTTTTGGTCAAGGATCAATTGATATATGGTGGCGAGCAGCAAAAAGGAAGGTTGAAACAGTTCATGTGTAGACATGGAGTGAGTTTAGAAGCAAGTTTCATGAGAAGTAATTTTTCAAAGCATATTGCTTTCGGAAGAGGCCAAAATTTTCAAAGTTGGAGCAAAGAGCTATGTCAGTTGCCCGGTACAAGGAGAAATTCACTGAATCATCTCGATATGTTCCGAAGGTGGTAGGAGAAGAAGAGTATAAAGTTTATAAATTTAAAGAAGGCCATCGCCAGAACGTTTGAATCAGATTTTGTTGCACAAATATCACAAAATATTTTAAGATCGTTGATAAGGCATTGTGAGCCGAAAAGCGACATTGAACGGACTCATGCTTATATGAGAGAGCATTACAATAGGACAACACCCGCTCAGCAGCAACCATCAGAAAAGAAGTAACGAACCACCGCTTAAATAATGGTGCCTAGCTAACAATTAAGAACGATAGTTTGTAGAAAACTGCACATATTACAAAAAAAAAATATGGGCATAAGGCCTAGCTTTGCATGACTCGACTCAGAGACATTAGGCAATTAGCGTCACTTCAATAGACAAATTCAAATGTATCCACTACAAAAAAGAGGGTTTTTAGCGACGAAACACATTTTCGTCGCTAAAAGTCAGTTTTAGCGGCGAAATAAATTTTCGTCGCTAAACCTGAACTTTTAGCGTCGAAACTTTTAGCGGCGAAAATTTTCGTAGCTAAAAATCATACATTATACTTTTAGCGACGAAACGTTTCGTCGCTAAATGCTCCAAACATTTCCCTACATATCTTTTAGCAGCGAAAATTTTCGCCGCTAAAAATCCTGTATGATACTTTTAGCGACGAAAATTTTCGTCGCTAAAGACTCGAAACATTTTTCTTAAACTTTTAGGGGCGAACATTTTCGTCGCTAAAAAGTAAAAAAATCTTTCTGTTTTTAGCAGCGAAAATTTTCGCCGATAAAAGTCTTGTACTGTACAAGACTTTTAGCAGCGAAAATTTTCGTTGCTAAAAATAAACTACCGTATCTTTTAGCTACGAAAATTTTCGTCGCCAAAAGTTTCTTTTTAAAAAAAATATAATTTAGCTCAAAATCCGTATAAAATTCCTGATATACACCTGTTAACAATATATTCCATCATATTCATCCTGATATACACATTTCATCATATTCACATTCACATCCATCTAAACCCAAACTACATACACTTTTAGCGGCAAAACTGTTCGTCACTAATAAATTAAAAAATCTTTCTGTTTTTAGCAGCGAAAATTTTCACAGCTAAAAATAAACTACCGTATCTTTTAGCTACGAAAATTTTCGTCGCCAAAAGTTTCTTTTTGAAAAAAATATAATCTAGCCCAAAATCTGTACAAAATTCCGGATATACACCTGTTAACAATATATTCCATCATATTCATCCTGATATACACATTTCATCATATTCACATTCACATCCATCTAAACCCAAACTACATACACTTTTAGCGGCGAAACTGTTCGTCACTAAAAAATTAAAAAATCTTTCTGTTTTTAGCAGCGAAAATTTTCGTTGCTAAAAGTCTTGTACAGTACAAGACTTTTAGCAGCGAAAATTTTCGCTGCTAAAAATAAATTACCGTATCTTTTAGCTACGAAAATTTTCGTCGCCAAAAGTTTCTTTTTAAAAAAATTATAATCTAACTCAAAATTCGTACAAAATTCCTGATATACACCAGTTAACAATATATTCCATCATATTCATCCTGATATACATATTTCATCATATTCACATTCACATCCATCTAAACCCAAACTACATACACTTTTAGCAGCGAAACTGTTCGTCACTAAAAAATTACAAAATCTTTCTGTTTTTAGCAGCGAAAAGTTTCACTGCTAAAAGTCTCGTACTGTACAAGACTTTTAGCAGCGAAAATTTTCGCTGCTAAAAATAAACTACCGTATCTTTTAGCTACGAAAATTTTCGTCGCCAAAAGTTTCTTTTTAAAAAAAATATAATCTAGCTCAAAATTCGTACAAAATTCCTGATATACACCTGTTAACAATATATTCCATCATATTCATCCTGATATACACATTTCATCATATTCACATTCACATCCATCTAAACCCAAACTACATAAACTACATTCATCCAAACACAAATAATCTTATCTGCATCACATTCATTCACGCATAAATACATATAAACTTAACATCATAAACAAATAAATAAAAAATCACAAAGATGAAGACGGAGGTGGTGGGGCATCGGTGGGTAAGCGTGCAGCGAAAGCCTGAAACATCTCCGTCATCCGTCACTCATGCTCCATCCGCATCTCCGCCATCCTCCTTTCCTGCTCCTCCCTCTGCCTCACCAACTCCTCCTCCATCCTCCTCTGCCTCGCCAGCTGATCCTTTATCCTCCTCTCCTGCTCCTCCCTCTGCCTGTCCTGCTCCTCCCTCTGCCTCGCCAGCTCCTCCAAGTTTAGGTTTAGGTTTAGGTTCAGGTTCAGGTTATAAGTATAGGTTTTGGGATTTGAGAATAGGTTTAGGGTTTAGGGTTTAGGAAATCGGGTTGAATTCGGGATCGGGTTTAGGTTTGGGTTTTGAAGTTTAAGCTTAGGTTAAGGTTAGGGAGTTGAGATTAAGATTAGGTGTAGGTGTAGGTTTAGGTTTAGGGATTTGAGAATACATTTAGGTTTTAGGTTTAGGTTTAGGTTTTAGGTTATAGGTTAAGGTTTAGGTTTTAGGTTTAGGTTACTGTTAAGTTATAGGTTTTGGTTTAGGTTAAGGTTATAGGTTTAGGTTAAGGTTTAGGTTTAGTTTTAGGTTAAGGTTTAGGTTTAGGTTATAAGCTATAGGTTTAGGGAATTGAGAATTGGTTAAGGTTTAGGTTTAGGTAATCGGGTTTGGGTTCGGGATCTGGTTTAGGCTTGGTTTTTCATGTTTAGGTTTAGGTTTAGGTTTAGGTTAGGGAGTTGAGATTGGGATTAGGTGTAGGTTTAGGTTTAGGGATTTGAGAATAGGTTAATGTTTGGGTATAGGTTTAGGTTTAGGTTTTAGCTTATAGGTTTAGGTTTTGGTTTTAGGTTTAGGTTAAGGTTTTGAGTCTTTATAACACAAATGTTGATTTTCTCCTCTTTAATTCAATTATATTTGCTGACCAATTGAAAAGGAGTTTTGAGTCTCATGGTTCAAGCCAACTACATTGTTTTTAACGTGTCTCTTGCTTGATTTTATACATTAAGGATCTGTTATCATATTCAATTTGTAAGATGCTCCAAGTGTACAAGTACGAGGCCTTGATTCCATGAGGAAAGATTTTAGAGAACTGGAAAACAAAATAAGAAAAGTTATTTCCTACTGGAGATTTAATGTCATATGAAATTGGATGAGTGTACAACTTGAAGCATCTCGTTACTTACTTTTTTGTTAAGCTGCTCCTGTTACAGTAGTTGATTGGATCTTGAAACTTTTGTTGTGTACTGTAAGATGGCCCAGTTCCATGTGAGCTGATTTTTCACTAGGGCAGTTTCTTTTAATTGAAAGTGATTACTGCTGCCTATTCAATTGGTTTAGCACTTGTGCATCGCTGCTGCCTATGCAATTACGTGTGTGTGAACACTATGCTTAACGTCATTTGCTTTGTTGATGCCCAGGTAGTAAAATATGGTATTTTAGACTTCTGTGGCAGCAATTAATTGTTTGTTTTAATCTAATGGCAATTGTCATTTCTTCCACAGGGTGACCCCCTTCCAGTGAAAGTGAACAAGCTTTCCTCCACAAAGACACAACTTCCATATCATTACTATTTTCTGAATTATTGCAAACCCCCCAAAGTCGTGAACAATGCTGAGAATTTAGGAGAGGTTCTTCGAGGTGACCGCATAGAGAACTCAGTTTATACAGTGAGTTCCTTACCCCGTCTAATCTGCCCACCAGCTTCCGCAGTTTTTCATTCTTCTAAGTTGGTTCTGCTCTCTTGGTAATAAAGCAAAAAAGTTTGTCTTAGCTACCATTTTCTTTTCGTAGTACCCTCATCATAACATATTTCCATGTCTCTAAATGTATGAACTGCAACCAGTTCCAAATGAGAGAAGAACAGTCATGCAAGGTAGCTTGTCGAATAAAGCTTGACCCCAAAACGGTGAAGAATTTCAAGGAGAAAATCGATGATGAATATCGAGTGAACATGTAAGTATCTAAGATTATGACATGTCCCTTCATTAAAATTAGAAGTGGAATATTTGGTTGTATGGTTGTTATCTCTTCATTAAAATTAGAAGTCAACCGTTTGATTGTATGCTTGTAACCATTGACTCTCAAGTTGTACACTTGTAACCAAAATTTTCATCATTGGAGTGTAACTCTATTACAGGCTTGTTCATTTTTGATGTGATAATGTATAGAGTTATAAAACACCCACATTACACCCAACATCTCACGGATTTTTCTGTGAATCCGTGAGATGAGCAGCAGTTGGCTATGAATGTGAATGTGAATATGATGAAATATGGATGTGAATATGATGGCTGTGAATGTGAATGTGAATATGATGAAATATGGGTTGTTTATATTGATGTGAATGTGAATATGATGAAATATATTAAATAATAGGTGTATATCAGGAAGAATATGATGAAATATATTATAACAGGTGTATATCAGGAAAAATATTCCAGCAATTTTGTGCTGGAATTTTTTTTTAAAAAAAGAGACTTTTAGCTACGACAATTTTCGTTGCTAAAAAGTCTACCACATTGTTTTTAGAAGCGAAAATTTTCGCTGCTAATAGTCTTGCAATAATTTTTAAGTGGAATGATTATTTTTAGCAACGCAACTTTTCGCTGCCAAAAGTCTTCCATAGTTTTGTTAGCGACGAAATTAATTTTTGCTGCCAAAAGTCTTGGAAATTTTGCTGCTAAAAAGTCTTGGGTATTTTTTTTTGCGGCAAAAGTTTTCGCTGCTAAAAAGTCATGGGAATTTTTTTTTGCAGAGAAAATTTTCGAAGCCAAAAGTCTTGGAAATTGTTTTTTGGCAGCGAAGATTTTCGTTGCTAAAAGTTTTCGAAATTTTGCTGCTAAATGTCTTGAGTACTTTTTTTGCGGCGAATATTTTCGCTGCTAAAAAGTCATGGGAATTTTTTTTGCAGCGAAAATTTTCGCTGCCAAAAGTCTTGGAAATTGTTTTAGCAGCGAAAATTTTCGCTGCTAAAAGTCTTTGAAAATATTTTTGGCGACGAAAATTTTCGTCGCTAAAAAGCTCACATTTAGCGGCGATTTCCTTTTTTCGCCGATAAAACCCTCTTACATCGGTCTTTTAGCAACGAATTTAGCGACGAAAAGTTTCGTCGCTAAAAGTTTGTCGCTGCGAAAATTTGACTTTTAGCGACGAAAATTTTCGTCGCTAAAAGTGGTATTTCTTGTAGTGATCATCCCCTACACTGACTTATTAGTTTGTTCATTCGCCCTAGATGCCAAGGCCGTCACACTCTTACCCTCAGTATCACACTTCATGCCATCTTGACCACTCCAAAATCAGCAGAATCGCCCTCAACAATCATCACGGCCTATGAACTCTCAAGGAGGACAATCATTCAGACAGTAGCCCACACAAGCCAAAGTTTACGCCACCAACTCTACTAAAGACCCTGAAACGGATAACAACGTATAGAAGGTACAATCATCTTACACGATCATTTCATCACCATATTGTTTGATTCTAAAGTTTCATTGTCTTTTAATTCAACTGTGGTAGTCGAACGGTTAGGCATCAAATCTGTAGCTCTCAGTAAACCAATCTCGGTAGAATCACCTGTGGGAAAGACTATCACCTTAGATAAAATTTATAGATCTTGTAAATTTGAAATCGAGGGAACCCCAATGCTAGTAGATGTAGTTTTGATAGAGATGAAGGTGTATGATGTTATTCTAGGAATGAACTGACTTACTATCTATCAAACTAAAATTCACTTTCATGTTACGACAGTGACTTTCTCTATTCAACGGAAGAAGTCTTTTCAAATCCAAGGGCGTCAAAAGGATGGAGTAGAATGCGCTATTATTCTGAAAAATGGAGAATGCCAGAATTGACGATACAACATATTTCAATTGTGAAAAATTATATAGAGGTTTTCCAAGATATTCCTAGATTTTTGCCTAGAAGAAAAGTGGATTTCAGTATTGACCTTGTACTAAGAACCGCGCCTATATCAATCCAATCTTATCGTATGCCACTAGTGGAATTGCAAGAGCTTAGGAAGCAGCTAGAAGGACTAAAAGATCATAGTTTCATTCGATCAAGCACATCTCCATGGGGAGCGCTAGTTTTATTTGTGAGAAAGAAGGATGAAAGTATGCAGTTATGCATAGATTATCATCGATAGAATGAAGTGACGATCAAGAATAAATACCTACTCCCGCCATTTAATGACTTATTCGATCAGTTAAAGGGAGCTTGTTATTTTTTCAAGATTGACTTAAGGTCAGGATATCACCAATTGCAGATAAAGAAAAGAGACATTTATAAGACTACTTTCCATACACGTTATGGGCACTATGAATTTTTGGTTATGCCTTTTGGCCTAATCAATGCCCCAAATGTGTTCATGAATATGATGAATAGGGTATTTCAGCTGTATTTAGACCAATTTGTGATCATATTCATTGATAACATATTGATTTATTCTAAGATGGGCAAATATCATGAAGAGCACTTACGAATTATGCTACAGACTCTAAAAGAAAATCAATTGTACACCAAGTTCTCAAAGTGTGAACTTTGTAAGGAGAGTGTGAAATTCCTTGGGATGTTATCACAAAGGTTGAAGCAGTAGTTCAATGGGAATGACCCACGACTGTATCTAATATAAGGACTTTGTGCCACATTGACAAGTTTAATATAGAAGGGTGTGCTATTCAAATGGACGGAGAAATGTGAAGAAGCGTTTGTTGAATTGAAATGATTATTAACTTTGACGCATATTCTTGCTCTTCTCCATCAAGGATTGAAGTTTGTTATTTATACTGATACATCAAATTTAGGAATTAATGCAGGAAGATAAAGTAATAACTTATGCATAACAACAATTGAAGAATCACGAGCACAACTATTTGACTCACGACTTGGAGCTAGCTACCATAACTTTTGCTCTTAAGATTTAGAGACACTTTATATGGCGAGTGATTCGATCTATTTACTAATTACAAGAGCCTCCGATATTTATTTTCACACAAATATTTGAACATAAGGCAAGAGAAGGTGTGTGAAATTCTTAAAGGATTGCGATTTTAAACTATACTATCATCCTAGTAAGGCGAATTTGGTAACAAATGTACCAAGCAGGAAGTAGAACAAGCAGCAAAGTATAGCCAAGCTAATGATTGGAGAATGAGAAATGTTAGACTTTGTGAAGGAATTTGATGTGAAATTGTAATTTTAGGAGCGACGACTCATCTCAGTAATATAATGATTAAGCAAACCTTAAAGGATAGGATCATAGAAGCTCAAAAGAATGATAAATGGTTAAGGAAGATTATGGTCAAACAACAAGGAAAAGATAAATCCGAATGGAAGATTTGGGAGGATAAGGGTATCCGATATCGAGACCAATTGTGTGTGCTAGATGTTTTAGAATTAATTGGGAAGAAATCTTGAAGGAAGCACACCGATCTAAGTTTACAATCCATCCTGATGGGATTAAGATGTGTCAGAATGTGAATCATTTATTTTGGTAGCCAAATATAAAGAAGGAGATTGCCGAGTATGTATCATGATACTTTACTTGTCATCAAGTAAATGTTGATTACCAAAACTCCTCTAGTCTTTTACGGTCTCTAAGCGGGCGTTTGGTGCATGGTATTAGATAGGAATATTAAGTGGGATGGAATTGCATTTGGTCCCGTGCCAATTCCACTCAACGTTTAGGAAGAATGGAAAAGTGTGGAATTAGATTAGATGGAATTGCATTGGGTCCTGTGCCAATTCCACTCAATGTTAGCAAGTTGTATAGGTCCCACCATGATGTGTGGGCTATATCCACATCGTTCACCCATTTTTCAAGATCATTGTAGAGCATGGGCCAAAAAATCAGGTAGATCTAAAGCTCAAGTGGATCCCACCATAGAAAGCAGCGGGGATTGAATACCCACTATTGAAAACTTCTTTGGGGCCACATAAGTTTTGGATCTGCCTCATTTTTAGGCCCATGCCATAAAATGAGGTTACAAAACAGATGAACGGTTTGGATATAACACATATGTGTTATTCTCAATAGTTTCAAATGATAGTGGGTATATCCATTCAATGTACCACTATATTACAAACATAACATGGAATTAAGCTTATCCCATGGTAGCAGGGGACAATCCCTGCCATATGTAATAATTACATTTTTTTTAATCCCATCCCACCTAATCCTTCCCAAAAACATGCGCCAAACACACCCTAAAGGTACTGGAATGGAAATGAGACTGCATTTCGATGGATTTCATAGTGGGACTCCTGTTAACGCCGAAGAATCATGATTCGGTTTGGGCAATTATCGATCAACTGATGAAGTCAACACATTTTGTCCACATCTGTATTGATAATTCCATAGATGTACTTGCCAAGATTTATATCAATGAAATTTTACAATTACGCAGAGTACTAAGTTCTATTGTATCAAATTGTGACTTGGGATTCACATCACGCTTTTGGACAAGTTTTTAAGAAGCTATATGTACTACTTTAGACTATAGTACACCATATCACCCTCGGTCTAATGGATAGACCAAGCATGTAAATCAGATACTTGAATACCTTTTGCACACTTGTGTCATGGACTTTAAGGGAAGTTGGGACGATAATCTCCATTTTGCAAAGTTCGCGTGTAACAAGAACTATCAGGCTAACATCAGAATGACCCCTTATGAAGCACTCTATGAACGTCCATGTTGCGTAACAAATTGTTGGATTAAAGTAGGAGAGAAATTAAGGGTTATTTGGGGACTCGATATTATTCAAAAGCCACGGAGAAAGTGGAGACTATCAAGAAACCATTATTAATAGCCTAGAGTACACGAAAGAGCTATGCTGACAACAGAAGGCGTGACTTGGAGTTTATAATTAGAGACCGTGTATTTTTTAAAGTCTCATCGATGAAGGGATTAATTCATTTTGGGACTAAGGGAAAATTAGCTCCTTAATTTATAGGACCTTTAATTTTGAGATTTTGGAGTTGGAGAAGTGGCGTATCGTCTGGCGTTACCACCTTAGTTAGCTAGTGTGCATAATGTTTTCCATGTATCGATGTTGCGAAAATATGAAAGAGATGCCTCACATGTCATCGACTGGTAAGAACTCAAACTTTAGAAAGATATGACTTACATCAAGAAACTGATTTGCATCTTGAATCGGAAGGAGCACATTCTACGAATAAAGACTGTACCACTGGTAAAGGCATTGTAGACACATGACAAAGCTAATGAAGCATCCTAAGAGTTAAAAGTAAAATTATGCGCGAGAAGTACCCTCAATTATTTTTTGTTTAAATAAGGTAAATTTTGAGGATGAAAATTTTCTATTATGAGGATAGAATGTAATTACCTTGATTTTTGAGCCCCACTTGAGACCATGATTAAAACTTAATAATATTTGAATTTTCTTTATTAATAAAAAGCAAGCACGTAGCCCAGCTAGTAAAAGCACTCTCGGTAGAGGGATGGGTCAGGGGATCGATTCCCCACACCGATATCTGTAGGAAATTCCTGCAGAAACCCCTGAACCTAAGAGCAGTTGGGAGGGAGAAATAAGCCATGTGAAAGAAGTGCCTCCACCGGTAAAGTTTAATTTTTTATAAATTCCTATCTAAGATCTCTATATTTAACCAATGGACGTGACGACTTAACCCTATGTTCATTTATTTTTTTTTAATGTCTGGAAAAAATTTTTAATAAGGAAACGGTTTCCGCATTATTTTTGAGTATTGTGAAGATCGACTTTGTGAAATCCGGCCATATCAGTCAAGGAAATTTGAATATAAGGATCCTAAAGTCATGTTATGTTAGAACCTCGAATTCTAGAGTGATCTAACCGAGAAATCTCATAACGATTTGTGAAGTTGATCTATAAGAGATTTTGTCGAAAATACTTTTCATTATGTCAGATAACATGAAATAATAGAGCACCAAGGATTCACTTGTAGCCTTTTACAATGCCTAATTCACATGATTTAATTAGATAACTTCACTGAAATTAAGGTCTCATCCTTTCCAACCGAATGATAAAGCGGTTTATTCATAATTCAGAAACCAAAATAAATTTGAACTTCAATTGATTCAATTCCCACATGAAGCACCAAGGTATTGATCGTAGGGAATTCAAAGCATCTATCGTGTCCATAGTCTATGATAGATCAATATTGAATTTTACAGATCAATCCTTTGCAAATTGGATAAGCAATCAATCTTAACATTCCTAAGCACTCAAAGTGCCTGGAGTCAATAATGAATCCAAGTAAACTAAAACTAAAACTTTATTCAAACCAATATTAATGAATTGTTCAACATTCAAACCAAATAACTTGAATTAAAGTATACTAGAACATTAAAAAGAATTACAAGCTTCATATCTTAGTCTTAGCTAATAGATTTAACCAATCATTGGTTTGATTGAACTAAATTCAAATAAAAACATAAAAACTGAACTAGAACTGAAGGATTGGAGACGAATGACTCCGAAGAAGCTCCAGAACCGCTTTCTCTCTCCCATCTACTCTAATTTGTATCTAGAAATGCTTGAAATATTCCTTTAAATGGGAAAAATCCACACCGAATTGGAATCAATTTCAATTTTTATAATTTCACGGACAACCTCTTTCTCTCTCCCCTCTACTCTATTTTGTATCTAGATTGGCTTGAAATATCGCTTTATATAAGAAAAATTCGTACCAATTTTGGGTCAACTTCAATTTTTGTACTTTCACTCCACTTCGGTCGCACAGACTTTGAGTCGACTTCAATTTTTGTACTTTCGTTCTCCTTCGGTCGCACTGACAATGGCGCTCTGTTGCTGCCGAACATACCTTCAGTTGCACCGAACCCCTCTTCGGTTGCAAGCAAAATTCTCCAAAATTAATAGGTCTGAAGTTTTTCTCCCTCAGGTCGAACCGAACCCACCTTCGGTGGCACCAAACATCACCTTAGTCACACCTAAGAGTTGAGCCGAATTAATTCTGAAAATCATAGTTTCTTTCTAGACTGTTTTTTGCACCTTTGATTGAACGGAACCTACCTTGGGTTGAAACGAACAGTCTGTCATTTCTATTATTCATTTATGTGATTTTTCAGACTTTTCTCCATTTTTAATGTTTGGTTTTCTTGGATCTTTGGTACTTGAATTTTTCAATATTGTCCTCTATAAATACAATTTTTTTACTCAGTCATTCTTTAAGCATTAAATTCTTCACTTTAATCATCCTTTTCATCTTAGCTCTTCAAATCACCATGTATAATAAAACACATGTAATGAGATTGATTAAACACATTTATGCTTACAAAACCAATGCACAGTTGAGGATAAATATGTAATATTTCACAATCAACAATTATGTTGAGGAATTTTACTTTTTGAAAACGCAAAACAACTTGGTTGAAACTGAATCACAAAAAATCTTCCGATTCAAAAGCGGATTGCATGTTGCAATTCAATGGTGGATTGCGTGTTCAGATGCAGCCCATTTAGATGATGAATGAAGTGATCAAGATGGCCACCTAAGTAGAAGCACAACTTGAGCATTCTAGCACGCAGACTTATCCTACTAATAGGGTGGCCACAACGGGTCCTTCATAGGGAGCAACACAGACCAAGGGGAAAGAAACTGTAGGATAACATCATCAACCTCCTATACACGTGAACTGAAAGTCTGAAAGTGGGTAAATTAGACCCCAAATGGACGCAACCACTGCTGTCGGTCCAAGAAGAATCCCGAATCCCTATGGTCCGCCAAGGTTCGGCCATTGCTATTCTTGTGGCCAACCATGTCACCTATCAAACACTTATCCCTAGTGTGACTAACCTTGCCATTAATGATGGTAGTGCTGAAACCGCAAAGGAAGACTTGGATGTTGATGAATTGGAGCACACCTCGAAGGATGACGGGGATGAAGTAGATTGGGTTCCATAGGATCACGGTGAGTCCCAAATAGTGAGGCAACTATTACACGCACCAAAGAAGGAAGTACACCCACAACGTCACAATAATTTTTGAATAAGGTGTACGGTGAATCGAAAAGTCTACGATATGATCATTGATATGGAAGCAACAAGAACATCATCTCCAAAGTCATGGTGGAGAAGTTACAGCTGAAAACGGAATGACATCCCTCCATGTATACGATTGGCTAGATAAAGAAAGTCAGCTAGATAAAGGTAACTAGACAATGCACTATGTCTCTTTTAATTGGCAAGTACTATAAGGACCAACATTGTTGACATGGAGGCATGTCACATTGTACTTGGTCGACCATGAAAATTAGATCATGATGCCACTCATATAGGACGAGATAATATGTATAAATTCGTCAAGGATGACAAAATAAAATAAAATACTAGCCCATATGGGCTTAGAGGAGCAACCCAAAGCTTCTAAAGTGGAGAGGCAATCTATTCTAGCCATACAAAACTTTGTGGAAGAATCCAAAGAAACGGGACAAATCTATGCATTAATTATAAAAAGGGAAGAGATCAATCCCACCATCATTCCCAAGAAACTAAAACCCTGCTACAAGAATTCAAGGCGATTTGGCCCGATGACCTTCCTAATGGGTTACCCCTTATGTGGAATATTCAGCACCACATAATGAAGAAGAAGAACTATTTTATTAAAAAGCATTTCAATCATTTAATTATTTAAAATTGATGAAAGTCATTCATATTAAAAAGATTAAAATGATTAGAAATTTGAAATATTTCAACTTCAGAGAGCTTATGTTTTTGGATTTCCACCATCTAAGCTAAGGCTCATGATATAAACAGCTTAGATCATTAGAAATAACCCGAGTTCTAAAGGAAATGTGAAATCTACTGTTTGTTTGGATGTATTGTAACAAACCTAAAAAAGTGAAACGTGGGGTTGGATAATCCCACTGCAGCAAATGTAACCTGCTCGCTCATGGTCAATCAGATTTGCCACACTGTCAGATTTTGGTGAAGATCAATCTGTCCATTAGGTGGATCTGGCCATGAAGATCCTCTGACCCAAAAGTTGAGCAACAGTGTTCGAAGGGATTGGACCAATGAAAATGCTTGTTTTAGCCATCCCTCCAGATTGTAAATGCACCGCAGATGGGCAGACTGGCACAGTTTTTTGGCCAGACACTATTCGGTTGATCCCAAATGATTAACGGCCTGGATCACACAATCAGACTTTAAATATTGTATAGAAAATTAAAAGTTAAGAAGTTTGAACTTTCACATTGCATGTAGGGTCGCTCGGATTGAAATCCAAATCACCATCACCGTAGAATCACGTGAATTAGAATCGCCATCTATGTTTGGCAATCTCTAGATGGAATGCGGTGTAATTTAAAAAATCTGGTGTTTGTCAGATTGATTAAAAACACATGAATTTTTTAAGCATGCATGAATTGTGAGACCCGTATCCTATACTGTACCGTTCCGTAGGCTTTGGCGGTCCTCCCGGTCGAATTTCGGCAACCCGCGACCTGTAATCGGCATTTGCGTACGACCCTGAGTTGCATCTTGTCGATCTCAGTCTGCTCGACTCGAAACTTGTACCCTTACGACCACGCCGTCGCCGCAGTTCCAATGCCGCGTCTCAAGTGCTGTTGCGATACCTAAGCCAGAAGATGTGGGCCCGCGTTCATTCCGAATAAACCCTGCGCATTGCGAATTCCGAGGGAATCTCTACGACCTATCCCATCAATCAATCAATCAAGTACACACCCCATCTCAAGTACATCACCCATACCCCAATGCCACGTCACCCTATCCCAAGTACAAGCACCCATTCCCTCTTTTTCCCAAGTCAACTCTCTCTCTCCCTACCCATTCCTCCTTTACACAAAATTCAAACCAACCCGTGCCTTCCCATCCCCTTTCTTACAACACCCACTCCATCCACCACTTTTCATCCATCACTTCTCTCTCTCTCTCATTTTCTATCTTCACTCTCCAACTCCCAAGAGAAGCACCCAACGTCCAAGCTCCCTAAGCTTTCCCAAAGCCAAGTGTGGCCCACTTTCCCACTCTCTCATCTCCCATCTCAACCTTCCAATCTCCATCAACCTCCATCAAAATTGAAGGCAAGGAGCATAGGAGTCCAAGGAGATAAAGAAGAAGGCCACATGTGGGTGATTTTATGTCTTGATTTTGTGATCTAAGGGCCCACTTATGGTGGGACCCATCTTGATGTTTGTGTTGTATCTAAGAGGGGCCCATAGTGGCGGGGTCCCTCCAATATGTCGTCTCTCTCTCTCTCTCTCTCTCTCTCTCTCTCTCTCTCTCTCTCTTGTATGGATGATGGTGGGTGTGTGTGTGGCCCACCATGAAGTATGTATTGTATCCATGCCGTCCACCTTCATGAGACCCACTTGACGGATGTGTTGGATCTACACCGTCCAGCCTGTTATCAGGTCTGGACGGAACTTCGAGCCCTTCATGATGCGATGCAGCTTAGTATAGCGCGGAGTTTACAGGATGTGCTCATTGAGTCAGATTCTTCCTTTGTTGTGGATGCGTTCAAGGGGAAGTTGGTCCTTCACTGGAAGTGGGATTACTGGATATCGAGAATAAAAAAATCTGCAACAGGAAGGCAATTTCTCCATTTCTCTTATTCCTCGGGAAATCAATGGTCCGGCTGATGGGCTAGCTCACTTGGGAAGGGCCAATCAGGGATCTTTTCGGGCGGATAGGTCGGCTGACCTCCCTAGGCTGATCAGGGGCTCTGTTTCCTCGATAGAGCAGGTATAGGAGCATTAAGGGAGAGTTAATTTCTGTCTTATTTTACTTCATTCTTTTGTATAGCCACACGATAGGCGGTACAAGGCCTCTTTTTGTCTGCCCGTGTGCGCCTGAAATCCTTCCCTGTATTTTTGTGAATGGATTATTACTTTGAAAAAAAAAAGGTCTGGACGGAATGAAAAACACAAATTTCACCTTGATCTAAACCAGGTGGGTCACGTGTGTGTGGGACTCATGTGAGATGTAGGGATTTTATCAAGGCCGTCCAACCGTGGACCCCACTAGGCGATGCCATGTCCAGGCCGTCCAGCTTGCTGGATGTTGGACGTTGGCGTGCAAAAAAAAAAAAAAAAAAAAAAAAAAAAAAAAAAAAAAAAAGAAAAAAGAAAAAGAAAAAGAAAAAAAAAAAGGAGGAAGAAGGAAAGAAAGAATGATATAATAATAACAATAATATTACTATAATATCTTTATAATATATTATATTATAATATTTAATATGACATATATATTATATGTATGTGGTGGGCCCCACGTGAGACCCACCTTTAATGCTTCTATATTTGCCCAGCACTGTCCAGATGGCTGGACGGTGGGACCCACCGCTTGACGGATGTGTTCAATCCAAATCGTCCATCCATTTGGCACGATCGTTTTAGGTGGCCACGTACGTGGACCCCACCCTGATGTATATGGTTCATCCAACCGTCCATCCATTTGGTGAGCCAATCATAAGGCTTAGGAAGAAAAATAAGACAAATTTAGTATCAAGTGGACCACACTGCAGAAACAGTAGAGTTGAACGTCTACCATTGAAACCCCTTTTGGGATTACAGAAGTTTTGAACCAATATGATATTTGTTTTTCCTCTAAATCCAGGTCTTTATGACTTTATGAACAGACTGGATGGGAAATAAACCCTATGGTGGGGCCCACTGGAATGTTAACAGTGGGACCCTTTATCACCACTGTTAAGTGTGGTATGGTCCGGATGATCCTTTGGATATGATTCATTTTTTTAAATAATGCTCTAGATGATCTCTAACAATAGATGAATGGTGTGTTGGTTCGGCCCATTTGATGTATTTGGGGCCCATTCGAGTGAGGCCCAATGTGATGTGTATATACCCCATAAGTGAGGCCCATGATGATGTATATTAGGCCTTGCGTGAGGCCGTGGGCCCACTGTATGTTCAGCCCTATGTGGGTCAGTCCTTAGGAGCAATGTTGGTTGAATGTCCACATTGATGGGCAGTGTTGGTTAAATGTCCACATTATGACCTTCCCTTAGGCCTAGATAGGCCCATTCTCATCATTCTCTAGTGGGTTAACCCAAATGCTTGGGCCCCCTTGATTTTACTTGATCCATCATCGGCTGTCCATTTATGGACCCCGCCTTGCATCGAGGTTAATTATCGATACCGATTATCAATACCGGCTATTGATGCCGATTATGAGTTTGTGACAGTATAGCATCATGATACATGCCCATAGGCATCATCTATATGTTTGTTATGAGATGTGATTGGCCATTACATATGTCATAGTGGAAGCAGTCTATGGGACTCCCTGATAAGCGGAGTTACCCCACATGAGTGCACGGTATGTGCAGAATTGATGTATAATTGGACTGTGTGACTCATTCATCTCACATTGTGTGATTATGATTATCGTATGCCCTAGTGACATCAGAGCCGTAGCCTCCACAGACATATCGTGGATGGCCAGATAGGGCACCAAAAATCTGTTATTAGCATCAGGCCGCCATAGATGGCCCTGGGTGAAAATTTCTAAATCTTCTTGGTACCAGAGGACGCTCCAACGTCGAGACCGAGTGGATATATATGAGCGCATGAGGGCCGCATATCAGTAGGTCGCATCTCCCACTGTGTCGTGGTCGGTTAGAAGGGGTTGTAGCCTTACCCACCTGAGAGAGTAAGCATAGCTAGGCTGAGTTTGACCAGCTTGAGGAATGGGTCCGCTATCGACGAGTCGGGCCCGATATTGGTAGGAGGATAGTGAGGTCTCTTCCACTTACCCAGTTGTATTGTGCGCTTGATGGGGCGTAAAACTGGCGTAGAGTGTACTAGATCTCGGTGATGATCCCAGAGATGTACAGTATTGTTATGTGAACTTATTGAGCAGGAGTTGCATATTCTTCATTCACTATCCACTCGGGCTGGTGGTGCGCAACTATTTGCTACTTATACTTTCGCAATGGTCAGGATTTCGGTTGGGGTGCGCGACTAACTTGAGATCAGGAGTTTACCACATTGAGTCTATCTATCCAAATTTTGGTATGGGACTAGTTTGGATATAAGTCCTTTGTGATGGACCTCATAGCTTGCGATACTACGTACTATCATCCCGACTTCACACTCCAGCTTGGTCTTTTCATTCGCATCACATATTGCATTACATCCGTAGGCATATTGCATTTTGGGTTACTATGTTTTTACATTTATATGACCTAGATAAGGCTGATGGTATTCGTAGCTCTTCCAAATTGCATATTATATTGCATCCTCGATATCTGATATCCGGTTCATTATGTTTCCGCATTACATAGCCGATTTACATTATTTTCTCAGTATATGATATTGGTTTATTATGTTTTTGCTTCACATAACCTGGATAAGGCTGATGGTATTTATGGACTTACCATCATGTTTCCACATTACTCTGATATTGTACAATTTATGGATTGCCAGTATTTTCTACTTACTGATATCTATATGTTTGACACATGCATCGCACACACTTTCACCACCTTCTAAGCTTTCTATAAGCTTATGCACGATAGATGCGTGCAGGTGATGTTAGGTTGCAGCAGCATTGAGCTTGGAGCGTGCAACGGTCTTTTGGAGCTTTGATTTTGACATATGTATTTCCCTTTTAGCACTATATTAGAATGTTTACATTAGTGGATATGTGATGATGATGTTGCCTTTGTGATTTGGGTATACATGTAATTATGCTTCTTATGAGACAAACGTACGTGGGAAAATCCTCCTTGTAGGATCCCAAGATCAGAACCTGGCGTATAGGCGCTGGGAGCCAAGAATGGGGTACTACGGAGGCTGTCAATATCGGATTCGGCAATCGGAAATTTTGTGAGCCTGATTTCCAGGTTTGGGGCGTGACATGAATAGATTCTGAATTATTACAAATTACTAGCTAACAATAATGCTTATGTAAAATCCACATTGATTAACAAGCGTGTCATCCTATTTTAGTTGCAGGGCTAAAAACACAATCCAATATGTGATTCAGGTGGACCACATGATTAGTAACAGTATTTGGAGCAACATTCCCCCTAAACCATTTCTCTTCATGTGGCCCACTTGAATCAGGGATGGGCCTTACCTCTTTTTTTTTTTTTTTTTAAATAAAAATAAATAAATAAATCCTGAGGCTTAAATAATTTTAGCTTGGAATCCAATGGTTGAAATGGATTTTATATAATTATTATGGTGGCCATTGAAGGATTAATGGGTATATAGCACTCTTCTCTCAACTATTTCCTCTTTTATAGTTAACCTAAATTACCAAGGGGACTGATTTTTGGCCATTACGGCTAAAATGAGATGACGCACCTGACGATGGGAGTGAGTTTCACGTAGATCTCGTGGCGGACCCACCAATTCTTGAAGTGACATCATCTTACAAAAGCTTACTGATGTCACTACATGAAATCCATGATAATGGTTTAAAGGTAGAGAGATTAACTTTCTTCTTTCTGTATTTTTGTTCATTTTCATTTCGCATAAGCTATTTATTGGATCCAAGAAATTCATCGGCAATTTGGGCCAGAAAAGATGAAAGTGGTCTCCACACATGTGAAATCTGGGCCATTCATCAATGTACGGCCCATTATATATGAATATGATGTGGCCAAAAAGATGAAGTTTGTTCGTTCATCTGGCTGGTCACATGAGTACATTTTCACCTACTTGATAAGTGTACCCACACTATGGGTGGCGTTGCATCAATGGGTCTGGATCAGCCCAAGCCCTGCCCGAATCAAGGATTTGGGCCTGAACCCACTGCATGGACAATTAGCCAAAGGCTCAACCCTGACCAACAAAAATTCACCAATCCTAAGCCCTAGCTAGTAACAGGGCTCATTGATTTCTAACTCATAATTTGGTCTGCTTGACCCTACTCATCCTGACCCAACTTCTTTTTTTTTTTTTTTTTCTTTTTTCTTTTTTCTTTTAGCATTGTCCTAGTCCAGCTACTGTGAATACAACAAGCTAATTTTTATTTCTAAATCATCTTTAAAAGTCTGTTTTAACAAAATGTATTTTTACTTTGATTTCCCTAGTAAATAAAAGTTTTTATTGAGTTTTAAATGTTTAGGGCTTGTTTGGGTGGAGGATCCTAATAAATCGGTATTAAGCATAATTCTAACTTTGGTAGACCCCACGCCCTTCACTTTAGATTTGGTGCCATATAGTCGCACTTATTTTTGGACCACATAAGTGGAATTCCTAAAGTTTTCGAGAAAAAAGAAAAAAACCTAAAATTTGGTTAAAGGCAATTATGCTAAGAAATGAGTGGTTTTAATCCTCATTATCTGGGTTATAGTAAAATGAGCCCTTAGTTAATAGAACAGAGGTTTTTTTAAAAAATAAAAAATAAAATTAAAAGACACTTTAAAATCGAGTTTTGCTAACTATAGTTTCATTTGAAAGAGAGAGCAGTTGGTATCCGTATGAGTTTCACAGTTATTTGAAATAGAAATATTAAAGAGGGCAAAATCATGTTCGTTGCTTGTAGAAGCCAAAAGAAGTCTCTAAAACATGATATCATTTTGCAAAAAGATGGCTTTCTTGTATTCTTCTCCCTCCTATGCAAGAAAACATCTGTTCTTTCTTTTCTTCTTTTTTTTCTTTTTATTTTCCTTTTCTTTTTCTCTTTATCTTTTAGCTTTTTTCCTTTTGTTATCCTTGATGACGACTACTCCTTAAAAAGGTCTATCTTGTCAGAGTAGGTTAGGATAATCTTTTTAAATTATGATAATTTCTTTTGTAAAGATATTCCTATACATCTTTACAAATCTTTCACTTCTTCTGTATATCATTCCCATTATGAATGAAACAAATGTATTTAAATTTTCACAATACTCTCTCTCTCTCTAGAGAATTTTTCATCTCTTATTCCTGAAACGAGCCTTCATCAATCTTGCTTTTTTTCTAGCCATGCATTTTCAAGTATGTCACATATGCCCGCGTGGGACTTATGTATGTGATCAGGCATTTATTAGGTGTCGCTTCCATCGGCATGGTTTGATAGTTAAAAACAAACAAAAAAAAAAAAACCAAAAGCCAGGACAGTCATTACGTGGGCTACATTTACATCTAATCCCACCGTTCATTTCTACATGCACGTCTGGCACACCTGAAGAGTGGACCCACCTGATCCTTCGGTCAGGGGATGCTCACTGGGATCCACACCTAATTAATGGTCTAGATCTCGAGGATATGTGTCAGATTGGCATAAAATGGTAGCTTCCATCTCTATACGTGAGGTTACATTCCTGTAATCCTAGACCCGAGTATAGCCCACTATCCTCGGGTCCTAAGCTTGTACACTCTATCGGTGATTGGGCCACCAGTCAACGGTCTGGATCACTGAATATGAGCTCCATTGGTGCAAATTCCGATCCGGATATCTTCTGATACATCATCTGGATAGAAGTACAAATAAAAGAGGAATTATGTGTCCTCTCCAACACAGAATGAAAAAGTATCCTCGGGTTTTTGCTCTTGAACTGCTTCTAAAAGTGGACCCATGGTTCTGTCATCCAGACCTTTGATAGGGTGGACCGTTCACAGATGGACAATTGCTACAAAAGTCTGTCCGATGAACAAATCCTAGCCCTTCATTTGGTGGCCTGAAAAATCACTAACCCCCTAGTTGAAGTCAAATGGGCCACATTTGGTATCTCCAAGAGGTTAATTCGGGAACTTTCTTGTCTGCAAGAGCCAAGCGATTCAAGTTGAGCATAAACTAACAGTCCAGGTACTCTGATAGTGGCGGGGCCCATGTTATGAGGGGCTTGGATCTTACCCAACCACCTGCCTAGGGCTTATCTAAGGGTCGTTTAGTAGCATGTATTAGAGTATATTCAGAATCAAACGTTTTCTTGTAGCATGGATTAAAAGGTATTTCAAATACACTATTTTGCAATGTTTTATAATTTCTCACCCTTTTTTTTAAAAATAATAATAATAATAATAATAATAATAATTGAAATCATCTACCATTTACTCATTTTTAGACTTAGGAGGGTTAAAAGTTCAACAAAGGTATCGGTAAGTTATTGATGCAACACCTGACACATTAATGATACCCCAAAACAACCAAATTATCAATTGCATTACTAAAATTACATTAATAGAATAATCCGAATAGTCCAAATATATCAATGGTTAAAAACGTTAGTTAATCTCTCTGTGATCCTATGCTTGTGGTGCACCCAAGGCTCTGCAATTTATCATTTTTTGTCAAAGTGTATATTTTAATGGACTTATTACAATCATTTTGCAATCAAACATCACATAGGCACACTAATTAAGGATACTAAAGTCGATTTAGTAATCAAAATTTAAACTCCTTTAAATATACAGTAGAATTTCAATGTGTTTTCTATTTTTGGAATCCAGTGCATTTTAATTACAAGCCACCAAAACATTACTAAGGATTCAAAATCACCTTCACTCTAAATCGAAGATATTAAAATACAAGGGAGACTTGCTAGGATGTTCATCACAAGTGTTAGTCTTTATATGCGTTGCACATGCATGCATGGGGCCACCGAGGTCATATGACACCTAACTAGTGAATAAAATGGGCCCATCATGAAAGTTTGGAAGGCAATAAAATCATGTTGATCCAACCATCATGTGGACCACCATGTGATTTTAGAGTTTTTAGATGGTTGTCCATGTTTTCTTTGGTGGGCCTACTGACTTATGTATACGCCATCCAACTCATGCACTACATGTGATCCCCACTATCATAATGGGATACCTAAAAAAATATGCCCATATAATCATTAGGTGGGCCACGCAATAGATAACAATGGACAAGAAGGACCACCGAAAAAAAAACCTCCAAGTTCACAATGGCCCACATGTTGGTCGGATTAGCTTAATTTTTAGGCACTTAATTAATTTTAGTTAGCGACCTTGTAGGACAGGTTGGATGAATTTTAAGTGGGTCATGTTAGGCTAGAAACTAGGATTCAATTGATCCTAGAAATCTTATTTTTGGGTCCTTACTCTTGCTAGGGTGATAGACTCACAGGAGTTTCAACTCCCGGTCAAGGGTTCGAGTGCCCATAGGTGGTGAAATTCCACTAGCGTGAGTGTGTGGGGTGTGTGTGTGCGTGTGCAAATAAAAATTAAAAAAAAAAAAGTAGGTTGGATAGAAAATAAAAAATATATATAACAGTAGTTACGATTAAAAAATGACAATGGTCCTAAGAACATGGTACTAATTGGTGGGTCCTATTTACACTCAGCCTATTATGACCAGATCAAACAGCCAGGATACGCCACATTGTAGCCTTGTGCTCCACTTGGCAAAGATGAACATCAAATCCAAGAGGCTAGAAGTGTGTTTGTGATAAGAAGCATTAAATAATACTCGAGACTAGGGGTGTACACAAACCGGGCTAGCCCGGTTAGCTCGCTCGACCCGGCCCGAAAAAGCTCGACTCGGCCCTACCCGGAACTGAGTTTGGGTCAGGACGGGCCAATTTTTTAGGCCCGAAAGTGAGTTTAAGCCGAGTTCGGATACCTCCCAGTTCGGCCCGACTCAGTCCGAAATCCGACTCACCCCGACCCAACCCAACCCGATCCGGCCCGGCCCGACCCGTGTATGACTGTATTTAATTTGTATAAAATGTTTTGTTTTATGCTTTATCAAATGTATGTAAATGTCCTGACTAGTTAGATTTTTTGTAGAGTTTATAGTTCAATTATCTAAACTGTTAATCGAGGGCCTTGTAATGGGACGCGGATTACCTGCCAAAGCCCTTCCCATAAACTTGCTGTAAGGTTCGAAACTGGCCCGAACTCAGGTTCGAAACTGGCCCGAACTCATGTTCGAAACTGGCCCGAACTCGAAGGTTCGAAACTGGCCCAAACTCGGCCCGAACTCCCGCTGGGCCCGGTTCGTACCGAAGATGTTGGCCCGGTGACCAGGCCCGGTCGGGTTCGAGCCTTGTGTGGCTGTTGAACGGCCTAGAAAGGCTGAGGCCAGTTCGACTCGGCCCGACCCGTGTACACCCCTACTCGAGACCAATAAAAGCAACTCTTTACAAAATAAGACTCTAGCAAAAGTAACTCTGCATTAATTAAATGCAATAATCCTACAAAAGCAACTTTCTATTCAAACAAAATCTGGGAGCATGAATCTCTCTAATAAAGCTCCTTTTATAGGTTGCAAGACCGGAAGAGTGGCACATGTAATCACCTTATTTATTACGAATGTAATTTCTCCTGTACATGTGGCTGAATGCGATAGTGATGTAGAGTGGGTCACGGACAGTTTCATGGCCCAGATGGATCAGAAAAGGCCCGGTCGGCGACAGAAGTGATCGAGACCATCGGACTTTAAATCGGGCGTATCTCACAATCTGGAATGAGTTACCTGACGTAAAATATATGATTTTGGAGTAGAAAGAGCTACTTTAGCCAACCAACCTAGCTATGCCGGATTGCGATGCCCGGAATTGCGAAATACCCCTGGATCGACAGTCGTTTCCCTGTTTTAATTTTGTTTTTACTATAAATAGTAAGTTTTAGTTTGATTATAACTCTTCATCCGTCGGGCTTTAGGAGTTGTGCCCAATGTGAAAAGAGCTTAGAATAATTAGGAGAACGGTTTGGTGAAGCCAAATAGGACACTTACTATTTTTGACCGAAAACCTTGCGCACTAGTAGACATCACGATCGTCTATAAAAAGTAAGTTTACTATTTATAGTAAGTCACGATTTCTAGGAGTTTTAGTTGTAGTTTGATTCTGATTTTTTTTCTCATTGCTTGGTACTCCTATTTAAAGGGTTGTGAATTTGTTTTTATGGATTCATTAATCAATTTCAAATTTATTAGAATTTATTTCTATTTTATGCTTTCTTTCCTCGTGGATTCGAGAAGTCTCTGTGAGGAGTTCAGAGAAGTTCCGTGGATTCGGAATACTTATCCTCTTGAGGAAGACGGTGCTCGACCTCACGTCCTCTCCTGCATCAGATAAGTTACACTTACATAAAGATCAATAAGATTTACATAACCAACCATCCGAATCTTCTACGTTGTTAAAGACTATGCACAACCACCGCCTCATCCAAGTTTATAAAAGCATAATAGAAAAGAAGAGCTCCAGGCATCACGCCAATACATCCAATACAACTTATTTTAGCTCAACGTTGCCCTTTTATTTTTTTTTTTCTTTTTTTAAATCTATCCCTATGCTGCAGCAAGTCCAAAGTGTTTAGTTTAGTTTTATTTTAGTTTCCACTTCTATCCATCTCATCATTGCAACAAGCCGGTTAATTTTAAGTTAAATATCCATAACCTCATCATTAGATCCCCTAAAATCCTAAGTTCTTAGTGATTCCCTAATCATGATATGCTGTCCAAATCCCACAACCGTCTCATGATCATCCGAATTTTTCATAACCATCCAAGTTTGGAAGACAGTCAGCATTATGATTGTTTCACTAGCCTGAACCGTCATCGAAAATTTATTCTTTATTCTTTATTTTATATGCCAATTATACTTTTATCTATTCAGATTAATAAAATCTACATGTAACCTTCATTCCTTTATTATCTAACGTTACATTTCTTTCGATGAGCATGACCATGGTATTAGCATTGCAAAAAGTCCTTTTTTCCAAGGAAAAAAAAAAAATCATGTGGACTGACCTTTCTTTTTGCAAATTGATTAATTATTTTATAGCTGAATAGACGATGATTAAAATTGAGCCATTTGTCACGTGTGAGGCCACGTGTCCTAATTGAATAGCAACAGGTCCCATCCTGATCAAGGGATCAGCTTCTGCCCCGATATCGTCGAATTGGAGTGGATTTTTTGGTCCAGCTTCTTAGATGGGTCTACCAGAACAACGGTCTAGATCTCCTTACACGTGTGCTTCTTATATGATTTTCCACAAGTGGCAAAATGAGAAGCTTGCACGCACGTCAAGATCTGTGCGGTACAAGGAACCCCGGCCGCCAACCGGCATTCACTGGTTAGAGCGGACTCCCTGCTGAGTTACTGGCCACGCTATAGCGTACTGAGTAAGCTCTGTGGGGCCCACATATAGTGTATTTGTCTTATCCACACCGTCCATCCGTTTTAAAGCATCATTTTAAGATAGCAACCTAGATTTGAAGCGTATCCAACATTCAAGTAAACCACACCACGGAAAACAGCGGGGATAACGATGTCCACCATCGATGAAACCTTCCTAGGGCTCACAGTGATGTTTGTTTGTCATCCAAGCTGTTCATGAGATTACACAGATATGGAAGAAGGTTATATATATATAATATATTATATATATATATATATATATATATATATATATATATATATATATATATCCAAAACTTGGGCCCCAAGAAGTTTTCAACAGTAGGTGTCGAATTCCCATTATTTCCTATGGTGTGGTCTACTTTAGCTTTTTTAATATTTCAATTTTGGTCTCGTGTACTAAGATGATCTGGAAACACGGATGGACGGCGTGGATAAGATACAAACATGACAGTGGGCCGCACAGAGTTTACTCAGTACGCAATCCGCTAGCGATTTGAACACCCGCAAGTTGATCGAACAAACTGGGGTGGGCTAGAAAGTCTCACCCGTCTGTTTCAACGCTCAGGAGCAACTGGCGTCTAGGATATTTTGACCTGGAATTGCAGGTTGCCATTCACATGGAGCAGGAGGCCCGCCTTTAGTGACTTGTTACACATGCGTAGTTCAGCACACGTGCATATCCCATTCATGTTGTGATCCCTTTAAGGACTTTACAGTCATGCAAAAGTTACAGGATAAATGTGATTTTAGTCCACATGCTACACTTGTGCGAGATATAAGGGCCGTGGGTAGTATGACGATGTGGTTGCAATAAAAAACGAAGATCAATGCTCTTCGTTATACATCGCAGCCGACCAAGTTGCCTACCTGACCTTACCTGGCTTTGGGCCAGGCTTACAACGACGAGGCTTGTGGGAAGGGGTCGGGCCTCACATGCATGGGCTTGGACGAAATAGGCTTATATGCATGTCCCTTTCGATTTTCGTGTCGTGGTCGTGCTTGTCGTGGACGTGGTTTTCCTGCGCAAGGATGCTGGGTGGGGCCATGGAGATGTTTGTGCACGTCCATTCGTTTTGAGAGCTCATTTTAGAAATTAGATAACAATGAAGTGGATTCAAAACTCAAGTTGGTCACATGAAAGGGAAACTTGGGAAAAGAAATTCTTACCGTTGAAACCTTCCTGGGCCCGCTTTGAAGTTTTCATGCCATCCAAACCGTTTATAAGGTCATTACCACTGGGATGAAGTGATAATATCAAAATAATTCTCTAACAAAAATTTTATGGCCCCGAGAATGTTTCAACGATTCACACTGAATCCCCACTGTTTCCTCTGTGTGACCCACTTAAGTTTTGTATACTCATCATTTTTGGTCACACGTCCTAAAATTATCTCTAAAAGCAAATGAACGGGGTAGATTTCTCACAAACATCTCGGTGGACCCCACCTAACATCCTTGCGTAGGAACTTCCTGCCAAAGCCTTTTGCAGGAAATCCACTTGTACTTTAGATCTATCTCATTCTCTTTATACTGCCATAAAACGATCTCTAAATATGGTTGGACGGTATGGATACAACACACGCATCATGGTGGGGTCCACAGAGCTTGGTGACGTCACTTCAGTAGCGATTTGGATACTGACCTTGTCAGTATCCAATCCGCGCCCGTGCTCTTGTAATTTTAGCCAGGCCTGGACCCACTTGAACGGAAATGGATTGGCTACGGCCCCTTCCACTAGCCGGGTGGCTGGTGGTCGGTCCTCTGCGGGCCCTGCTATGAAGTATGTCTTTTATCCATGCCGTTCATCCATTTTTACAGATCATTTTAGGGCCCGTTTAAAAAATGATACAGATATATGTCTCAGGTGGACCACACCACAAGAAAACAATAGTGATTAGATATCCTCCATTAAAATCCTCCTAAGGCCCACTGTACTTTTTATTTGACATCCTATCAGTTGATTAGGTCATATAGACCTAGATGAAGGGAAAAAATAAATATCAGCTTGATCCAAAACTTTTATGGCCCCCCAAAAAGTTTTTTAATGTTCTATGTTCAATCAACATTGTTTCCTATAATGTGTTCCACTTGCGATCTAGGTATACCTCATTTTTGGGCTCGTACCATAAAATTATCTTTAAAAAATAGATGGACAGAATGGATGAAACACATACATCATGGTGGGGCCCACAGAGCACCGACCACCAGCCATTGGCTAGTGGCAGGGGAGTAGCCAATCCGTTTCCCACTTGACCCGACTTCATATGTACATTTCTTATATCCTATAAACATGCCACTCGGATCCTCGGTTAGCAACCCATCTATTTCTAATGTAAACATGCATTTCGTTTCATTACTCTATAGAGTCTATTTCTTTGTGCTTGCATGGGCCGCTTGATTAATGGATATATTAAGCATATCCAAGTGGGAAATAAGAATTTTTATCAATTTTCCAGCTAGGCTTGGTGTATTCATGTCTGGGCCCAAGGAATTTCCCAGATGCCTGAGCTTGAGGCTGATGTGCCAAGCACATGCCGGTCTCAGATGGCTTGTTTGGCCGGGCTCTGCCCCTAGCCTTGGGTCTTAACTGTTGGCCCCCAGTCAACATGCCTTGGTCTAAGCGTGTAAGGCAACGAAGCTATGTGAGACCATTATGTTGGTGGTGTGACATCCACTCCGTTCATCAGGTGTGCTCCTAAATGTTAGGCCCTTGTGCAAAATATCAGCTGATATGCGACTTGAGTGAGCGATACTAGTACTGCCAGGAACAACCGCGATGGAATGCCAACCATAGGTTTGTATGTGTGGCCAACATGGAGTGTTTCATCAAACTCATTCATAAGGATTAAGATGAGAAGAATATACAAAAATCAACATAATTCAAAATTCAAGTGGACCATTTGTAGGCGTGGCCCATTTGCAATCCAATTTTAATAACACTTAATGCTTTCATCGGGTGGGTCACACATGCACCAATGACGTGTACGGATGGCAAACATTCTCAAACTGTCCATACATATATATATATATATATATATATATATATATATATATATATATATAAACGCTCAGCCCACCGGACAATTAATTGACAGGTCTAGATCTTTGTACAGGTGTGGCCAACCTGACGCACGACACATATCCTGCACAAATTTTGTAGCTGGTGTTCATTCGAGAGTAGCATCATCTAAAAGAGGTCATGGGCCACTTACTGGTTTCAATGGTTGAGGCCAGTGGGCCACCTTGGTAATCACTAGGCATCTTGGGGTAAAAATGAAATTGATGACTTCCTGGGATAAAAATGAAAAAATCTGAGGATGGAAGAAACGGACCAGCAGGCCCAAGGAAATCGTTAATCTTAAGAGACTGCGGGATTGGCCTGTCTGATAGACGATGAAGGGGACCCAGCCTTGTCCAGTTGGTCTTTTATAGGTTTTAATCTCTTGTGCCCACTTCCCATTGCATGTTATTCATCAAAATCGGCAGAAACTTTCTGATTTTCTTCCATAATTGAGAGACGTTGCCGGACATCCTGCTCTCTTCCGTCATCTCTAGATTGGAATGGTGTTTAACACGCATAAGCTTCACCTAAGGACCTGCAATTACACCAAATTTAACTTCCCACGCCATTTTCATCCTGAGGGCGGCCATAACTTCTTTTAGGTTTTTGAGGCCCAAACCTCCTTCCTCAATTGGAGAAGTGATTCTCTGCCAAGCAACCCAGTAGAGTTTCCTTTTTCCCTCAGCCCTTCCTCAAAAAAATTAAGCAAATCTCCGTTCTAAACTATCAAGGACCTAGCTGGGGACATGCACAGCTGCCAAAACGTGAAGAGGGATATTCCCAAGGACGTGCTTGATCAATGTCACCCTGCCTGCTTGTGAAATGAATCTGGTGTTCCAACCGTTGATTCTTTTATCAACTTTATCTATGAGGAACTGGAAGTCGGACTGCTTCGCTCTGCCCTTAGTTAATGGCACACCCATGCAATGGACCACTGCATTGGATTTGGCAACACCCAGGAGGAGTTCAATGGATCTGATCCTTCTTATGGACAACTTGTCTAAACATATGAAGCAGCTCTTGTTGTCATTGATTTTTTGACCTGATGCATCTTTGGAATGAATGGAGGAATTTCTTGATTGTAAGGAGTGAGTTCCAGCTGCCATTCAGGAATAAAAGCGTGTCGTCCGCGAACAAGAGATGAGTTATCAACGGACATCCAAGTTGCAGCTTGAAGGGTTGACACCAGCCCCTAAGACCCTAAGCATGTTTCAATACACTAATCCCTAATCACAGACTCTTAAAATGATTAAAACTGAAACAGGAAACAAAACCTACAATTCCACAAAATTGCACAAGTCGGTCTATGATAGCTTCGATCATATCGAGTGCCTTCGACATCCTATCATCGGGATCAAAGCCACCTTCGATCATATCGATTTGACCCAAAAAAACTGTCTAGAGAGCAATGACCAAAAATATAGGATTTTCTCAAGTGAGTTATCGATGGGATCGACAGCTGCTTGATGGGATCGAGTGGTCTGTTGATGTCATCAACATCGCTAAACCCTGTTATATACACATTTAAGACATCTCTAATAGTCTATAAAAGTTTAAGACTCTTAAACTTATCTAAAATAGGAAACTTCTCTTAAACAGGGAACTTTCTCCCAAACAGTGGACTTACTAAAAATTAGTAAATACATCTAAACTTACTCAATTGACTCAAACAAGTACTTCCTATTTGAAGGTGTAGCAAATACAATATAAGGCTCAATCACTTCCCTACAATTAGTTTGGCCCTAGCATCGCCAGCCTCAATCTGGTACTGTTCTCCTAAGCCGAGGTGAACCATTAGATACCAAACGAAGGTGAGAAGCTCACCGCCTTTACTCAGCCGTTGGGCATGAGCTATCCCGCTGCATTTGCAAGCAGCGTAGGATAGCATCTCAACCCACACCTCGCTGATCAGGGCCCATCTCTGGCCTACCTTCAGTTCATCCTTCAGCCTCTTGGCGAGAATGCATGCATCGAACAATACCGATTTGCTCCGATCTCCCTTTACCTCGATGGGCTTTGCTTCGGTATTCACCGATAGAAGATCAGTGCATGCATTCTGGCGGTCTTTTTCCTTTTCTTTCTCCAGATCTTGCAGAGAGCTACATAAGGCGGATACAAGATTCGGGTTGGACCTTTCAAACGGCCTCCGAAGGAAGAAGTTCTTTGCCTCAGCGCAGGTATCTCGGAACCTAATCTGGCCTATTACAGCTGAGGATGACATCATGGAAGGTTGCATGATGAGGAGATACATCATGTAATCGGATATAAGCTTGCTGAGTTGGCGATGCCTGGACGCACTGACGGGGGTTGAGTCATTTTCTTGGGAACCTTTGTTTGTACTGCCGCTCTCTTTCAAGCCATCCTTCTTCTTGCCATCCTCCTCCTTCTTGCCATCCTCCTCCTTCTTCTTCCCATCCTCCTTCTTCTTGCCATCCTCCTCCTTCTTCTTGCCATCCTCCTCCTTGGAGTAATAGCAAAGGGTGGTGGCGATATGCCACCTGAGCAAGCTCTCATCGAACTCGACCTCGACGTGCTCTTCAAATTGGCTAAGGTAACCCTTCTGCTCAAGGGCCCAGTTGCCTCGACATGAACATAAGCCCCGGGCTTCCTTGGGCTCTTTCATGATCTCAGTCTTCTTCTTCAGCTCATCGAAGATGAACCCCTTCAGGTCTTTTGAGACTTCTACGCGGTCAGTGTATTGCAACTCCCTCCAGAAGTCGCTCGTCATCTTACATCTCAAGAACTTCTGTATGTACAATGCCTCGGAGAACTTCCCGGAAATGGTGGGCCGATAGGCGATCCGCCCAAAGTACTTTTCATGAGGGGGGATGGAAATATCTATGAGATTGAACTGCTTAATAGATACAGACCATCGATTGTGAGGCAAGATTTTAGTGATGATAGAGACGATGGGTTTGAGCATGGGACAATCCTTAACCACAGACCAATCAGAGAATATAACCATGATGATAGCCACAAAATCCAAGGCAATAGCACCAACCAACAATGTGTAGGTGATCGCAACGTCGAGTGGGAGGAACTCCCGCTTGTTGGCAAAGAAGAATAGCAAGAAGGTAGTCATGATCGAGCCAGAGCAGAAAAGCCGCAGGATGTAACTGAAGGTATTGTGCACCACGGCAGCCTTGGTGAAGAGCACATCATAGATAAATTGGAGCTCGTACTCAATGACTCGGAATGCGTCGTCTGAGGACCAACTCAGGAAGTCATTGCGGCTCTCTGCACGTTCATGGAAGCTGAACATGAGCTCGACAATGAGGCCTTTGAAGGTCTTAAAGTAGTGGAATGCCTTGCGTACTGTATCCACTTCGTCCAACTTCCGGTGCTGCAGCACGACTTCATGGGCTTCTGGCTCTGGACTAATTACGATCTGAGCTGGGACACCTGCCTCTATCTTTGACTGGTATTCCTCCATGAGCTTAGCGTAGTTCGGGCCAGGGTCCGGCTTTTCAAGCATCGAGTCCCTGAAGCCATCCATGCTTGCAAGATAGAGTGCGTATGTCCGCTCGCCGTACTTGATAATCCCGACAACAAACATCAATAGAGTCGGGACTAAGAGACTGTTGTGTGGAAATGAAAGCACGAAGACATAAACGGCTGCACCGCCCTCGAATATCATCCCAAGCAAATGCCTGAGCCACAGCTCGTTATCTTCCATTGCGAAGGCCGTGATCGTATCCGGCCCGCCGAGGTGTAAAAGAAGGAATGGAGCCCAGAAGGCAAGAATGTATCTGTTGGTGGATTTTTCCATATCATGCTTTTGCCCACCAGAAGAGGCCATGATCTTGACTCCAGGCGGGCTGTTGATACTAGGGCAATCCAAGTCTTCCCCCTGGCTATTGGCAAGAAGGCCCAGTGCGAAATCAGCCACCCAATCGGCGAGCAGGTAGAGGGACCATGTGATTATGGTCAGCGGCTTGGATGACTTGCGTTTGCGCAGGGGTGTGAAGAAGATGAGAAGGATTTGCAGCAACAGGCTACATAGAATAAAGACTCGAATATCCCAGTAATTCCATAACTTTCTCACTGGCTTCAACAAGTTTTCCATTCCTCCTTCCATCCTGATTAAAATATATATATATATCAAACATTTTAGATAGTAGGATCAGTTGTCCAAGATACAAAGATCCAACAGCCGCAAAAACCCGTATCACTGCGATTTCTTATTTTCTTTTTGCTAGCACCACTGAAAGGAATTATAAGGACGGTATTGGGTGTAGAAAATGTATTCTTCATCCAATTTACACCTATTAAAAAATCTGGTTGAGTTCCGTTTAAAATGAGGTCTAGTCAGGTTTAGGCCGGCAACCATCTTGGACCAGTTAGCTACACACATGTAAAGGAGTATGTTTGGCCATGTAAATGATCTTATTTGACCACCCTTTTTATATGCTAGGTTTGTTTTTTGTCGCGTGTAGTGTATACCGGCATACCCGGCTTGATCCAAACTGATCAATGTCAATCCTACGTGCCAAAATAAATAAATATGTACAATATGAACATATATGACCATATTCTAAGAAAACTGATTGCTTATTCAACCATTTGTAAAATTTAATAACAATCACGCAATAAGATATCACACAATAAGATAATTGAAGGGGTGGGGTCCTTAGTGCCTAGCATAGATTTGGATTACTACTAAAAACTATAGCTATGAATTATTGCTTTATAAATCGATAGATTTGGTTTGATTTGATTAGTGTGAAACAAAACAACTTTCTCACTTACTAATACATATAAAAATATAAATGATTTTTAATTTCTACTTTATTTTAATTTATAATTATTAACCGTTGTGTTGAGTGAATTGAAGTTTCAGTTTTTCAAATTGTCTTGAAGGATGCTCGAACGGCATCTGTGCTAACAAGACGAGACCTGGACAAACCAGACCTAATTTTTATGAGCCTGGCTGTGGTTGTACATTTGAACCCTGCCAGAAACCAACTCATTGACAACCCTTCTGTTTTTACTGTTCGAATTTCTTATATTATAAGAATTCTTCATATAACCCTCTACATTTTGGGCTGTGGATCAAAAACAGCATACTTTTAAATCATTTCCATAAAACTACCTACTTTCCACAGTTGGTAAAGTAGCTGTTTACAGTACTCTCAATGAAAACGACCTCAATGCATTAGCTCGACATTTGCTCGTGACCCGTGATGTAGCTGGGCCCACTTTGCTTTTACTTTTTCTTTTTTGGAAGGGAATAATGAAGAGAGAAATGTCTATTGTTGCGGCCTTATTGGTTCCGCTGTGTTGTTTATATGCCATCCATACCCCTCATAAAGTCACTCCCAATGGGATGAAATGAAAATAGCCCGATCCAAAACTTCTATGGGCCCATGACTGTGCCACACATGTTTCAAAAGTTAGTGTTTTATAACAATTATTTCTTGCCATATGCCCACTTGAGTTTTGGATCTATCTGATTTTTGGGCCCACCCACTAAAATTATTTGGCTAAAATGGTCGACGGGGTGGATTTCTAAAAAACATCACAATAGGCCCCAAGGGTTTGATTGGTGGCCGTTCAATGTCCACTGTTTTCTACTGTGAGGCTTACTTGAGTTTTGGATCTGACTCATTTTTATTGGCTCACGAAATGGAAAACAAGCATACGAGGTGGAATTCTCCCTACTACTATGTGGCCCACTTGAGTTTTGGATCTGCCTCATGTTTTAGCTCACCCACTAAAATTATCTGAATAAAATGGTAAATGGTGTAGATTTTTTAAAAACATCAAGGTGAGCTCCATGAATTTTTTAGCAGTCCCTGAATGGAAACCCCGGTTAGAGAGGTAGAGAGTGTTTCAACGGTGGGCATTCAATACTCATTATTTCCTATCAAGTGAACCCACCCCTTAAAATGATCCAATGAAACTGTTGGACAGGGTGGATTTGTTAGAAAAATCACAGTGGGCTTCAAGTGTTTGAACGATGGCCATTCGATCTCCACTATTTTCAATCCTACGGCCCACTTGAGTTTTAGATCTTCCAAATTTTTTAGCTAATGCCTTACAATTATCGGAACTATTGGATGTGGTGATTTCTCAAAAAAAAAAACTCAAGGGTGAATCCCATGTGCCATGAGGTCCACTTGATTATGTTATCTGCTTCACGATCCATCGAAGTTGGTGGACGGGGTGGATTTCTCACAAACATCCCTGTGGGCCCATGATTGTTTCAATGGTAAGTGATTAATTCCTACTATTATGTGCCGTGTGGCCCACTGGAGTTTTAGATTTATTTGATTTTTTTAGCTCATGCCATAGTTTTTTTAGCAAAATGGTGGACGAGATGGATTTGTCAAAAACATCACAATGCGCTCTGAGTGTTTTAATAACAAAAGTTCAATCCCTGCAGTTTCATGCCGTGTGGCGAAACTCGAGTTTCAATTTTAACTCATTTTTGGATTCATGCCTTGAAATGAT
This sequence comes from Magnolia officinalis, assembly GCA_021015155.1. Lineage (NCBI taxonomy): Eukaryota > Viridiplantae > Streptophyta > Magnoliopsida > Magnoliales > Magnoliaceae > Magnolia > Magnolia officinalis. The sequence continues at coordinate 2,343,743 of JAJHSJ010000017.1, read as the reverse complement.
ATGGAGAAACTGATGGACAGTGTAGATTTGTCATAAACATTATGGTGGGGCCAACCTAGGTAATCCATATCCCTCTTTAATGGTGTGTCCAACTACCCTGTCCTCTCTCTCCTGTTAGCTCTCCTCTCTACTCCACTCTACCGTTAACCCTACCATGTCTCCCCCCTCTCATCTCTCTACTCCTCCAATCTCTCCTTCCATCCTCTCCCTTTTCTCCTTTACTCCTCCCGTGTCTCCTTCAAGATTAGGTAAAGGAAAAACAGGGAGCGATGTAGGGGAAAACATAGAAACTTCTACATTGTGGGGCCCAAAGTTCTGTCAAAACCATGCATTTACATCGCAAAAATAAATAAATAAATAAAATTTTAAAAAATTTTAAAAAATCAAGCAGGCCCTTATATTATATTTTCTATTTTCCAGTACAGAAAACGTGCTATCAAGAAAACATCAACCCCAAATAGATAGCAGAATGCTATTGCGAAGAAGATGAAGTTGGGCTTCCGAATCTGTTTCCAATTTTGTTTTTTTGTTTTTAATTAAAAAGTAATTTAATACAACATATGACTTGGTCTGGGATGTGTCAAGGTGACTGAGTTGTCAAGCCAACCCGATGAGTCTTGTTGGCTAGTCAAAATCGAGCCTTGCTGTCAGCGAGTTTCTTAGAAAGTTAGTTCAAAATCCCACTGAGTTAACTCAACCCAGTTCAACCCCCACAGGGATAAGGAATTAGATCACCCTCTCTGAACCACATACATCCATACACTATTCTGTTTTTATGTGCTACGTCGTCATAGCTCCTCTTTCACCCACTAATAAAGCAAAGTGTGAAATGGATAATTCAAACGAAACCGGAATTTTCTACACCACCCATTACCGTTTGGGTCCAACCCGTGCCTTTAATCCTTTTACATGAGCCCAAAATTGGAATCCAAAACTCAAGTAGGCCACACCATAGGAAACAGTGGGGATGAAAAGACTCACCACGAAAACTGGAGAGGATTAGGTAAGACCCCAGATCCACCAAGGTGAGTGGGACCCATGACTGTGGGGGTCATGGGGCCCACTGTGATGTATGTAATTCCATGCCGTTCATCCATGTTGAAAGCTCAGTTTAGGACAGATCCAAATAATGAAGCAGATCCAAATCTCAGGTGAACCATAATACAGGAAATAGTGGTAATGGATCATTAATTAAAAACTTCTCATGAGCCACAAATGTTTTGGATCCAAATCTTTGTGACCTTATCAACAGGTTGAATGGTAAAGGTGGCCCCATGAAGTTTTTATTAATGGGGATTCAATCACTACTGCTTGCTGCGGTGTGGTCCACATAAGATTTCGATTTCGTTCATTTTTTTAGATCACGCCCTAAAATGAGCTTCCAGAACGGCTGGGAGGTGTGGATTTACGGCACCATAATTAAATGATGGCCCTTAGGTAGGAACACGTGTCAAACATATAGGTGAATATCAAACATGTCTGAGATTGAGGACATTATGTACGGTACACAGAAACATGTCATGAAACAGAAAGTGTTGGTACCCTGAGCAGTACGTTTTAACTCGTATGATAAAAATGTGACAGTATGAAGTGCACACACATGGCCAATTTGATGAGCTGTACTACATGCATACTTCCTGATGAATGGCCTATATCTTTCACAGGTGCCATCTACTCATATCATCCTTGGCATGTGTTCTGTCAGCTCATATGATGTGACTCTCATTGAAAAGTTACCCTAGTGGCCCACCATGTTGTCGGTTGGAATTGATGGATTCATTCGCCAAAATCCAAAAGTTAGGTGGGGTCTACAGTACAATTTGCTATAAATCCACCCCTATCCATCTGTTTTTCCATTCATTTGAGGCGAATCCAAAGGTCAAAAAGGCAACGCGAGATGGAAAAGTAAGGAAAGAAATGCCTCTCCGAAGACCTTTTGGTCCGCTTAATGTTTATAGGCCATCCAAACCCCTTAATGTTTATATGCCATACAAACCGTTTCTAAGGTCATTCCCACTGTCATGAGCTGGAAAAACAAAAGCCATGTGTCTATATGAATGGTTCAACGGTCTTCGTTCAATCTCTATGGTTTCCTCTCGTGTGGCTCATTTGAGTCTTGGATGCACCTCTTTTTCTGGTCTCTCATGCTAAAACAAGCTTAAAAGATGGATGCATGAAGTCAATTTCCTAGAAACATGTTGGAAGGCCCACCAAACTTTTCAGTGCATGCACCTCCTTGAAAAGACATTGACAGGAAATCTGTGTCCCGCCATTCCCATCACGTTATGGTTGTCAATGGGCTGGGCTCAGGCCTAAAAATCAGATTTTCGATATGGCCTGCCTGACGGCCCAGTCCAAAACAGTTCAAAATCTGAGCCAAGACCAACCCCAAGCCCAACCCGTTGACAGCCCTTTCCAGATGGGAGTGGATTAGCTGTTACCCTGGTAACACTTTAGGGATCGTTTGGGTGCTTGTAATTTTTTTAGTTATAAAACATATTACCTCTTAAAAGAGTCTAGGTTAATTGATTTACATGCTATTTCGTTTGGCTTTTAAGTGATAATTTGTTTAGAAGAAGAGATAGATTGTGCGTTTGGCTAGCCTATAAAGTGTTTGCAATAGATAAAGTATGTTTTCATACTACACAGCTTACACAGCAAACCTTTCAAAATCCACAAATCACAAAAGGACTTGATTTTTTATTTTATTTTTTACGACCTTAAGAGAGCATTAAAGCATGCATGCATCAAATGGATTGAATGTGTTCCACACATCACAGTGGGCCCTAAATGCAAGTTAGAAGTTTTTTTTTTTTTTTACGGTGGACATCCTATCCTTCCCTTGTGTGGTCCATTTGATAATGAATGGGCTATTTTTTAAGGGCAACAGGAGAGTACCGAGAAAAGTATATGATAGATAGATTAGATGTACTATACGCATTATGGTGGCCCCATACATCATGAGTGCGTATTAACTAACCTACATAATGTTTTTTTATTTGTAAATACTTATAATTTAAAACATGCCTTCTTGTCAGGTTTCATAAAGATGCTCTTTTTACAGCCTTTACAGGCAAACACACGCATCAGTCATCCAAAGGACTCTCAGTAGGTCTTACCCTTACCATGTGGGGCCACCTTTATAAATGTTTTGTACATCTGCCCATCCATTTTTTTAACTCTTCAGGACTTTATACTAAAATTTAAGAAGATCCAAATATCTGGTGGACCAAACCATGGAGAAGGTGGTGAACTACTGGTAAAAGTATTTTTTTAATTAGGTTACAGAAGTTTTAGATGATCTGATATTTGCATTTTCCCTTCATCCAGGTCAGTAAGAGTTTGGCCCTATTAAGGTGGGCCCCACAGTAACAGCTAATTCACATGGACCGTTGGCATATTTCTAAAGCTGACTAGTTTTCCTGTGTTAGTGGCCCATTGGATGAACTGACCCATTGAATTTTCGAAAACGGATTAATCGCCTGCAACCCGGACTGCACCAAGATGGTGCAGTCGGAAGCTAGGTGAGGCCCACCGTGATGTTTGTGAGAAATCTACCGATTTCATCCATTTTTCCAGCTGCCCTAAAATGAGGCAGATCCAAAACAGTGGGATTGAACGCCCGAAGCTGAAACCTTCCCGGGCCACAGTTGTTTCTGATCATCCTAATATTTTTGAGTTTTCAGTTCATCCCAGCGGGAATGACCTTATGAACGGTTTGGATGGCATATAAGCATCACGGCGGACGCTAGTAAGGTTTCAACGGCAGGCATTTCTCTTCTCACTTTTTTCTTGTCGTGTCGCTTGTATCTACCTCATTTTCGGACTCATACACTCACATGCACTGGTCAAACATCTGGACGGGGTGGATCTCTCACAAACATCACAGTGGGCCCCACATAGCTTCCAACCGCAGGAAGGTAGTGAGCAATCCCCGTCCAGAATTTTGGGCTAGCTAATCTACACAGTCCAGCAAACCAAAGGGATGGCTTGGATGTGACTCAAACGCGAATTTATGCTGTGAAAGCAGTAGAAAAAGAAGCTGAGATGGGTCACTTACTAATTTCAATGTCTTGCCTGGTGGCCCACTCTCCAAGTGTTTTGCACCGTTCAAAGATAGGCTTTGATTTCACCGCACCGTTCAAAGATACCAATGCGTGATGCTCCACGACAGATCTGGCGTCGCCCGATCTGTTGCCGCTGAGAACAGGCGCCGGATATTAGAACGATGATCGGTGCCGGAGCCGGCGACGAGAAAGGAGAGATCAGGCAGTGGGGACCGTTAGATCAGACATCACGCATGTTAGCTTTCAGCACTGAGATCGCCGGCTGTGATGAGTTGCAGGTCATCGGGGGCAACGGAGGAAAAAAAAAAGAAACCTTTCCCCCGCTCGCTCGATGACCAAAAGAGAAACAAGTGGATGGGAGAAGGAAAGACTCGAGAAGACTTTTCCATGTGGGAGCGGATTACGTGCGGCCCAGCCTCACTAAAGATGGTGCAGCCCTTACTGTGGGGTCCACTTTGATGTATATATTCTATATCCATACCGTTCATCTGTTTTTCCATGTTATTTAAATCCATTAATCCAAAAATGAAGTAATTTCAAATCTTAGGTGGACTATACTACAGGAAAAAGTGTCGATTGATCTTGCCACCATTAAACACTTTCTAGGGCTCACTGTAATGTTTATTAGCCATCCTACATGTTTATAATGTCTCATAAATCTGGATGAACGGAAAAATACAAATATCATCTTGATGCGAAACTTGTGTGGCCCATTAGAGGTTTTAAATGGTCAATCGCTACTGTTTCTTATGGTATGGTCCACCTGAGATTTGATCTGTCTCATTTTTCGGTTTCGTTTGGTAAAATGATCTGAAAAAATGGATGGACGGTGTGGATATAGAATATATGCATCAAGTTGGGTCCCAGAGTAAGGGCCGTACTGTCTTGGTTGAGGCGGGCGGACCAATTCGGTTTCCTCTCAAGTTCCTTTCGTGGTCTTCCCACGTGCTGGTGTAAAAGAGGAGCTGATTAGGTACTACCCGCCAGTTTGGAGCTTGGTACAGGCGGAGGCTCCCAGGGCGACTGAGGGGCCACCGTGATATATGTATTTTATCCACACCGTCCATCCATTTTTATATACCATTCTAGATAATGACACCAAAAATAAAGAATATCCAACACTCAAGTGGACCACACATTGGGTATTAAATTTCCACCGTTGAAAAATTTTATGGACCACAGAAGTTTTGGATCAAGATGATATATTTTTTTTTTCACTTCATCCAGGTGTGTATGACCATTGACCCCAAAAATAGGGAATATCCAAGGCTCAAATGGACCACACAATGGGTATTAAATTTCCACAGCTGAAAAATTCTTAGGACAAACAGTAGTTTTTGATCAAGGTGATATTTGTTTTTTCACCTCATCGTATATATGACCATATCAACAGATTGGATGGAAAATAATAACATGGTGGACCGTAAGAAGGTTTCAATGGTGGGTGTCCTTGGCACTGCTGCTTTTTATGGTGTGGGCCACTTGAGCGTTGAGTCTACTTATTTTTGATCCACTATACGAAATTATATGAAAATTTTTAGAAAAAGGTGGAAAGATTCCACCAAATTTCATTCAAGATAGACTCGACTGTACAGCGATTCCGACGAGCCCCGACAAAAGGAACCGAGCCTCGCATATATTATATGAAAAACGAAAAAGGACCATACAGCAGCTGAAAGGACCACTCACGTGGTAAAGCCAATTAATCACCGAGCATCATGACTGGCGTTGCCATTATAGCAGCCTCGTGATCGAAGTTGGATTTTGACTAAATCATATCGCAAATACATTCAATCATCACACTTTAGTACTGTGTAAAAGCTTTCTATTCAAAAATGTTTAGGGAGCAAAGCAACGATTATGTTAAGTTGACCAATTTTACCGTGCATTTATTGCCTGCGTGCATAAAAAAAGAATAGCTACCACCAGCATGAGATATCTCGAGAGAGACTCACCTGTAATCCTATATGCGGAATAGCTGATTGATCTTTTGTGCACTGGATATGGAGATATGAAGGAATAGATGGCTTACCTGGTTGAGATGTCAACAACTTATTTAAAATTTAGACCATCAATCGATCATCCATCACAGTCAGATCTGGCAAATGGGCCATCCAAATATTTAAATGAACCATTCATTAGGTAGATCATAAGGTGTACATCAAACTATCAGTTAATTTTTACATACGATGTCGGTAGACGTTGTTTTGAGTTATAAATAGACGTAAGCCGTTAAATAGGCATCTTGGTCATCCTTGAGAGATCAAGGCCCAAACTTGGTCTGTTTGTAAAACACGCAAAATGGTAATCTTTGGTAAAATTTCACTCTAAATAGACGGTCTGAATAGAAAATATTTAAGTTTAAAAATATTTATTAAAAATGTGAGTTAAGACTCATCTGTCTCTACGAGTGATACAGATATTACAACTACAACGTTTTAAGACGCCTAGAAACCCACGTTTCTTCAAGATTACACCAACAATACTCTGTAGCAATCGTCTACCTAGTCCAATATTGTAACGTCCCGAAAAATCGAGGGTCGAGCATAACTTAACTCTCGAGTTTCCAGAACATCACTTATGCAACATAGATAATAATGATTGAATGTTGTCTACATTAGTGTATTGAAGATGAGTGAGATTAAGCCAAAACAGCATATCATACTCCAGAGACAGTTAAATTACAAGCGGAAGACTGTGATAGATATATAATTTATATAAAAACTGTGGTGAGTCTCCAGAGTGTGATAACATTACCAGGTTAAATATTATAAGTACAATTCTAAAATATACCAATGTGTAAGTGTAATGTCTTCTATTCCAAGTACCATAGCCCCGTCAATACAGTACCAGGTCTTCAGAGACCCGTCAGAAAGTTACATGTAGGAGAACTCCTCCACATCATAGTAGTCCGGCTCTGCTTCATAAGCATCGCCATCACCTGAAACTCAACAAATCTGGTGGGTGTTCGGAACACCGTCCCGTAACGTGGGAGTGAGTGATCAACTCAGTGGAACAATAAAGCATAGGTTAACATGTTATCAATTCAGTCAAGCAGTAATGATAAAGCAGTAAAATCAAACACTCCTAACTACTCTTATTAATGCAAGTATGAATGCAGTCATGATGTATGCCCTCACCACACCCTCCCTCGTGCGACACCATCTCACGTTCGCGGCATGCTTTCATCCCTCAGTGCTCCACATCTTTCAGGCACATGTAATGCATGATGAGCATGATTACCGAGTTATTATCAGTCCATTTCAAACAACAGGATTGGGAAACTAAGGTACCTCCCTTGTATCATTCCCAAACATGATCCATTCTAGGGTCGTCAGTCCTAATTAATCTCAGATGATGGTGTGTTTTCTAAGTCACTGCAAAGGCTGACAGGGCTGTTACGCACAAAGGTTACACCACTCCCCCATCACCTCTTTAACGATTCATTACTATACAGAAATAGGCCTAGTTCATACTCCATACACCGCGGCAAAACTCTAAGGCTCACCGCGATTCCAGAGTATGCTCGAGGTCACTACAAAGGGCTGTCAGGGCTGTTGCTCGCATTCATTGCACCGCTCCCCCATCACCTTATCAATGTAAACAGCACGAATATAGTGTCCCATACCACCATAATCGGCTCACGAGTTTGGTTGCTCACTGGTCACTACGGGGAGGCACATGGCCCCAGCATAGGCCGACAGCTCGACCACGGTGTCCCATACCACCATGCCCGGCTCATGAGTCTTAGCGGATCGAGGTACCATGGTGAAAAGGGATTCCACTGGTAAGTTTGGTACCCTAGGTTCAAGCAGTAGCGTCCAAACATGGTGAACATATATAAGACAGATCGGTTTGCCTGACGAACTCGGCTAGCTCGAGCGCACAATAAGTTGAACGACATGAAGTGTATAAGCACTTCGTGTGGCCAACCACTATCGCCAACCGAAGTACGACTCGAGTTCGTCGAACACATCTCACGTAGCAAATGAATCACAGCCACGAATTCAATTCTGGTACCGATTGTCTGGACTATAATCATAGCCCCAAACACAATCAATTTCAAATAGTAAAGCAGTAATGGATCAAGGTTCAAATCATACAATCAAAGTCTGATATTATCCGTTTAGGGCTGCCAGGGCTGTTGCACGCATTCGTTGCTCCACTCCCCCCCCATCACCTAAGACGGATCATACAACGTAAACATGAATTTAACATATGCATTACATAGATAAAATCATACAATCAGTTGAGCATGTTATGAAGCACAACACAAGCATGAGTTTGTACATATTCAATTCCTAATCACACAGTTATCCAAGGAAATCATACACATAGTTAAAGGAGTTGGGAATCATATCTCAACACCCTTATACATTACAATTTGCTAACTACTACTCATTCAGACATTTCAACAACACTTCAAAAGATATACATCAACATACATGACATATGCTGATCACATAGGCATTAGGCCAAATCCTTTCACTAGGGAGTTGCCCCAATCATAACATGCGTACACCCACAACGAATAGTCATGGAAAGTAGGAATCCAAGTTCCATATTCATTCAGTCATTTCCACAAACACTTGGGCCACACATTTTAGCATATATAGTGTATATTGGCCGTGGCGTGATTTAGGGCAAATCCTTTCGTCAAAGGGGTATCGCCAATACAACAATCAATTATCCATGACAATTAGTCATGGCGAGCACGAATGAGAATTCTATACTCATTCAGTCATTTTCACAAACACTTAGAATACACTATTACAACATACATGGTGTATGTTAGCAAAACATGTATTAGGGCTATCCTTTACCAAGCGAGTATTTTATCCATGTATAATATATTCATACAGCAAATAATCATGACAAATACATCTCTAAAATTTATACGTATACGGTATTTTCTAGAATACACAATTTCAACATACATAGTGTATATAAGCAAAACATGTATTAGGGCGAATCCTTTCGCCAACAGGTAATTTATCCACATATTATATTTATACGACAAATAATCATGTCATACACAGTTCCAAAATTTGTACGTATACGGTCTTTCTTCTTCAATACCTAGAGTATGTAGAATTCCATATTTTTCATCTTTAAAAAATGGAAAACAGATAGCACTTTGTCCATGTGCAATTGCATGCAGATCATGAATCTATCATTATCTGACATTGAAAGTGTTGAAAACCATAACCTATACACCTAAAGTCCGCACCTTTTATCGTAGAATCGTAACGAATCCAATAGGTTTGCTAAGCTTTCGTATTCGGCAGTTTGGCGACCTATAGAACGGAATAGGTTAGCTATTTCATAACCTACAACAATCAAAACTCCAAATCAGATTAGGGTTAGGGTTTCTTCTTACCTAGAAACGGAGTTAGAATCGCCGGGAAAGTGATTAGAACGGAGTGGTGGAGCTCGTATAGCGGTAAGGAAGAGTGGCAGGGAGATTCTCCCACTGCTCCCACACTTTCTCTCTCTTTTCACTCTTCTCTCTCTAGGGTTTCTCTCAAATTCGTATGGCTGCCATGAGAGAGGGTTTAAGGTCCTTATATAGCCTAAAAACTAACCAAATAGACTTCAAGTCAAAGTATACTTAGTTTATAACAAAGCGGGACTTTTCTAGCTCAACGGAGGACTTCTGGCTGGCCTCCTTGAGCCAAAGGTCGGACTTAAGCTCACCAACACCGGATCTATGTTCTATTAAGTTTTCGTTTCAGTGGGATTTCCAGATCACGCGTGGCGGACCAGTTTCAGTTCAACGGTCAGCGGATCTCGATCGGAGATTCCGAGTACATGTAAATGTGTATGAAATTTCTCCTGATCCGAGGGTGTAATTTGGTCTGATTCTAACGGTCTGGTTGCTTAAAACTGATCCGCAAGCAACACGTGCCAGATTACTGTTCAAGATATTTTATTTTGAATTAATTTCGCATTTCTCACACTCTTCACTCCGAGCTCAAGCGAATAACGCTGGGACACTATCTGGATTTGATTTCCGAGATGGTTGTCAAGCCCAGTAAGGCGGTCCTAGTTCCTTAACTTCGTGTTAATCGGACTTCCGACTTGCGGTCCAGATCTGATACGGAGTTTCGAGATGCTCCCGAGAGCAGCCGGGTAATGATATTGATCGTAGATTTTAGGGTAACCTAGCGTCAATAATTCTACAAGTTTTGGGTCTTGCAGATCATATTTAAAGTGATTGGTGCTAATTTCACAGGCACTCTAGTTTAACACTAGATAAATCTCGCCTAATTTCTAAAGGATTTAGTCCTGTGTGATTTCGGTCTGAGGTGGTACTTAGACCTTTGTTGCAATGTTTAGTTTAAGTATTGTTCTTCATCACCTAAACTTTAAGGTAGTGTCTAATGTGAAAGTACTTAGAAGGATTTAAGGAACGAGGTAATGAAATGTGAGATTTGTGAAGAAAACGGTTTGAAAGGGGACTTAAGACCCTTGAGTTGAGTGTTTGTGAAGTTAAACAGGAGTTAGGATTGTCCCATCGCCTAAGGACGTCTAATTCCAGGTTGGGAAAAATCCGGGCTGTTACATTCTACCCCCCTTAAAACAAAATTTCGTCCTCGAAATTGCCTAAGGGTAATAAGAAAAGATTTTATTATTTCATTTGTCTAAAACTTATTGTTTTCAAGTTTTTATGCGCCGTAGGGTGTATATTAGCCTGGTTCATTTTAGTATACCCCCTTAAAACTTATTTCTTTATCCATTTCTCATACCTTGATGGTTCGCTATGATTTATTTCTTTACCTATTTGGAGTCTCGATGACAATTCCCAACAATTTAGAGTAAGATAGTTGTTTTCATTGTTTGACCAACACGGAGAGACATTTATGGTGGACTTGATCCCGATACATCGATCATCTACGGGCCAGGGTAGGAAGCTCATCATATCCCTTCCGAATCCTGGTGGATCCTGGTCGTCTGCTCGTCAGCAGAGAGTCCATTGGTAGTCACCCAGGATTGAGAATTGGGTCAAGCCGCGAATGCTTCGCAGTTTATATTTCAGTAAATCCGTAGTCCGATCACTCTAAAAACTTAGGAAATGCCCACTACAGGAAGGTCAAATTATCTACTTCTAAGGTTGTCCTTTAGATCTTAGTCTAAGAGAGTCCTCGTTATTATCTATGTCAAAGGAAATGGTGAATCAAATCTTACTAGATCATCCTAAAACGGTTTTTCATAGTAGGACAGGCTAGGGCTTTTGTAATGTTCGTATTCAACGAGCACCGTTTCGATCCTGGGCCAGTGGGGTAGGGTCCACCACGCTTTCGCTGAGCCACCCAGATCAAAGAAATGCAATAGGTGACGTAACTAGATTTGGCTCATAATGTTCTACCCCCCTTAAAAAATTATTTTCACCCTCAAGGCTCAAGAGCTATGTCCTGATCCGTATGTCGGAACAAGGTGTAATTTAGGACCTATCCTTGACATGAAATGGGAAATACATTGGTCTGCCTTTCATCGACGATGTGTACTATGGCATTGATACCTATGGTCATAGAAAGGAGCTAAAGATGATGGGTATTGTGGTTGATTCGGGGTCAGGTGTGAGTTTATGGCAAGATGCCTAATTCTACCAAAGAATTTTGTCACGATCCAGACTTATCCTATTTAATCATGTCTAGCTTAACAGACAGGCTATCTTTCTACGTTCATATGCACCATATGTATGCCAACATGGCATGTGATTTGGGACCTAATTCCTAACTGTCTGTTGCTCACTTAGAAATTCCTTAGGCCTAAAGGAAAAAAATCTCTATTGGCTATATATCTTACACTTCTCAAAGACGAAGTTATAAACTTTTGGTTGTAAGTGGTCGAGCCAACATGGAAGGAAAGTTGTATAGTGGGTCAGAATCGGATACATGGACCTTCTGCCTCGCGAAGACAAAAAATTGCCGTATCAGTTCTGAATCCTAGTTGATCCCGACTCTCTGCTTGATCAGAGCATAAAGTTCATTGGTAACTACCAGGATTGAGAATTCAATTCAAACCGCGAATACCTCGCTGATATATATCATTTCTCTACTCCGTGTTCCCGGTTGTAATAAGTCCTCGAGAAGGCAATTCTAAAGGATGCATTGATTTGATCTAACATTAAATCCAAAGGATATATAAGTTTCCTCTAAGTGTGACTAGTTCTACATCAAACAACTTTCCTAGGAGTTATTAAAGAAGCCTATGAGTATTAAGGGGATTCAATGAAAGAACGGGGTCTCGCTCCAACCTACTTAAGCCAACTAATTAAATCTATCTTTCAAGTATCTTAGCATAATGAATCCTTTACATTCTTTAGTGCCTAGTCGCAACGTATGAGTAGCGTAATCCCCTAGTTGTAATCCAAAGTCTATGCTCGTACGCTAGATGATTTCACATCATTTTTAATAGAGAGGGTTTTAACACTTAGGGTCAAAGTTGTCTAATTGGAACTGAGTTGTCTGTACTTGACGCTCGAGCATTACACATATGCTCATTCCAACTAAGAGGGTCCTAAGGTTCACATTATAAATTTGTTAGATTTCTTACACGGTCATGTCTGGCGAAATCTAGGAGCACCGCTCTAAGTCCAAAACTCCAAGGGTCTATTTGGCCAGTGGTCTTAAGTTGTATTAAATGGGACTGTATTGCTAATCCTACTTTAGGATTGGAAATGACATGTTTGGTAGGAGGGTGGGTGGGGATTAAAATTATTGGTATAGGCTTTGGAAAATGAGCCTAGTGTTGGAAAGTGTGAGATGGGATTTCCAAATCCCAGGGTAATGAATTTCTAAGTGTAATTTGAAAGGAAACCCAGCATATACTTTTCATTCCATACATTCCAAACATGGCATTGGCAAACATGGGATACAACCAATCTAGGGGTCATACCTTACACATACATGTATTATTACTTTTACAATTCCATCCACCTAATCTCACTTAATGTAGTTGGCCGAACGGGCCCTAAACTTCCCCAGACATCAAAAACATTCTACCAATGACTACACCCATCAACATGAGAATGTAAACATCCAAAGGCGGTAATTCTCTTTCCCATGAGAGAGAGAAAGGTGGACATCTAGAAACTAGCCGTAAGGACCTCGAATAAGGCCATGGAAACGTAAAGAAACGGAGAGAAAAGGATGGAGGTTTTAGTTCTTCACGAACTTGGGTCCTCAACAGACATTGTAGAGGCCCAATAAACAGGGTTTAAAGAAAGGAAACGAAGAGATAGACTGGGTTGAGTGCTTACACAAGTTTAAGCTTCAAATGAGGGGTGTAGGAGCTCAACCGAGAGAAAACGGAAAGGGTAGAGGGTGGTTGTTGCTGCAAACGATGGAGGGGTGCAGGTTTTAATAGAAAACAAGGGAATGTGCAATTGGAAGGGAGGTTAGAGAGAGAAAATCAAATTTTGGAAGGAAAGAGAGAGCTTGGAGGGTCGTTTTATGAAGGAAGTACTAGTTTGGGGGGGTTTTAGTCGACGGTCCATATACCAGGGGGTTCCCCTAGCCCCCAAACACGATCGGCCCGGCCCATCAAAAAAACAGGCGAGGCCTCGCTGACTTGGCGAGGGCCTCGCCGAAAAATTTCCCATTTTTCAAGGGGAAGCCCCATGACGTGTTCCTCCAGTCCCCTAGGCCCCAAAAAGTATGGGGCCCACCCTAGTTCCCTCCGGAAGTGCTCCGTTTGGCCCCCAACTCTGTTTTGAGCCATATCGGGGCCAAATTGTAAACTAAAATGATTTTATTAGACGTGTAATATATGATTTTGGGGTAGGAGATGCTCTTCTATCTAATTAACCTATTTATTTCACAAGATTATATAATTCAGATGGTCAAAAGTCTAATTTTTACATATATTTACTATTTATAGCAAATTTTTGTTTAAGTATTATTCTTCATCATTTATACGTTAGAATTTATGTCTAGTATGAAAGGACTTAGAAAAAGTTGAAGAATGAGGTGGTGAAAGGAAAGAATTTGAAGGAATTGGATAAAAGAGGTTTTGGGTTTTGAGATGAAGTGTAAGGTGTTGTGGTTGACCCACAACTTAAGGACATTCGTTTCAAGGGAACGACTCAAACCAGTCGACTGACGGCCTAGAAGTGATTCGGGATCGCTTCGCGTGATCATGGGTGTGTACGGGCCCAATCTCAGCGGTCGATTTCGTTCGGTTTCGCCGTTCGAGGAATTTGGAAAATCCTAAGTCGGTTTCTACGTTCCGTCGCTCCCTCCTAAGTCAGAGTGCGTCAGTGTGCATCGTGTGACCATAACCCAGGTCCGGTTTAATCCAAATCATGCTCTGATACCACTGTAACATCCTGAAAAATCGAGGGTCGAGCATAACTCAACTCTCGAGTTTCCAGAACATCACTTCTGCAACATAGATAATGATGATTGAATGTTGTCTGCATTAGTGTATTGAAGATGAGTGAGATTAAGCCAAAACAGCATATCATACTCCAGAGACAGTTAAATTGCAAGCGGAAAACTGTGATAGATATATAATTTATATAAAAACTGTGGTGAGTCTCCAGAATGTGATAACATTACAAGGTTAAATAATTATAAGTACAATTCTAAAATATACCAATGTGTAAGTGTAATGTCTTCTATCCCAAGTACCATAGCCCCGTCAATACAGTACTAGGTCTTCAGAGACCCGTCAGAAAGTTACATGTAGGAGAACTCCTCCTCCACATCATAGTAGTCCGGCTCTGCTTCATAAGCATCGCCATCACCTGAAACTCAACAAATCTGGTGGGTGTTCGGAACCCGTCCCGTAACGTGAGAGTGAGTGATCAACTCAGTGGAACAATAAAGCATAGGTTAACATGTTATCAATTCAGTCAAGCAGTAATGATAAAACAGTAAAATCAAACACTCCTAACTACTCTTATTAATGCAAGTATGAATGCAGTCATGATGTATGCCCTCACCACACCCTCCCTCGTGCGACACCATCTCACGTTCGCGGCATGCTTTCATCCCTCAGTGCTCCACATCTTCCAGGCACATGCAATGCATGATGAGCATGATTACCGAGTTATTATCAGTCCATTTCAAACAACAGGATTGGGAAACTAAGGTACCTCCCTTGTATCATTTCCAAACATGATCCATTCTAGGGTCGTCAGTCCTAGTTAATCTCAGACGATGGTGTATTTTCTAGGTCACTGCAAAGGCTGCCAGGGCTGTTACGCACAAAGGTTACACCACTCCCCCATCACCTCTTTAACGATTCATCACTATACAAAAACAGGCCTAGTTCATACTCCATACACCGCGGCAAAACTCTAAGGCTCACCGCGATTCCAGAGTATGCTCGAGGTCACTACAAAGGGCTGTCAGGGCTGTTGCTTGCATTCGTTGCACCGCTCCCCCATCACCTTATCAATGTAGGCCGACATCACGAATATAGTGTCCCATACCACCATAATCGGCTCACGAGTTTGGTTGCTCACTGGTCACTACGGGGAGGCACATGGCCCCAGCATAGGCCGACAGCTCGACCACGGTGTCCCATACCACCATGCCTAGCTCATGAGTCTTAGCGGATCGAGGTACCATGGTTAAAAGGGATTCCACTGGTAAGTTTGGTACCCTAGGTTCAAGCAGTAGCGTCCAAATATGGTGAACATATATAAGACAGATCGGGTTACCTGACGAGCTCGGCTAGCTCGAGCGCACAACAAGTTGAAAGACATGAAGTGCATAAGCACTTCGCGTGGCCAACCACTATCGCCAACCGAAGTACGACTCGAGTTCGTCGAACACATCTCATGTGGCAAATGAATCACAGCCATGAATTCAATTCTGGTACCGATTGTCTGGACTATAATCATAGCCCCAAACACAATCAATTTCAAATAGTAAAGCAGTAATGGATCAAGGTTCAAATCATACAATCAAAGTCTGATATTATCCGTTTAGGGCTGCCAGGGCTGTTGCACGCATTCGTTGCTCCACTCCCCCATCACCCAAGACGGATCATACAACGTAAACATGAATTTAACATATGCATTACATAGATAAAATCATACAATCAGTTGAGCATGTTATGAAGCACAACACAAGCATGAGTTTGTACATATTCAATTCCTAATCACACAGTTATCCAAGGAAATCATACACATAGTTAAAGGAGTTGAGAATCATATCTCAACACCCTTATACATTACAATTTGCTAACTACTACTCATTCAGACATTTCAAAAACACTTCAAAAGACATACATCAACATACATGACATATGCAGATCACATAGGCATTAGGCCAAATCCTTTCACTAGGGAGTTGCCCCAATCATAACACGCGTACACCCACGACGGATAGTCATGGAAAGTAGGAATCCAAGTTCCATATTCATTCAGTCATTTCCACAAACACTTGGGCCACACATTTTAGCATATATAGTGTATATTGGCCGTGGCGTGATTTAGGGCAAATCCTTTCGTCAAAGGGGTATCGCCAATACAACAATCAATTATCCATGACAATTAGTCATGGCGAGCACGAATGAGAATTCTATACTCATTCAGTCATTTTCACAAACACTTAGAATACACTATTACAACATACATGGTGTATGTTAGCAAAACATGTATTAGGGCTATCCTTTAACCAAGCGAGTATTTTATCCATGTATAATATATTCATACACAGCAAATAATCATGACAAATACATCTCTAAAATTTATACGTATACGGTATTTTCTAGAATACACATTTCAACATACATAGTGTATATAAGCAAAACATGTATTAGGGCGAATCCTTTCGCCAAACAGGTAATTTATCCACATATAATATATTTATACGACAAATAATCATGTCATACACAGTTTCAAAATTTGTACGTATACGGTACTTTCTTCAAATACCTAGAGTATGTAGAATTCCATATTTTTCATCTTTAATCGAAATGGAAAACAGATATCACTTTGTCCATGTGCAATTGCATGCAGATCATGAATCTATCATTATCTGACATTGAAAGCGTTGAAAACCATAACCTATACACCTAAAGTCCGCACCTTTTATCGTAGAATCGTAACGAATCCAATAGGTTTGCTAAGCTTTCGTATTCGGCAGTTTGGCGACCTATAGAACGGAATAGGTTAGCTATTTCATAACCTACAACAATCAAAACCCCAAATCAGATTAGGGTTAGGGTTTCTTACCTAGAAACGGAGTTAGAATCGCCGGGAAAGTGATTAGAACGGAGTGGTAGAGCTCGTATAGCGGTAAGGAAGAGTGGCAGGGAGATTTTCCCACTGCTCCCACACTTTCTCTCTCTTTTCTCTCTTCTCTCTCTAGGGTTTCTCTCAACTTCGTATGGCTGCCATGAGAGAGGGTTTAAGGTCCTTATATAGCCTAAAAACTAACCAAAATAAACTTCAAGTCAAAGTATACTTAGGTTATAACTAAAGCGGGACTTTTCTAGCTCAACGGAGGACTTCTGGCTGGCCTCCTTGAGCCAAAGGTCGGACTTAAGCTCACCAACACCGGATCTACGTTCTATTAAGTTTTTGTTTCAGTGAGATTTTCAGATCACGCGTGGCGGACCAGTTTCAGTTCAACGGTCAGCGGATCTCGATCGGAGATTCCGAGTACATGTAATATGTATGAAATTTCTCCTGATCCGAGGGTGTAATGTAATTTGGTCTGATTGTAACGGTCTGGTTGCTTAAAACTGATCCGCAAGTAACACGTGCAGATTACTATTCAAGATATTTTATTTTGAATTAATTTCGCATTACTCACACTCTTCACTCCGAGCTCAAGCGAATAACGCTGGGACACTATCTGGATTTGATTTCCGAGATGGTTGTCAAGCCCAGCAAGGCGGTCCTAGTTCCTTAACTTCGTGTTAATCGGACTTCCGACTTGCGGTCCAGATCCGATACGGAGTTTCGAGATGCTCCCGAGAGCAGCCGGGTAATGAGATTGATCCTAGATTTTAGGGTAACCTAGCGTCAATGATTCTACAAGTTTTGGGTCTTGCAGATCGTATTTAAAGTGATTGGTGCTAATTTCACAGGCACTCTAGTTTAACACTAGCTAAATCTCGCCTAATTTCTAAAGGATTTAGTCCTGAGTGATTTCAGTCTGAGGTGGTACTTAGACCTTTGTTGCAATGTTTAGTTTAAGTATTGTTCTTCATCACTTAAACTTTAAGGTAGTGTCTAATGTGAAAGTACTTAGAAGGATTTAAGGAACGAGGTAATGAAATGTGAGATTTGTGAAGAAAAACGGTTTGAAAATGGACTTAAGACCCTTGAGTTGAGTGTTTGTGAAGTTAAAAAGGAGTTAGAATTGTCCCATCGCTTAAGGACGTCTAATTTCAGGTTAGGAAAAATCCGGGCTGTTACACAATCAATCCATCCTTCACCGTCCACCATCTTTTAAGCCAACATATACATGATCTAGGCCATTCACCTACTAGTTAAGAAGCCGTCAACAATCCATATTTAATCTTGAGAGTTTCTTGTCCTATCATGCAGATCACCTAAATATTATATTTGTCTCATCCTTCAACCCATAACATAACATGATATAATGAAGTGGATGGGTCGAGTAGATTTCTCATAAGCAATAGGATGGACCCCATATATCAATGAAAATTAAATCTGTAACAACTCCAATTTGTCCGGTTCCTTAAATTTTAAATTTAATTTTTTTATTTTTTTTTAAAAAGATTAAACCGGTTGCAACTTCCCTTATCATTATCTTATCCATCTTATCCGAGCAACTCTCTTTTCTTTATAAAGATGAACATTTCTCGCCGATCAAAAAAAAAAAAAAAAACAAAACAAACAAAAATAAGAGAAAAGATAAAATAAGGAAATTAGTAGAAGAACGACTTGCATAGGTTGGTACTTATTTTATTTTAATTTAGATTTTTATTTTTAATATGTGATTATGCTTTGGGTTTATGTAATGGACGGTGTAGATCTACCATGGGTGTAATGCATGTGCACATATATCAATATATGCGCATATGCACGATGCACCTTGGAACACCTTACGCATGTAAGAAGAATTAAAAGGAAACTCGTAAGTTCTTTTTGTTTATTTTACTTGAATTACATATTAGACTTATTTTGCATATACGGGCCGATCAATTCAGTCTATTAGGCTCTAAGGACCAAAATATAGAAAACCTCCAAATGTTAGGCTAAATTAACATTTTGGTAGGCCACAATTGCAAAATAGAATTCATGATGTACTCGCTGTTGGAATATCCATCAGGGCCGCAAGGAGTTCTGATGGAGATACCAATTATTTTGACCATTAAAAAAATAATTGAGTGGAGCAATGAACAACTCAGATCTTACATAGAAAGTTAGGAGGGTTTGAAATAAGCAATGTATACGTTTTAATAGTGGAAGAATGGTCGGTGTTGTTCATGATAGTATGGCCCATCAGAATAACGAATCGACTTCATTTTCTACCAATGTCCTAAAACAATGTTGGTAAAATGGTGAATGAGATATATCTTATGCACACATATTACGTATAGGCCATTATGACAAAAGTATATAATATAAAATGGGTGTAAAAACACTCCAGCGTGCAAAAGTAAAGTTGATCTATTTACGTTACCGGAATTAGTCCGGATTCGTAGGCCTTCTATGCGGGGCTTTCTTGATGTAAGTATCAAATCCATACCGTCTAATAATCTCGTCACTTAATAAGAGACATGCAGTTGAAAATTTTATTCAAAAGAAATCTCATATGGACCACAACGCCTTAAACAATGAAAATTAAATTGTCGTCATTGAGTATTCATGTGGGCCACAAAAGTGTTATTTGGAGGAGATTTCAGGGTTCGTCCTTTATGAGGAGATTACCCATCTTATCCATGGTTTAGATGGACCTATCAACAAATTAAATAAATAAATAAGAACAAAAAAAATAAAGTTTGGTTTATAACATTGAAACCAAGTATGGATTCTAATGTTAAAACCCATCTAGGGTCATCAGATTGTGGACCCACAATGATATATTTATTTTATCTATTCCATCCATTTGATTTGGAAGGGTACTGTGGATTAAGAGTGTAAATTTAGGACATATTCAAAATGTATGTACAATAATTGTTTAAGGTATACGGGTCCCACAGATTTCAGATTTGATTGAAATTTCTTCCCAATGGTCAATATAATAGTGGTAACCATATAATCAGTCTAGATCCCTGTAAGTAGAACCCACATAAAAAAATGTGTTAGATATATATAATTTAATATATTTCAATATTCGGATGCACGGTAAAACTTATATAAGGTACATGCATGTTTAGGACAAAACATACATAGGCTAAAATTTTGTGTCATCACGGCATGCTATTACAAGATCCAAGTCATCCATGTGGTGGGTCATCTTATAAGATATCTAGCCTACCCTTTTCAGGCAAGATAGATAAGATAAACCCTATCTATTATGTATGTTACTTTGTAAAACCTAAGTATCACTCCCATGTATGACCTTAATTAGTAATCAAAACAAATCAATTAATGCTTTATGAACTTAATATTTTTAAATATTATGGTGTACTGCATATGGATTATTTATAGGTATTCTCTGATATGCTCCATCGGATTTCTTCCTAAATCATCAGGTGAGTAATCCCAACATGCTTTCTCTCCATATGATTAAAATAATTTGTTGTTGTGAATGATTTGATTGAATTGCTTCTGAACTGATTAGTGTTGAGATATTCTTGGATTATGAACATGTGAAATGTCTCTCATAGGGAGAGATGTATGTGACTGCTGATATGATTACTGTTGCATCAAACATTCATGCCTAGCATCATTAACACTCTTGTGCGATTACTTAGAGGACAACCCATTGTACCCACTAGAAGCCCATTATATGTGGAAGCCTGCCCAATGAGGGGATGCGGGCCTTGCTCATGCCTACCAACGGTAGATGCCTGCCGAGTGCATATGCAGGTTGTTGATATCTAACTTAAGCAAGTGGATGGTTTTTATTTATATCCACTTGATGCATCATTAATGTCATTCATAGCACACTTTAATTATTTACATTGTATTTTCAATTTTTATGCTTTACTTATATGTATTATTTTAATTGTATTGTGCACGAACCATGATGGGTTCACTCATTGGGCCTGGCCAGCTGATGGTTTATTGATGAAAAAATCATACAGATAGAATTGAAGTAGATACAAGGACTCAAGAGTAAGAACAAAAAGCCAAACCAGTGGATGATCTATAGGATCAGTGGCCGTATTTAACCGAAGACGAGATTACTTCGTTGGATCATTAGAATAATTAAACGGGACATGTGTTTCCTATTATTATTTTATTTCTGTTTTTGAATGACTTCAAATTTCGATTTATTTTTTATTTTTGAATAACTTGATGATTCTAATTACTTAATAAAAGTCTCATTTAGTTTTCACTTGTGTTCTTGATTTTTATTTTTATTTTATTTTTTTTTTGATGTGTGGTGGTGAATATTTGTGAATGGATTAAGTTGATATGAATGTATTGATGGATATTAATGAGAATATAGAATTTAGATTATATTATGCCTCTATTAAATAATGTGACTCACTGATTTAAGTACACTAAGTGGTCATGGACCATAACTCAGGTCTAAGGGTGCACGCTCAGTACCTGAATTTCGGGGCATGACAACTTCTTCCTTGCTCTCTCTTCTTGGACTTTCTAAAATTTCGCTGACTTTGTTCGCCCTTTTTGTTCTGTTGTCGATGTCCGCCTTTTTTATTATTACAGTAGAGTGCTTCATCTTCCTTGTTTATCGACACTCTAGCCATTTGTTTGCATAAACTTTCTTGATTGGCCAACAAATTCTCCAAATCTATGAGAGTAGGTTGAGTAGGTCAACCTCGTATTGCCGTGATAAAATCATTATACTCGGGCTTCAACCTATATATAATGATCCTCTTCATTCTTTCCTCATGAATATTTGCTTTAGGATCAAATTTTGAAATTTCTTGGCATAAATCATTTACTCTTGTAAAGTATTCGCTTATAAACTTATTTTATTGGGTAGTGGACATTAACTGATTCTCTAAATATTGAAGTCGAGCATCATTTGTTTTTAAAAACAATGATGCAAATGTGTCCCATGTCATCTTGGGTGTGTCGTCATCCTTGATTCGCCTGAGCAACTCATCCTCAATGGTTGACTTGAGCACGTACATTACCTTCCCGACCCTAATCTTTCACTTTCGGAGTGCTTCAGCATTTTCCTTAAGAGGTGGGATAATCTCATTCCCATTAACAACCTCCCACAAGTCCTGCCCTTCAAGGTAAGACTTAATGCAACTCCTCCAACTTTGGTAGTTGTGGTTGTTAAGTCTTGTAACTCCGCTTGTTGTATTCACAAGATCCGCCATCGTGATTTGGTGTGATTATCACTCCCTTTACTAAGCGGGTCAATAAACTTCACAGTCTCCAAACCGTGCACAATCACCTTAGAAAATGAATCCCGACCAAACCTCACTCTGATACCAAATTGAATAGTTGAACACGACAAGTAAATGTAATTTTATTTATTACAAATACTTGTACACAACAAGAATATACTTTACAACACTAACAAACTATCACTCTTAAATGACAACTCTCACACATAAGGGAAAAACTCTTTTGAACTCTTAATACTTGGACACATTGCTTTCACTCTTCAACTCACTCTTTGTTGTTTATATATGTACATAATGAGACTCTTCCCTTATTTATAAAGGGCTATGGAAGATTCTAGAATCAACACAACTCTAAAGAGTTTTAGAAGCTTCCAAATATCGTATAAGGTTTTATTTTATTCCGAAACATTCTAAGAGAATTCGGAAGGTTCTAGCATAGTCCAGAACATCACGGAAGAGTCAAGAAAACTCTATCAAACTCTAGAAGTTTCCGGAAGATTCTAGAGAATTCTAGAATTTTTTGGAAATGTCCGGAAGTTTCCGAAAGACTCCGGAATATTCAAGAGAGGTGGTGATGACATTTAACATTCATTAGGTACATGCATGTAATAGAACTTGAGAATTCAAGATCTTGAAATGGTGGATGTGGAAGATACTTCTGAAAACGTATTAACGGTCCAGATTTCAAGAATTCGCTGAAGGGCCTAGATGACAGGGTAACGTCTGTTTGGGTTTGACGTTTCCAACAGTGAGAAGACGATGAGAAGGATTTGCAGAAACAGACTACAAAGAACGAAGACTTTAATGTCCCATAAATTCCACAAGTTTCTCACTGGCTTCAAAATGGTTGCTATGCTTCCTTCTTCCATCCTGATAGAAATATCAAACATTTTTGAAGTAAGATCGGCAGTCCTGGATACACAGATCCTACAGACACAAAAACCCATATTGCTGCAATTTCTTATTTTCTTTTGCTAGTACCATTGAAAGGAAATATCATGAAGTATGGTGTTGGCTGAAATAAAACGTATTCCAGATCCAATTTTTAGACCGTTAGCAAATCGGGTTGGGTTGCGTTTAAAATGAGGTCTGGTCTCGTTTGGTCCAGCAACCATCCACCCAGTTAGCCACACGCATGTAAGGGCATATATATCCGGCGGACTCGGATTTCCTGCTAAAGCCTTTTGCAAGAAGTTACTGCGCTGGAAACCTAGCTATAGCCCACCGTGATGTTTGTGAGAAATCCACCCCGTCCATCGGTTTGGTTAGCTCATTTTATGGCATCGATGGAAAAATGAGCCGGATCCAATACTCAAATGGGCCGCACTAAAGGAAAAGGTGGATAGGGAAATTCCTACCGTTGAAACCTCCCTGGGTCGACAGTGATATCTATATGCCATCCATACCGTTCATAAAAGGTGGCCAACTGGATGACGAGAACGGATTGACTACTCCCCCTGCCACAAGCCCCGTGGCTGGTGGTTGGTGCTATGTGGACCCCAACATGATGTATGTGTTTCATCCATGCCGTCCATCTATTTTTTTATATCATTTGATGGTATGAGACCAAAAATGAGGTATATCCCGATCTCAAGTGGACCACATTACAGGAAACAGTGTTGATTGAACATAGACCATTAAAAACTTTTTAGAGCCATAAAAGTTTTGGATCAAGATGATCTTTGTTTTTTTCCCTTCATCTGGGTCTGTATGACCTAATCAACAGATTGGATGTCAAATAAACAGTACAGTGGGCCTTAGAAGGATTTTAATGGTGGATATCCAATCACTATTGTTTTCCTGTGGTGTTATCCACCTGAGATTTATAGCCCTCTCATTTTTGGGATCAAGCCAAAAAATGATCTTTAAAAATGGATGAACGGAATGGATGAAACACATACATCATGGTGGGGCCCACATAGCACCGACCACCAGCCACCGAGCTGGTGGCAGGGAGAGTAGCCAATCCGTTTCCTATTTCAATGGCCATCTAAGAAACGATGACTGAGAATTGCCGGTTGCCATTCCAATGCAGCATGAGGCCCACCTCTGGTGATTTGTTACACATGCGTAGGTTAGCACACGTACATCTCCCATTTCTGTTGTGACCACGTGTAATGTCATAGAAAATTACAGAGAAGTGATAAAGGTGATTTTGGTCCACATGCTACGTTTGTGCGAGATATGAGAGCCGTTGGTAGTATCTCTCGTACTGCCAACTCCTCAGGTGGCCCACCGTGTATGACGAATTTGTCACATTGATAGAGAAGATCACTGGTCTTCTTTACAAATCCTAGGCCTAGCCCACCTGACTGGGCTGGGCTTCGACAGACAAGTGTTGTGGGTTGGGCTAGGCCTTACATGCATGGCCCATCAATTTTCTGATCATGCCTGGACTCAAGTAATTTTAGTTGGGCCTGGTCCGACCCGATCCAATATACATCTCTTATACAAATATGCCACTCCAATGGTAGGTTAGCGAACCATCCATCTCAAAATGTAGACAGTTTGTTTCATTTCTCTAAAAAGTCTATTTCGTTGTGCTTGCATGGCCCGCTTGATCAATGGATGGTGTTTATGCAAAAATCTAGTCCACCCTCTCCGAGCTCTTGGATCCGAGCACTTGCACATATGAGTGACAATGGAGACCCTGGCTAGAGCAGGGGATCCTCTGATGCCAAAGTCAGGCCTGAAATCTGGGTCTAAGTTGTGTTAATGGGGTTTGGGTGAGAAATTTTGTGTACCTATCTCAATGGCATAACTCTGCATTTATAGTGTAGGGTAGGACGTGGGAGTCCATTGATCTCGGTACGATCTCAGCCATCAGCCTAGATGTGCGTGAAAGGTGACGCTGGTGGTTACACTAAGATTGTGCACCGGATGTTACTCATATCATGAGTTACTGGAGTTGGTTTCTGGGCGTGATTCTAGGTCATCTATCATCCGAGCCGAGTTTATCAAGTCCGAGCCCGATAGCTCTTTTGGCGAGGAACTGATCTGAGCTGACGTCGGAATATATAGTTTGCGTTGATTCCTTACCTAATCTGCTTGGTTCTAGAACTGGTTTACATTTGAAGTTGGTTCGGTAGACAGTGACTTTTGTAAGTTACTACAGGATCGGCCACGTCGACGTTGTTATAACTTCGCCGAGCTGCATGAGATGAGCAGGACCATATTTCCGCTAACAGATGGATAAGAAACATCCAAGTGAGAAATAGGGATTTTATCAAATGAATGGATTAGGAACATTAGACATTCACCTCAACAGGTTAGACCATGGTTTCAGGAATCCATTACTCCAACCAATTTGTTCGGTCGCGGGCTGAGTCTTGACTCGCTTGAGTTAGGGTTCAAATATCAGCTGAGTTGAAGAGGGACCATGGGTTTAGGATTAAGCAACTTTGACCAACTTATCTGATCATGTGGCAAGTTGTGACTAGGTTAATTAAGTCGGGAGTGATTCGGCTGTTTCGAGCCGAATCAACTTGTCATTTGATTTCTAAATTGCAGTGGCCAACGAGATCGGGTCCGAGTCCGAGCCAACTTGAATGAGTCATTTTCTCCTGTTGCCATACTTAATCAAATGACACATTTTCTCCTGAAGTTAGGTGTCAACTATCATGACACATTTTACCCTGTTTCCATACTTTCAGTGCATGTATTATATTTCATAGCTGCTAATTGCTTTTTTTCCTCAATGGGGATCTTAACGAAGAAATCTGCATGTCCTCCTCTAGGATTCCTACATCAAAGATTGAATAGAAAATTCTATTGCCTCAAGAAAGCATTTTATGAGCTCAAGCAGTCACCACGCACATAGTTCAAGTGTTTCAGTGATGTGCATCTGATCACTATCTTTATCCATGGCTTGGTGGCTCTACTACTATTTCGGTTGTGTATGTTGATGACATTAGTGATACCAATACCTTAATAGTCGAGTCTTTATTTCAAAAGTCCCCAAATGATTATTTGCAATCCTAAGATGTATATCACTTTAATGCAGGGGCATTTTCACACTAGGCTCAAGTGGGGTCGTCTGTTGGATGCGATGCAGGGGTACACTTGGGGTGGGTGACCCATGCGATTTGGGGCCCACGGGAGAGGTTTCGTATTCAAGACTCCTTACCAGGGGTGAGTAATGCGCATTTCACACCGGGCTCGAGTGGGGTAGCCCGTGGGATGCGGGGACACACTCGGGGTGGACAACCCATGTGATTTGGGGCCCATGAAGGGGGTTCGGCCGAGGTCCTAACCCATGAGATATGGGGCTTGGGCTACGAGATAAATGGATTAATTCGCCATACTCTAAAAGTTCGAGCTTTTAGAGTAAATGGTTAATTGTCCTTCATCAAATTTGGTATCAGAGCCTAGGGTTCTTGTAGGGGAATTCGTCACATATTTAGGGTTTAGTTTGTTTGAGTCCTTCATGCATTCAGTCCATCATATATAGCTGAATTTTAGTAACGGTGTGTAGTCTCCTTCATATAGAGTCATGTACGGGTCATGGTTTTGGCTAACACCCTACACTAAACATAGAATAACTGCTAGAGTCACTAAACAAGTTGTCTCAACAGATCGAGTCTTGGGGTAAGCGCTTGGAATAAGACATATATCAACGCCTTGACTAAATAGAGATCTCCCTCAAGACAAACCCCACCATTAGGGAAGATGACCAATCTCAGGCAGGTGGCAAGGAGGATAGACCAATGAATGAAGGTGGCCAAGAAATCAATCATGGGCGTGCACCCATACCCCCACCCCATGAGGGACATCAAGACTATTATTTTGAGGGGTACAACATGTGCAGCCTCGTGGCTAGAGAGAGTGCACCAGAGGCTAGTGTAGAGTTACTTACTGAGGCCATTCCGGTAATGGATGAGTTTCATGATGTTTTTCTTGATGATTTACTAAGAGGGATTTTTCTTGATGATTTACTAAGAGGGATATAAAACACACCAGAACATAGGACACCATAATACCTACAGCCGAGTTTACGTTTAATAGTTCTGTCGATAAGTCCACAGGTCTCAATCCTTATGAAGTCGTTACTGATTATAAACCTAAGAAACCTATTGATCTTGTCCCTATGTCACTGTCTCATAAGCCGTTAGATCCTGCAGAGTCTTTTATGCATCACATTCATTCATGACATCAAGATATCAGGCAAAAGATCACTACTAGTAATGAACATTACAAATTTTCTACAGACCAACATAAATGTTTCAATGAATTCAATGTAAGGGACTCTATGATGGTCCGCATCAGGCCCGAGCAGTATCCTCCGGGGGCTGTTCGTAAGTTACACGCGCGTAGCGCTGGATTCGTCAAAATTATAAAATGAAACGGTCTCAATGCGTATGTGGCAAATCTTCCACCCTCCACGGGAATTAGTTCCACATTCAATGTGGAGGATCTAATTGCATTTCAAGAGGTCATTAATGCATTGTCTAGCCTTTCGCCTAACCATCCCGATTCATCAGACTTTTCCCTTGATCCATGGCCCCCTCTCAACCCATTTTTCCAGCCTCTACCTCGCATGCCTATCCGTCCCGACCCATCTTCCCAGCTACTACGTCCCATACCTGCCCCTCCTGACCCATTTTTCCAACCTCTACCTCCCATACCTACTAGTCCCAACCCATTTTTTCAGCCTCTACCTTGTTGCGTAGCACGCCAACAACGCAGTGAGCCTAGATCCAATCTCAGGCCTCACCCACAAACGATAAACAAGAAGAAATATAAACTAGAAGTAGATCAAAGCAATCCAAAACAAATTACAAGACAAGATATACGTGGAAAAATCCCAAACTAGGGTAAAAAACAAGGGATGCAAACTTCCACTATGAAGAACAAAGATTACAAGGCAATATATTAACCTTTCCCCTTGGAAGAATATAGAAAACTCTTTGCCCACACCTTAGAATTATTTCTCCAATATTTCAATAATACACCTAGAAAAGCCCTAGGATCACCTATATATAGTTTAGACAACTCCCCTTTCCGCATCCCAGTTGCGAAAGGATTTGCGACACGAAATCCGCGCAAAATCGCGGAACGAATCTACATAACTACGACCGGTCGAGCGACCCCTACGACCGATCGTTAATGGGCCACGACCAGTCGAGCACCTCGGGATAAAAAAAAATGATGCTCGCTAGACTTTGAGTCGAACTGGTCCACGACCGGTCGAGCTGGACCCTACGACCAGTCGAGTATGGCTCACGACCGGTCGAAGGCGGTCCCAGATGTGGCTCTACATCTTAACAATCTCCCACTTGGAGACACATCGCCTTAAACCTTCGTCTTCTTCATCCGAAGTGCACCACATCCCCGTCTTCAAGCCTGAAGACTAATCAAAGCTGAACAGAGCTTCAGCTTCTCTCGTGTGATCGCCTTAATCAACATATCCGCAGGATTCTCACTTGTATGAATCTTCTCCAGAGCAATCAATCCATCTTCTAGTAACGAACGTATGAAGTGATATCTGATGGCAATATGCTTGGTCCTTGAATGAAAGGCTGAATTCTTAGCCAAGTGTATTGCACTCTGACTGTCACTGTACAGCTTACAATCTGCTTGCTTCTTACCCAACTCTTCCATGAAACCTTGCATCCATACCATCTCCTTACACGCTTCTGTAGCCGCAACATATTCTGCCTCTGTCGTACTGATAGATATTATCTTCTGTAACTAAGAGATCCAATTGACTGCAGCACTACCTAGAGTAAAGACATAACCTGTAGTATTTCTTCTGCTGTCGATGTCTCCTGCCAAATCTAAATCCACGTAGCCTTGTAGCTTGATTTTCAATACACCATAGCACAGCCCTACATCCTTAGTACCTACCAAGTATCTAAGGATCCACTTCACGGCTTCTCAATGTTCCTTCTCGGGGTTGTTCATGAACCTGCTAACAACTCCCACTGCTTGAGCAATGTCCGGTCTCGTGCTCACCATAGCATACATGAGACTCTCAATGGCTGACGCATATAGGACTTTAGCCATGTAGTCCCGTTCCTCCTGCGTCTTTGCACCTTGCTCCTTAAATAGCTTGAAGTGGTTGGCTAATGGAGTACTAATCGGCTTAGCACCTCCCATATTGAATCGATCAAGTACATTGGCTATGTACTCTGCCTGTAACAAAATCAGTTTCTTGTTTTACCTGTCACGTTTTATCATCATGCCTAGGATTTGTTTTGGAGCTCCTAAATCCTTCGTGGCAAATTCTCTAGACAGTTGTCTTTTGAGATCTAAGATGTCCTTCATGCTTGAACCAGCCACAAGCATGTCATCAACGTATAGAAGAAGGATGATGTATGACGTATCAAGCTTCTTCAAATAACAACAGTGGTCTGCATGACATCTTCTAAAACCGTTTCCCGACACGAAACTATCAAACTTCTTGTACCACTGCCTCGGGGCCTGCTTCAGGCCATATAGACTTTTCTTAGTCTGCACACCTTGTTCTCCTTTCCTAGTGCCACGTATCCTGTTGGCTGATGTATATATATATCTCTTCTTCAAGGTCCCTATGAAGAAAAGTTGTCTTAACATCTAGCTGCTCTAAATGCAAGTCCTCTGTAGCCACTATACTCAAAACCATACGAATCGTAGACATTTTCACCACAGGTGAAAATATTTCAGTAAAATCTATACCTGCATTTTGTTAAAACACTTTCACAACCAATCTGACCTTGTACCGTTTCGAACCATCGTGCTCCTCCTTCAGTCTATAAACCCACTTGTTATGAAGAGCTTTCTTACCCTTGGGTAGAGTGACTAGCTTCCATGTACGATTAGACTCAAGAGAGTCCATATCATCGTCCATGGCCTGCTCCCACTTAACCCGTGTATCTGACTGTAACGCCTCTTCAAAACACTCTAGCTCACCTTTATCTGTCAGCAGTAGATAATGTAAGGAGGGTGAGTATCGGACCGTGGGCCTCTTCTCCCGAGTAGACCTCCTCACAATCGGTGTCTGTGGGTCTGTCTCATAATGCTCCTGTGCATGATCATCCTGTGGCGCTGTAACACCTGTGTCTGATAACTCTTCCAACTCTACGAATTCTTTTTCCTCGGTCTTATTTTCTTGCACACTGTCCTTATGCATAACTTTTTCATTGAAGACTACGTCCTTGCTTCTGATAATTTTCCTATTTTCTGCATCCCAAAACCTGTAGCCAAAATCATGCTGCCCGTAGCCTATAAACGTGCACCTCCTGGACTTACATCCAGCTTATTTCTGTGCTCTGCATCAATGTGAACATATGAAGTGCAACCGAACACTTTGAGATGTGCAAGGTTCACTTCTTTCTCAGTCAACGTTTCTTCTGGTAGCCCATCATCCAATAGTGCTGAGGAACTTCTATTGATGAGATATGCAGCAGTATTCACAGCATCTGCCCAAAAGGTCTTGAGCAGCCCTGCATGTAACCTCATGCTCCTGGCGCGCTCAAGGATGGTCCTGTTAATGCGCCCAACCACACCATTCTGTTGTGGTGTTCCTCGAATCGTTTTCTGATGTTTGATTACATTAGCTGTACAATACTCCTCAAATCTCTTATCACAGTATTCTCCCCCATTATCAGATCTGAGACACTTTACTGTTTTACTTGTCTTGTTTTCTACCATGACTTTCCACTTCTTAAATACATCAAATACATTAGATTTATGCTTTAAGAAATAGACCCACAGTTTTCTACTAGCATCATCAATAAAAGTAACAAAATAAAGTGAGCCACCAAGAGATGATACCTGTGTCGGTCCCCACACATCAGTGTGTACAAGCTCCAACAGATGCGTCTTTGGAGCGTGTCCCGTCTCCTTGAAGCTTACCCTCTTCTGCTTGTCATACACGCAGTCCTCGCAGAATTCCAAGTCAATAGACTTCAGCCCTGGTAGCTTTCCTTTTGACAATAGCACTTTCATCCATTTCTCACTCATATGTCCCAACCTCTGATGCCATAACTGCCCATTTACTCCAGTCAATGCGACTGCGAGTGAACTATACGATCTTGAAGTCGCATACAAAGTACCTTCCTTTTTGCCTCGAGATATCACTCAGGCACCTTTTGTGATATTCTAAAAATCACTGGTGAATGTCGTCACATAACCGGCATCAGTCAATTGCCCCACAGAGAACAAGTTACATTTTAAACTCGGTACATGTCTGACATCCTTCAATTTCAAGACCGTTCCGTCTTTCTGATTTACATGAACGTCCCCCTTTCCAACAATACTGCACGGCTCATCATCACCCAGGTAGACTCTCCCAAAGTCACCTGACACATAATCACGTAGAACTTCGTTATATGAGGTGACATGAAACGAAGCACCTAAGTCTATAACCCAACACTCATTCCTCGCATCAAGAGATAAGATCAACGCCTCTGTGTCACTCTCCTCAGATAGATTCACTGAATCCTTCCCATCTTGAGAGTTTCCTTTTTGTTTCTTGAGTGCCCTGCAATCACGTTTTATGTGCCCCTTCTTGCCGCAATGTCAACACCCATCTTTGTCTTTCAGTCCATTGAACTTCTTCCTCGACTTAGAACGTCCGTGTTTATTGCCTCCTTTGTTCAGCGATCTTCCTCTTCCTTCAACGTTTAGAGCATTCCCTAAATCCCCTGAAATTCCTAATGCCTTTGTTCTAGATTCTTCACTAAGAATTAGACCGGCTACATCATCAAATTTCAATTTTGTCGACCCTGAAGAACTACTCACAGCAATCACCAAACCATCCCAACTGTCTAGCAGACTGGATAAGATCAATAGCACCCACATCTCATCCTAAAAAACGATGCCAACGGATTCCAACTGGCTCGTGACTGTATTGAACTTGTTTAGATGTTCAGCCACGCTCCCACCATCTAACATCTTTATGTTGAATAGCTGTTTCATAAGATGAACCTTGTTGGACGCTGAGGGTTTTTCATACATGGTGGTTAAGGCTTCAATTAATTCTTTTGTAGTTTTTACCTTGGATATATTGAAGGCGACGCTCTTAGACAAAGAGAGTCGGATCGTTCCTAAAGCCTTCCTATCAAGTAAAAATCATTCATCATCTGTCATCTTTTCTGGTTTCTTCTCTTTTCCTCCTAGAGGAACATAGAGGTCCTTCTGATACAAATAATCCTCCATCTGTATCTTCCAGAATGCAAAGTTTGAACCATCAAACTTCTCAATTCTAGTTTTTCTTTCTTCCGTCATCGCTCCCAATAGAACTAAACCAAAAGCTCTGATAACAGTTGTTGCATAGCACGCCAACAACGCAGTGAGCTTAGATTCAATCTCAGGCCTCACCCACAAACAATAAACAAGAAGAAATATAAACTAGAAGTATATCAAAATAATCCAAAACAAACCACAAAACAAGACATACGTGGAAAAATCTCAAACTATGGTAAAAAAACCACGGATGCAAACTTCCACCACGAAGAACAAAAATTACAAGGCAATATACTAACCTCTCCCTTGGAAGAACATAGAAAACCCTTTGCCCACACCTTAGAATTATTTCCCCAATATTCCAATAATACACCTAGAAAAGCCCTAGGAACACCTATATATAGTTTAGGCAACTCTCCTTTCCGCATCCAAGTTGCGAAAGGACTTGCGACACGAAATCCGGACAAAATCACGGAACGAATCTGCGTAACTACGACCGGTCGAGCAGACTGCTCAACTGGTCGAGCGACCCCTACGACCGGTCGAGCACCTCGGGATAAAAAATGATGCTCGCTGAACTTTGAGTCGAACCGGTCCACAACTGGTCGAGCCAGACCCTACGACCAGTCGAGCATGGCTCACGACCGGTCGAAGGCGGTCCCAGATGTGGCTCCACATCTTAACATACCTCCCATACCTACCTGTCCTGACCCATCTTCCCAGCTACTACGTCTCATACCTACCCTTCCTGACCTATTTTCTTAGCATCTACCTCACATACTTACCTTTTCCACACCTAAAGAGGAAATAGAGGATATTCTAGACCATCAGATAATATCTACATCGGATGGCGGGTTTCAGAAGTACCTAGTTAAATGGAAGTCACGCCCAGCTTCAAACAGCACGTGGCTCACTGAGGATGAGCTTTAGAGACTTGATCTTGACATCCTAGATCGGTTCAGAAGTTTTATTTCGTTAGTGGTAAAATTTTCGTAGCCGTGGAGAATTGATGGGGACATCATGCGCACACACGCACGCACTCTACCCCTACGCACGTACCTACGCAGAAAAAGGGCCCCACCATCGATCTGGCTCGATGACGACGTCTAGGGAGAGCTTCCTAACTAGAAGACGAAGTTTTAGTTCAAAAAGGTGGGCCCGATAGTTAAGAAAAGCCCATCATGGGATCTCATGATCGTGGCTCATTCGTCGGATTGATTTCATATTTTAGGTTTTGCTTATTATTATTATTTAGAACATCATGAACGCTTTAGATTTCTTCGTTTGACTTTTATTTTAGTTTACTTCATCGCCAAGTAATAGGTTGCGTACATGGTGCGAGTTTTTGGGGTATAGGATTTTCCCTATTAATAGGCACTCCTTGTAGTTCTTTTGATTCATTGAAGTTGAATAAAAATTCCTATGTGATTTTTCTGCTCTCTGAGTTTCTGAGTTATGGAAAAATTAAAGTGGGTGTGAAGTCATCCCTTTTCGAAGGGTTGAGATTAAAGTGGGTGCGAAGCCCTCCCTTTTCAAAGGGTTAACTACCGTGGTGCGAAGTCACGTTTATCCCCATCCGCCCCTTCATCTTATTTCATCCTCCTCACAACTATCTTCACGCAAAATCCGTTTGTTTTGTAGTTGTTCATCCCTCTACAGTCAGTTTTTATAATCTGGCCTTGCAGGAGGGCTGAAACTTCGATGGAGCACCACGCCCAGACCACAGCCCGGATCGACGTGAGATTTGGAGGTTTTGCAACCCCAGCCTGACCGACTAGGACCAAGAAGCCGATTTGGGAAGGCGGGCCTTCATCGCACATGCGGTCAGCCTATCTGCGCACGTGCATTAGCCCCGGGGCACCGTCTGCACGCGAGAGCTATTTCTGGGTTATGTTTTTCTCTTGTTTTTCTCTTTTCATCCCTAATTTTATAAACCCTAACCTTATATTGCCATAAATCCCCAATTTCTATCTCTTTTCTCACCTTAGGGTTCCTTGATTTGAAATTGGTGAATTCTTTGGATTAGGGATTGATTGTCATGCATGTGTGGATGATTTCTATTTCCCTTTGACATCGTTTGGCTTATAAATTTTATTGGTCCAGCCCTAGCCTGTGTCGGCCTGGACCCGCATAGATTTCCCTTTCATTGAATGCTTGGACTATCATGTGGGATGTGGAATTTGTGTAATTGTTTCTGAATTGGTATGATTTAAGCCTGAATTCTTGCATATCATACTTGAATTTAATGTCCTGCATCACACTTAGCAAACAAGTTGCTTTATTTGTCTATTACTTGCACGGTATTGCTGTTAGTGTGATCAGTCAGTCTCTAAACTCCCTGCTTTCATCATCTTAACACTGTATTGCATCCTCCATTACATTAAGCCTGCTCCTTGGAAGGGTTTTTTTTTTTTTTTTTTTTTTGTGCCTCTCATGATCATTTCAATATTTGAGCCTAATGCAACATTGGTTGGACTAGCGAATGCATCCACTAGATTAAGACTTAAAATAAATAAATAAATAAATAACATCACACAGGGAGGGTTGGGCGTGCTTGATTTTTAGGGCACCAAAATCCACACAGTTCCTATCTGCACCTCAAATTTGAACAATCTAACACGCTCAGACCTACTTAACACAAAGGACCTCATGGACATCAGTTAGAATTCAATGGATCAGCCCCAGATGCACTGAACTGGGACCAGTGCAGCTACAATTCACTGCAATGAGGTGGGCCACAGAGGGCCTTGAATCTCTGTAACTGATGCTAGTGTTTTCCAGCCTTTGACCAGTGACTTCAAGCTGTTGACATGATGCTTCGGCAAATTCTATATCTCTATCCTTCCCTGCAAGCAACAATACAAGCAGAGGGATGATCCTCTTGAGAGAAACCGATTCCCCTACAGAGATCTATGCCCCAACCAAACATTTTGCTGGTTCTATGAGCTATGGCAAATGTTTGGAGATCCGTGGTGATTTGCATCCGTGGAGTTATCCGAGTTATCCACCATACATAATTCTTCTCTCTTTGCAATGATGATTTCATTGCCCAATTGTCAGATTTTGGTGTTGAAAACCTGGGGAAACTCATTGTTTGCAGGGTCGAAAAATGCAGTAATTAGAAGGGTTCGGTCATCGGGAGAAGTGTGGATGTCTGTGCATTGGGAAGCGTGGAGAGTCTATGGCTCACTGATCTTGCCAACCTAAAGTATGTGTGCAGGGGGGAGTTCGGGCTGGAAAGCTTTGGCATGTCTTAGATACGTTAATGTTGACTGTTGCCCAAAACTTGTCAGCTTCTTCCCTTCAGATGTCCGCTTGGAAAAACTAGAAACATTCAAAATAAAATTCTGTGGCAGATTGGAGGTGGTGCTTGGAGAAAATGGTGAGGTGGGGCAAAATGCATTCCCACTACTTAACAATCTATGCGTTTAGGAGCTACAGAAGCTGAGCATTTGCAATTCAGACTTGCCTGTGCAGAAGAAGTTAAGAGTCAGAGAACATCCAAAGCTACAGAAGCTCCCTCCTTGTGTCATCAACAGCAGCCGGGACGCTCCACCTTAAGTTTTAGAGATTGGAGGTGAGTCGGAGTGGCTGGACAATCTAGAATGGGTAGAAAGAACTAGTCTTGGGAGAATCTAGAATGGGTAGAAAGAACTAGTCACCATTTTATTTAGCTTTTTATATGGCTATTCTCCTTATTGAACCTTTTAACAGCATTTTGTGTTTGTCTGTCTTCTTCTTCCAATTTGTGACTGCTAGGTGGGCTTCAGCATCTCAAAAACTGATTGGCGAAGGTTTGAACCAAGACTCGACGAAAACCCTTTTCCGTTCCAAGGCGCAGGCCATTGCACCCTTAATCCACACTCGGTGGCCTGACTGCTGTTCCTGGAAGTTTAGAGATTGGAGGTGAGTTGAAATTGGTGAAACAATCTCAAATGGAAAGACAATTGGATCAAGCACTGGATCAGTGTCAAAGATAGTTGCCACAGTCTTAAACAATTTGATGCAGGACAATTAACCACTTGCTCTGAAAGCTCAAACTATTAGAGTATGGCGAATTCATCCATTTATCTCATAGCTCAACCCCCACATCTCACGGGTTAGAACCTCGGCCGAACCCCGTCGTGGGCCCCAAATCACATGGGTACCTCCCTGCATCCCACGGGCTACCCCACTCGAGCCCAGTGTGAAATGCGCATTAATTACCCTCGGTAAGGAGTCTCGAACAAAAGACCTCTCCCATGGGTCCTGCCCACCCCGAGTGTGCCCCTGCATCCCACAAGCAACCCCACTCGAGTTCGGTGTAAAAATGCCCCTGCATTGATCACCCCCGGTGAGGAATCTCGAACATGAGACCTCCTGCTCTGATACCAATTTGATGCAGGACAATTAACCACTTGCTCTAAAAGCTCGAACTGTTAGAGTATGACAAATTAATCCATTTATCCCATAGCCCGGGCCCTGCATCTCATGGGTTAGGACCTCAGCCGAACCCTCCTCGTGGGCCCCAAATCACATGGGTACCGCCTCACACGGGCCGCCCACCCTGAATGTGTCCCTGCATCCCACAGGCTACCCCACTTGAGCCCGGTGTGAAATGCGCATTAATCACCCCCGATGAGGAGTCTTGAATACGAGAGCTCTCCCTTGGGCCCCGCCTATCCCAAGTGTGCCCTTGCATCCCACAGGTGACCCCACTCGAGCCCGGTGTGAAAATGCCCCTGCATTACAATTGGTTCTTTTTCTTCCTTTCTTTCTTTTTTTATTCTTTTTTTCCAGTCTCCTCTTCCTTCGACTGTTTAGTAAATGTTTGTACATTTATTATTCTTTATAGCATTTAGTTGATAGAAGCAAATGACATTGACAGTTTGCTATTTTGATATCATATATGAGATGTACAATGTGCAGCATCCTATTTCAGATATTTGTTTTCCAGTCAACATTGCAAATGTCAAATCTTGATTATTATTATTATTATTATTATTTTTACTTTTTTGCTTTTTTACCTAACTCGGACATCAATGGATTCCATTTAAATTAATGGGAATAACAAGTAAAAAGGTCTGGTTCAATAATAGTTCAATGAATTATTTCAAGCAACCAAGATGTTGATACTTACAGCCTGTGATTATGTACACGACTTGAGAACCGAACACCTCTGGCTCTACACTGCACAGAATTATTGTTGGGGATGGACCAAGATGAGACTGAATGCACAGAGGAAGCAAAATTTCTGCACGTAATACATGCGAGTGGTGAAACTGTAACTTCGCTGAAGGATGCCATAGAGAAAGATTTCCAGCTATGCAAGGGAAAAGGATGGCAGTTGAGTTAAACAGAGGATGAAGGCATCCAAAGAACCTCCTGCTTTCACGGCCTCTTCTCTTCAAGTTGAGTATTGTCCCTGAGGAAATGCAGAAATGGATGAGGAATGTGCACCAAAATCTCTATGGGTATGAAGAATCTGCGACTCAAGTTACGCCAAATAATGTTAAAATCAACAATAAGCACCATGGAATCTGGATTAGGATAAATAAGACAATAGAAATTAGGGGAGATATATAGCAAGTTGATTTCTTCAAGAGTAATTTACAAAAACAAATGGTATTTAGTGATTTTCTGACGATGCAAAGTTACAAACAGGAACTTATTGGAAAAATGTCCAAATGGATGCATATCGCGTGCACAGACAAACAAGGGGTCCACAGTGATGTGTGCACGATATCCATTCCAACCACAAGGTGTGCCCTCCCAGGTTTGGCCCAAAGTCCAAATACCTATTTGAGACTCCGATGGGCCACACTACAACAAAATGTTGGGATGGGGATGCCCACCATTACAAGTTTCAAAATTCCCACCATGGTGTGCATACGCCATCCAATCCATTCATCAAACACACCCCACCAGGACAACGGAACATCCCAAAAATCAAGCCATTCCAAAACTCAGGTGAGCCACGCCACATGAATTTAGAGGTTTTAGGAATGACTATACATCGTTCCTTATGGTGTGGCCCAATTAGTCATACACACATCATGGTAGACAGAATGTATGAGGCCTCAATCGTGGAGTGCCCAATCCCCACACCACTGCCATGGCAGTTTTGGAGGCCCTGCAGAGCAAAGCTCCCGGAATTCTTTTGATGGAAATACTCGTTTGGTGTGGGGAGCCCATTTCCTCTCATCCTCATCAAAGGAAGAAGATGAAGCATATAAAAAGTCAAGCAGCTCAACCAGTGCAACAATTTTGGGGTCGCAGAAACTAGATCATTTGATCTTGTTACCTATTAGCTTATAAGAATCTATAGCCAGGGTGCTTTGTGAAGCTAAAGAGAATGAACGGGGGAATTTTTCAGCTGGAGGAATGTCTTCAACCCAAACATCCTCCCAAAAAAATCTTTCCCCATTTCCAACCTTGAATCTCACACCATGAACATTTTCCCCACTCTCTGTGAGATCCCAAACTTCAATGTAGCTTTCCCTATGAAAAAGATGTTCCCCTGGTTATCCCTTTCAGGGTCCAACCCCTCTCCATTTCCCCATATTTAGGAGCAATAACTCTCTTCCATAGAGCAGCTCGTTCTTTATGATTATTTTTTTCCGAAAGATACTGAAGTTTTTTATTAAAGCCCAAAGGCAAGGGGGAACACAACAAAGAATAATGGCAAAAAAATACAACAGGAGGAAGGCATCCTGAACCCAAACAAACGTCAAGACATCCAATCTCTCACAAAAGACTCTACTAGAAACCCCAGAAATAGAGCTCCTGTCCTTGAAACAGCGATCACTCTTTTCGGCCCAAATGCTCCATATAAAAGACAGAAGTGAAAGGTCCCAAGCAGACTTCTTCTCACCCTTACTCCCAGATCTAACAAATCTTTGATCATTGCCGGCATAACCCAGAGGACTCGATGACTGCAAAATATTGTTCCGGACCTCTCTAGAGAAGGCACAGTGAATGAAAATGTGATTCACTGATTCTTCATCTTTGTAGCATAAAAGGCAGATGTTGGGAAGAATCATGGCTCTTTTGCACAAATTGTCCAGAGTTAATATATGATTTCTTCCAACTAACCAAGCAAATGTAGCCACTTTCGGGGGAGCGCCAAGGAACCAAACTGGAGAAGTATGGCGATCGTGAGGATGGGAGGATAGGCTAGAATTCTGTTATATAGAGATTTAACCAAAAGTTTCCCAGAAGGATGAAATTTCCAGAAGATCAGCCTTGTCTGAAATAGGCCTGAACCTGTGCAAAAAGCATAGGAGAGAGCTCATCTGCTCAACCTCGACATCCTCCAAGTTATGCCGGCAAGGGTTGATCCACACTCTCCTTTCCCCAGACCCGCAATAGCAATCAGCAAACCGAAATCTAAGGAGAGAAGCAAATGGATACAAGAACCAGAGAAGAGATACTAAGGGGCAAGTCACTTGCCCAAGTGTCCTCTCCCAAAATCTGAAGCAATTGCCATTCCCAAGAGAGAAAATCATGCCTTCATACACAAAATGAGCAACCTTCGCTATGGATTTCGAGATGTGTGATGAGGAAGATTGCTTAATCTTCCAACCCTTAGAAGAAATACCATATTTGGCTTCAAGTATAGACCTCCACAAAGACAATCTCTTAATACCTCTCTCCGGGAGAGCAAACCTCCTTTCGGTTCAATCAATGGAATTTACCAGAGAGAGCACCCCCATGCCACAAGAAGTCTCATAAAGGTGCACTTTTTTAATGTTGATGTAGAAGCGCTTGTCAAAGGACTCCGAAGATAAGGCCCAAGTGATTAAGGTGTTCCTTGTCTTACTGTAGATAAGAATGTCGTCAAAATATACAACAACAACATTACCGATAAAAGGGTGCAACAACTTAGTCATGAAGCGCATGAAAGTGCTAGGCACGTTTGTGAGACCAAATGGCATAACCAACCACTCTTAAAGACAATCCTTTGTCTTAAATGCCATTTTCATTCATTACTAGGTCGGATGTAGATTTGGTGGTATCCATTGCGAAGATCAATCTTAGAGAAGACACCAACACTTGCCATCAAGTCCAACATATCATCAAGAGGAGGAATGGGAAAGTGGTACTTTTACTGTGATTTTATTAATAGTTCGACTACCTACACACATCCGCCAACTTCCATCCTTCTTAGGAGTAAGGAGAGCTAGTAGTGGTACAACACATGAGCTTAGGCTCTCTCAGATGCATCCCTTTTTTAGCAACTCATCAACTTGATGCTTCAACTCGGTGTGCTTGAAAGGACTCGTTAGGTACGTATGCTCAGGAAACCAAATCTATAGTGTGTTGAATATCCTACAATAGAAACAACTCCTCAGGCAGATCATTAGGAACCAAATCTTGGAAGGCATGCAACATGGATTTAACTTCATCAGGAATAGTCTCATCCTAGTCAGTTATAGGCTCCTACACCTGTTTTGTGACTAGAACCAATATTACACTTTTCTCCCGCTCTCTTCCTCGAACTTTCACATGATGAGAATCTAGGAGTTAGAGGGAGAAACTGATGTCAACGATGGGGGCGTAAATGAAGGAGGTGACATAAGTTACAATGGGCGAAGGTGAATCCAATGACCTCGCCATAAGAACGTATGTGTGTTAACCTCACCATTACTTTGTACCTTTTGCTTTAAAAATAAATAATTTTTTTTTTTTTAAAAAGCAAGATTAGACGAAAAGGATGTGGGTGACATTCATCAAAATATGTCGCACCAAATATCGTCCCCATATATGCCGATTTTAAAGGACACCAAACACTTTCAAGTCACGGGGATGGTCGTGTCGTCAACTCACGCGACCTTATGTGGTTTTGGACACCTTTTAGTTGACAACTTAAGCTTATCAATTATCTCCTAAAAGATGATGGTCATGGCACTACCACCATCGATGATCATGTTACATAACCTACTTTGGCATTTTACCCATAAATGGAAAATAGTGGTCTGTTACTAGTCTTCCTCTTCCTTGATGGTGATAAGGAGGCGGCCTATGATAAAAGTAGGACCTTCAAACTTAGCTTTGACCGCAATCTCAGCAAGGGTCTAGATGTGATGCAAGTTTTACATAGGGTTTATCCATCTCGATGTGCTCGTTGTAAATTGTAATACTCATGGCCGCCCAGGTGGTAGGAGACCGTAGTAATGGAGGTTCTTAACTTGTGGACACTCATTAGAAAGATGCCTACCTATCCGCAATGATAACAGTCAACACCTCTCAGGCTCACTGAGGAGAGGATTAGGATTAGGACCTCACCCCATGGTGTCATGTCTGTGCAATGTTGATTGCCTTTGGTGCGAGTTTTGTGGTGGAGGCCACTACAAAGTTTGTAATGGCATTAAAGACAAAGTCTACATCTATGAGCACGGCTGAAAAGGGTAGGGGCGTGCATGGTAGCTCTACAGTGGAGTCCGATTAAGGTGTGGATTTAGACCTTTTTCACTGAAGGTTCGCCAACCTGAGAAGCAAAACATTAGAGAGTGATAGAGTTGTACACGAGTCAAGCTTAGCACGACTCAGCTCTTGGCCAACAGCCAACCCCAGCTCGAACTCGGCTCGGTTCGGTCCTCAAGCTTGACTGGCCAACTCGGCTTGGTTCGATCAGCAGCTCGGGCCAACGCAAGCCGAGCTTGAGCTTGTGCGACATTTTCTCAAACACATAGATTGCATCTTCAACCTCCCACACTTCGAATGCAAATCAACAAAAGCGTTTTGCAAGCATTTCATGAAACACTCGGCAAGCAGCATTAAGATCAAGATATAAGAGTAGACCTATAATGTAAAGTTTTTTTTTTTTTTTTTTCGGGGGGGGGGGGGGGGGGTGTTCCTTCAATCTTCCCTCAGATACCCATTTCGAGAATACCCTAATATGAGGGCAGTCCAAAAAACAACACTTCATTGAGGTATTTCATCAAACACTCGACGAGCAATATCAAGATCAAAATGACCGAGTCACTAAGCCGATTTGATGCAAGACAATTAGCCACTTGCTTTAAAAGCTCAAACTGATAGAGCATGACGAATCAATCCCTTCATCTCATAGCCCAGGCCCCGCATCGCATGGTTTAGGACCTCGGCCGAACCCCTTGTAGGCCCCATTTCACATGAGTTCCGCTTCAACGGGCCACCCACCCCGAGTGTGTCCCCGCATCCCACAAGCTACCCCACTCGAGCACGGTATGAAAATGCCCCTGCATTAATCACCCTTGACGACGAGTCTCAAACACGAGAACTCCCACTCTGATACCAATTTGATACAAGACAATTAGCCACTTACTCTAAAAGCTCGAACTGATAAAGTATGGTGAATCAATCCCTTTATGTCATAGCCTAAGCCCCACATCGCATGGGTTATGACCTTGTCCGAACCCGCTCATGGGCACTACTTCACATGGGTTCCGCTTCACATGGGCCACCCACCCTGAGTGTGTCCTCCCCACATCCCACAGGCTACCCCACTCGATCCCGATGTGAAAATGCCCCTCAATTCGATGCGAGTTGAATCGAGTCGGGGTTCGAGCTGAGCCGAGTCAAGCTCAGGTAAGCTCGAACTCAGTTCAAAATTTTTTCTAGCTCCAAAACCTAGCTCAACTAGATCCGAATCTAGTTTCGAGCCATGGTGAGTCAAGCTTTTCCGAGTCGAGTCAAGCGAGCTGACTCGACTCGTGTACAGCTCTACAGAGTGTGTTGCTACAGTTGTTGTTCAACCCGTCGAGCCTTCCGAAGAACATCATTAACTGACTTGAAATCATATGTGACCATCTCATGTTAGATCTCTTGGTGTAACCCTGTCCGATAGCAGTTAGCTATTACACAGTGTCTCCGCAAGCTTCCAACAGACAAAAAGCACATTGAACTTCTCAGTGTAATCATCCATCAATAAAGTTTCCAATTTGAATGCAAGGAGCTCCTAGAGAAGAGGATTCATGTAGTCTGAAGGAAAATACTTACTTTCCAGCTTCTTCCTCATGTCAGCCCACCTGGTGATAGCAGGACAACTCATGATGAGCTTGTTGTCATCAATACTATGCCACCGAATTCTTGTTGGGCTCTTCAACTTGACCTTGACAAAGGCCAGTTGTTAGACATTATCCATGTCGTACCATGCAAAATAATATTCAAGCATTGTAATTAAATCGACGACAGCCTTTGCATCAAGTCAACCAGTGAAGTTCGGAACTTCAACTTGTACTTTCTTGATAATATTGTATTTCTTAAGCGTCTCTATCAAGGCGTAATTGGCTCTTTGTAAAGACTCGTTGCATAACGTCATCAACAGAATCCTGAGGACCCATATCATTTTTATTCACCGAACGTTCTAGTTAGAACTCTCTTTATGGATTTGGATCACCATAAAAAACTCAGGTGGGTTCAGGTTGTTCTCCATGTGGTTCTCCACGTGGTTGGTCAACAGCAATTTTCAGGCTAGCTACCCTTGCAGATAGCTAGGTGATGCAATTATCTCATTGTTGATCGGTAAGCTTCCCTCGATAAATGTGACCACTACGGGTAGACATCATATCAAGGGGTGACGTCGAGAAACTAATGGATAAAATATAGGGTGGTTTCTTATTAGAACAAAAGATTGTTAATGAACTAAGATTGTAGGCTTTAATGGGGGGTGAAACAAGGCTAGATTTGGGACTGTTAATGGTTTGGAATTTTAGACCTTTAACAAGGGTTGTAATGGGGGTTGGAATAGGGCTGATCTTTTAGGGTTTTAATGAACTGGAATAGGGCTTATTTTTTGGGTTTTAATGGGCTAGAGTGAGGCTAATCTTTTGAGTTTTAATAGGCTAGAACTGGGTTGTTTGGGGGGAGGCGAGTTAATGGGCTGGAATAGAGCTGATTTTTGGGGTTTTAATGGACTAGAATGGGGTTGATTTTGGGTGGGTTTTAATGGTTTAGAATAGGATTGATTTCTTTTGGGTTTTAATGGGTTGTAATATGGGCTAGATTTAGACTAAAATATGGCAGATTTTTAGGCTGTTACTAAGTTGGATTATGAAGGGTAGATGGCTGTCAAAATTACAGCAGAGTCTCCCCTTGTCAATTGAACTTTTGGGTTTTGTAAAAGAAAAGAAAAAAGTGAATGTAAGGTAGGGGGATGGATGCAATGAAAAAAATCAAGGAAATGATACAATTTTACTATTAAAGAACTTGGAAAACAATATGGAGATTAATGTTGATCTAGGACTTCAACCCAACCGCTGAGACCTACTTTGATACCAAACTTGTGCAGCAGGCTGATGGTAAGGATCTGCCTAGGCACCTTCAACCAGGCACAA
Source organism: Magnolia officinalis (assembly GCA_021015155.1). Lineage (NCBI taxonomy): Eukaryota > Viridiplantae > Streptophyta > Magnoliopsida > Magnoliales > Magnoliaceae > Magnolia > Magnolia officinalis. Next base: position 2,298,772 of record JAJHSJ010000017.1, on the reverse strand, counting down.
GCAATGTTGTCAAAATTGTTATCATATCAAAATTGTAAGAGGGGTTGAATTGTATTGAATCACAAATCATATCGTAAGTTGTAAGAATTTTTATGATTTTCTTAAAAATGTGAAAAATATAAATAAAACAATAAAAAATTAAAAACTCAGTGATCATCCTGTGGCCATCACTATGCACCAGTAATAGCATCTCATGATCGTGTTAAAGGATTCTTATCCTTCCTTTTTTTTCCCTTTTTCTTTTTTCTTTTTCTTTTTTCGTTTTTTTTTTTTTTAAGAATTTCGTCTTTCAAGAGATTTTCCTTACAAAACATACAATGATCCTTTAATAATTTAAGTTCTTGTTGCCAATCTTGACTTTAGAATTACATTGGAAAATAAGCATTTGATCTTGTAGACCAATAATTTGATTTCTAACCATCATTCCACAATACATGTAAGTCAACATGGACGTAAACATCCATAAAAACATTCAAGATAAGTCATACATCAATTTGGTGTTTTGACCAATTAAGAAGTGAGAAATCATTAAAAAAGGAAAAAGATCTACGATTTAACATTAAGAGAATATATATCATTTAATCTCTTATATAAAAAATAAAATAATTTACTTTTTCTAAACATTTTTTTCTTTTTCTTTCAAGTTTTTTTCTTTTTGCTAAATAATTCTTCAAGCCCCTACCAATTTAAAAACAAAAAATGAAAGCCAAACGAAGCTTAAAGTAGAAGAAAACAAGTATTAATTTGAATCATCAATTGAGATTTGAATAAAAAATCGTAGCATTCAAATCATAAAATCGTAGGATTAATATAAAAAGAGATTCAAAGGTGGGATTCAAATCGTTTTGCTTAAGATTTGACTTAAATCATAAATCGTAGGATTTTGACAGCACTGAGCACAAGAATCATGAGCAAAGCAAAACAATAATTAGAAATTTTCATTCATTTCCAAGATACTACTCACGCTAGGCCCTTAAATAAGCTTTCATATGTACAAATAAGGAAGATTCACAATGTCGTTGACAACCAATGACTTATCACAAAAATGAAAAAGTAACAATGAGATGACTAAGGGATAAGAATGCAAATAAGAAGAATTGACTTATTTATTATTGCATAGCAAGCTGATTGATTTTGCTAGTTAGCTACCTAAATAGAAGGCTTCGGCCTCCTTATTGATGGGCCAGCTATGGGGCTTTGGCTTGGGCTTAATGGGCCCCAACCTGGCCCATGGATCAAGGGCCCAATTCAGCATGCATCACATCTCTCATTTTGTTAAGGCAAATCGACCATAAACCAGCAAGAATTCAAAGTCTACAATGGATCCTCTCAGAGCCTCATCACATGATTATTGTTTCGACAATACGACAACAGAGTATGACTCTTCTAATTATTATTATTTTGGTGAATTAGTTTAACAAAATGTTGATCATCATCTATTAAATTAAAAATAAATATAAAAAACTAAAATAGCAAATTATTGCTAAATTTAAATACACATTTCAAGCATCAATCGAACCCATCTTATGAGTACTGACTAGAAGCTTATTAAATAACCATGAAAATAAAAATCAATTACTCACATCTGGAGAGCAACTTACATCGCACTTCGTGTCAATTCTTGAATTTCCTTAATCGCTGCACTAATACCATAGAGGCTCATTTTCTTCACCTGTTTTACATATATATATATATATAAATTAAAATTTTTTTTTAAAAAAAAAAAAAAAAAAAAAAGAAGAAGAAGATACTGGAAGTAATAGTGACAAGGTTCACCTCTAACTTGTCTTCCTTGGCTTTATGATTGTTAGGTAGCAGATGGAGTTCATCGATCAACCGAATGCACTCGCTAACATTCTCAGGAGATACAAAATCCAATGCCACGTTCATACAAGACTGCAAATGCAAGGAGATTTGGCACCAAATGCAACATTGGTGATAGACTTCAACCAACAGAAGCTTTTGGAACACATCAAAAGATCAGGCAAGTTACCTCACCCATATTACCTTAAGATTTCTAGTTTGATATGGACATCCAGCAGGAACAAGGACTGCTTCTCCAACGTGCTGATCAAAAGTCCAAGGCTCGATATCTAGATGTGAAAACGTAATGGGAAATTAGTTTGACCTGATTTTAGTCTAATTACAACAAATCTTGAATGAAACAACTACTTACGGAACTCCTCCTTAAGCCTCCTTTTATGAGTTGTATCAAGAAAGAAACTCTGATCATGAATCGGATGAGAAGACTGCAAGAGAAGCATAAACACAACAACATTATAGATGAGTTATTGATAAATAATAATAATAATAATAATTTCTTATTCTAATAATCTTTACATGTTCAACTGGAGAGCAATAAGTGTGCCTGAACTCATTAGAGTGTTTTCTGAGGTATGCCTGCAACTTTGGAACATCTTCTCTACGAAAGACATCCCATCGAACACCGCATGATTTAGCTATTGATTCTTTTCCAAAACCAAGGGGGCTCCCTCTACTTTCTTCCTGAGCAGCCTTCTCTCCATCATCAGATATTTCAGAGCTTTGGGTACTGGAACACTCCTTTTGGGATTCAATATCAGTGCCATACTCTCCAGCATCCAACATTTTTTCCTCTTTGGCACCAATCTCATATTCTTTAGGCCTTTGGATGACAGCAGACAAGCAAGAAACACCAGAAGCTCCTCTTAATAAGGTAGACTCTCTTCCAGTAACATCTTCTGGATCAACAACATCTGGTTCTTCCACAACAACCACAGATGACTCCTGTTTCACCCCATCTACAACTTCTGGAACAAATACAGTCCGCCTGAGGAACTCCCTTTCATCCTGAGCCCTGTGCCTTCTCTTAAGCTTTTCGATTTTGATAAGTTGCTCTGGGGGAATTATAACCTCTGTAGCATGTGTCAGCACATTCACCTGTGATAAAAGGACAATAAATTATAGGGTCATTCACCTGACAATGAAAATACTTGCTTCTATGGATGTTGTATTGCATTCATGGGTGCAATTCGAGCAGGTGGGGTCGGGTTGAGGGTCAACCCAAGCCAAGCTTGACCTTAAGAGGACCCAACCCACAACTAGATCCAACCGGAGATGCCCAACCAGAATTCCTCAATACTCAATCCTAACCCGACCCAAGCCGACTCAGATACATATGATTATTCCCAACCAGACCTGAATTTGCTCAACCTGAACCCAACTGGATTTCAAACCATGTTAGAATTTTCCAACCCTAACCAACCCAAGGACAGTGACAACCTGACCTGAACTCTGGTTCCAGCCTAATTGCATTTTAATAGTGAAATTAATGATAATCATAGCCTAACAGTATCATGAAATAATATGGGAAAGCCATACATGATATATATTCATCTAGATAGAGACTGCATTGCATGCAAACAAAAATTATGGACATCAATACGGAAGAGTACAAGTCATAAATCAACAGCTTGCAATCAACAAATCAGTTCATGCCTCGTGCATTAGTGTGGATTATAACTAAAAATTCACTGACAAAACATTATAAAGTGACTGCGTTAGTGTACCGAGTACATCAGTAAAAAGTGTTGTAGGACGCTAAGTTATAGTTGCATGTTAAATGTACTACAAATTTATAAGCATTTGAAGACAAAAAGATTATCCAAAACACTATGTAATGGCACATGTGGTTTCATCTTGTTTTCTCTTTCCTTTTCCACAATTACGGGACATCAAAATTTGGGCTTGCCCATTTTGAATTCCTTCGGTAATCCTGGGTTTTCTAGGATTAGTTGGTGCATTCATGATTATCAGGGAAAAACTCTCGTAGAAATCTCAGGGCCAGCTGGAACCCAAGACTCCAGTCATGGAGAGGCAGCAGAGCTTCTGCAAAAGGGTAAAGCTCCTGGTAGAGTTCAGTTTCTTTCCAGCTGTTGCTGAAGGAAACTCCAGAAACACAACCATGTGGGCATCATCAGGGAAGGGTCTGTGGAACTTGCCTGATATGCTTTAGATGTTTAGGGCCTCTGCAGAGGAAAGAAAGTTTCTTCCCCTCATGTGTGGAGAGATAAATGACATGGCTGATGCTCATGCCAAGCAGGGAGCGACAAGACAGACTTTAATGGTTTTCAACTGCAGTCTTGTTATTCATATCCTGAGAGTCAGGAGACTCTGGACTCCTCTCTGAGGAGTTGAGTTGCCGTTTAGCTGGTCTTAGCCATTACATTGTGGCATGACCAAAACATGTTTTTTTTTTTTTTTTTTTTTTTTCTTTTGTTGTAGGATAATAAGTGGACTTTATTAAAATAGCTTAAAAGAACAAGCAAAGAAATAGAACAACAAAATAATTACAACCCAAAAATTGAATGCGAAATGGAGATGTAATGATGGGACATCACACACACATGCACGCCCCTACGCACGTACGCAAGGAGGGCCCCACCATTGATCTGGATCTATGACGATGTCCAAGGGGGACCCACTAGCTAAGGGACTGTATTTTGGTTCCTTGGAGTGGACCCGATTGTCATGTGAATCCCACCATGGGATCTCATGATCGTGGCCCACTATTCGAGATAATTTAGTACTTTGAGTTTTGCTTATTATTGTTATTACGAATATCATGAACGGTTTAGATTGCTTTGATTAGTTGTTATTTTTTATTACTTCATCTCCAAGTAATAGGGTGCGCACATGGCGCGAGTTTTAGGGTATAAGATTTTATTATAAATAGGCACCCCTTGTAGTCTTTTTTCTCATTGATGATTGAATAAAATTTCTGCGTTTTCCTGCTCCTCTCCAAGTTGTGAAAATCCAATTGGGTAGGAAACTCTTTCTTCTTCAAAGGGCTAACTACCGTGGTGCGAAGCCGCACCCATCCCGAATTGCCCCCATCTACCATTCATATTCCTCTTCTCTTACAGTCATTCCACCTGCAAATCCATCGTTATTTTACAGCCGTTCCTTCTCTACAGCAGATTTCTAGAATCTGGCCCTGCAGGAGGACTGAAACTTCAGCGGAGCACCACGCACATATAGTACGTTAGATCGGACCAAAACTTGAGGGGTTTATAGTCCAACCCTAGCCGACCAGCCCCAAGAAGAGGGTTTTTGGGTTCGTGGGCCCCACGCAAGTGCGGACTGCCCTCAACGCACGTGCGTCAGGCGTGGCCTGCTGTCCACACCCGCGGGCGGTCTTCAGGTTCACTCTATCCTCTCTTTCATTCATCTCTTACCTGATTTCCCTAACCCTAACCCCTAGATTATCTTAAACTCTCAATTTCTTTACCCTTTTTTCAACCCTAGGGTTTCCCGAATTGAAACTTGTGAATCCCTTAGATTGGGGAAATTATTCTTGTGCATGTGTGGCTAAATCTACTCTCCTTTGAGTATTGTTTGGTCTATAATTTTAATTGATCTAGCCCTAGCATGTGTAAGCCTGGACCCGCATAGGTTCCCCTTGATTGAGTGCTTGACTTTATCTGGGATGTGGAATTTTGTGTTATTGTTTTGAACTAGTATGATCTAAAGCCTGGAATCATGCATATCATGTTTAATTTCCATGTCCTACATCATGTAACATTGTTGTATTATTGGTTTTGCTTAATGAAAGCCAGATTACCCTTCAAAAGAAATTCTGTAGTCCATGGATCCACCAAAACAGAAGTTTGATGTGACTGACAATCTACGAGGAACCATTGAGACCAACTTGTAATATTCCATTTTTCCTCGAGACTAAAACAAAGACTTCATGTCCATGTTTAGTTGTTTCTTTTCTATTTTCTCTTTTTTCTTTTTTGAAAAGACAACAGTAAAAAGTATAGCTTCTGAGTAATGTCCCACCACATCATGAAATCAAGAAGCTATCATAACTTCATAAATGTTATTCAAGCTTCCGGTCTGAATTACTTACAAAAATCAAACTTCAACCAACTCCATGAGCATAACTACCCTTTCAATGGGATTAATAGATAATAAAATTTTCAGATTAGCCAATAACAATGACCCATTCAATGGATGTATTCTTCATTAAAATAAACACAAACAGTTAGGGCCTGTTTGGATGCATGAAATTTAGCAATTCATGAATATGAAAGTTCATTAATTGGTATCTTCATAAAATCGGAAGTTCATTAACTAGCAAATTAGTTGTTTGGGGTTTTTCTTGTCAAATTTATGAGATTTCTAGATTTGTTGTTGGTTGGGCTAACCAAATTTACATTTTAGTAGAGTAGTTCAAGTCCCTTGAAATCAATTATGATAGGACTATCCAAGCCATCCAATCAACGGTCATCAAAAGATTCAAAACTAATGGTCAAAATCGTATAAAATGGTCAAATAATGGATTTAAGCCATCCATCATGTGTCCTAACTTTGATAGGATAATTCTAAACATCCAATCAATGGTTAGGAAAATAGATGGTCCATATTGATTATAATAGTGAAATTTTCACTCACCTATCTTGATCGTCCATTAGGGGAGGCAAACTCATATTGCCCCTATAAAAACACACTCCAATATGGTGATCCCAACTATACCCTCAATGATTCAGAAATGGATGGTCCATGCTTATCATAATAGAAGAGATCATACACGTGATCTGGACCATTCATTTGGGACCCAAATTTTGTCAGCAATCTATCCTAAAAATCACTTTGATTGGATGATTCAAAACCATCTGGTATTTGCCTAGGAAATGGATGATCCGTATTTATTATACCTAAGAATGTCTAACCACTGTCCATCATGTGGGCCCACCTTTGAATCATCCATCTCTCCTATACATGCTATGGATTATCCACCATGTATTACCCACCATAGATTGCACATCCCTCTCAAAAGCCACTTTGATTGGATGACTAACCATTAGATCAATCTATAGGCAAATGGATGATCCATATCGATGATAATAGATCACTGATCTAGACTATCCATCATGGTGGGTCCACCTTTGATGGATCATCTTTTTTATTTTCTTTTTCTTTTCTTTTTTATAGCCTGAGGCAGAAAACAGAACAACAAAAAGAAAGGACAGAAAAAAAACATACAGTATAGCTGACCCAGTAGGCTAGGATGCCCACTCCTCAACAAGCAACAACACCTTCCTAGCAACTGAACCCAAAGGTTGCCCCCTGCCCTATCCCAAAAACATCTTTCATTTCTCTCCAGCCAGATACACCATAAAGAGGCCAGCAGTGCCTAATTCAAATCATGCTTATCTTTGGAGCTTGGACCCCCACATGCCACGACAAGAAAAAGACCACCAAGAAGTTCGGCATTACCCAAGATGTTAAAGGCCAAGAAGATGCAGTCCCATACACAAAGGGACGATGAAAAAAAAGATGAATAACAGATTCCTCATTTGTCATGGACAATAGGAAAACATTTGGCAGCGCCATCTCTCTCTTACAGAGATTATCAACAGTTAACCTATTTCTCCCCACAAGCTAGCTGAAAGCTGCCAGCTTCAATTTTGGGGAAGGGGGAGGATATCTCCAACAAAACCAATGAAGGAACATCCCACTGCATTGTCTGACTACCGGATCGCCTCAAGAAGGGAGTGAACTAAAAATCCACCCGACTTATCCCTGAGCCAAAACGGCTCGTCACTAGCATGCAGGTGAAAGTGCACCTACTTGTGCCCTAGTTTGTCAAGTTACGTGAATGATGGGTCAGACTGTCTACAAAGCTCGATAGGAAGATTATTTCAAGCGTCTGCCTCAACCAGATGTGTGGCAGCTCGCAATAGGTAAATCATAGCCTCACATCCCATATCCCAAAACACCAGGTGATTAAAACCCTTAAAACAAAATAGACATCTTACGATTTTTGTGGTAAGAAAACTTTTTCAAAATAGGAAAATCTCTATGTTTTTCTCGCCTTGTCGATCTTATCGAAACACCCTCGATATGATCGACTTGCACTGTCGATGTCCTCGATACCTTAACGATATTATCGATAAGAGGACCAAAAATGTCCAGCAACTAAATATTCATCTGGACGGATTTATCGATCTATCGATACACCTATCGATATCATCAATAAAAGCATTAAATATGTCCAGCAACTTCACAATATATCTGAACGAATTATCGATGTATCGATACACATATCGATATCATCGATATTCAAATCTCGAGACCATCGAGAATGGCTCGATAAGATCGACAGGCAGTTTTCCGGCGCCCCTGTTTTTTAACGAAAATCTCAAAATTCTTCGATATATCGATGACCGTCCGATATGATCTGAATTCATATATCGATAAGATCGGAGGTCCATCGATGTTATCGATAGTGAGCGCGCATTTCTTACAGCAGTTATTTCAGGTTGTTTTTAACTATGATCGGGGGCCCTTCGATTTAATCGATATTCAAATATCGATGATATCGACACCAGTTCGATTACGTCGAACAAATCCATAAACTGTCTAGCAAGTTCAAAGATAAATCAGCTGGATTTATCGATGCCTCGACTCTGATCTCGATATCATCGACATTCAAATTCCGATGACCTCGACGGTTCCCCCGATCATTCATGAAAACCTGAAATATCTCAAAGTCAAGTCTCTCTCATTTTTCATGTGTCGATCAATCGATCCTGTCATCGATGGAATCGGAGTTCGAAATCCGATGACATCGACAATAGCTTCGATTCATCGACCTATTGGCAAGAAGTTTCAAAAGCGTATGACATTGAGTCCGAGTCATCGAGCAGACCATCGATGCTATCGAGAGTATACGCTCGATGATATCGAACCTGCTCGATGATATCAAACTCTGTCATAAATGTGACCGTTTTATATCCGTTGGAGCTTTTTGCCTATTTATAGAGGACTTGTCTTTTGTTGCTGTAAGAGAGAAAAGAAAGAGTTTTTGTGTGTTTCAACTTACATCTTATACCCTAAGCCCTTTCTCTCGAGGGAGTTCATCCTCCAATCCACCCTCACCATTGATATTCAATAGAGTGGATTGGGGAATGAACTTCCGCATTCAAGGATCCTTCAGCTACTACCTGATTGGCAAATCATTATGCTGGGATGCCTTGAATGCATAAGATTGGAACTACTCTACCTTCCTTATAGGTAAACCTTTAGAGAGTAGGATTTCATTTTAACCTTGACCCAACCCTAAGCCTAGTCTTGGTATATCTTTTGTGTTGCGGATCAAGGGAGCAGAAGACTCTTCGTCAACAAGGAGGAGGAGATCTTCGGCGTTGTGCTTAACGGGACTCATCAACTTATCTGTAAGTATCTAGAGTCCAAGAGGACACTTGTGATCATTCCTTTCTAGGATTGGGTCTTAAGAGGTTCTCACCCTTTGAAGTCCTCAAGGAGGCCTCCGGCGGGAGTGTACGTGGTGGGTGCGTTGTGTGGACCCTTGGAGAGCATAAACATTTGGTTAGGAGTGAACCAGTGAAACTCCAGGGTTAGAGGTGAACCGAGTAGAAACCTCTGGGTGCGTTGTGTGGACCCTTGCTCTATAGAGAGCATAAACATCTGGTTAGGAGTGAACCAGTAAAACTCCAGGGTTAGAGGTGAACCGAGTAGAAACCTCCGTGTAAAGGTTGAAGGTGAACCTGATTTAAAACCTTAGGTTTGAGGTGAACCCTGAGAAACCTCCTTAGTGAAATCCGGTACAGGGTTGAGTACGATAGCCGGGAGTGGAGTAGACTTATCGTCGAACCACTATAAAATGACTGTGTTTGTGATTGCTTTCTCTATGTGTGATTCATGACAATGCATTCATATTCGTATATCTGATCACATCTCTCTCTCACACACACACACACAGTCACATCCAACATAGACTAAATTGCATATTACTATATCTTGATTAGTTTGTGATTGGATCCTCTACTTGGCTTGGAAGCCAGTAGAGTTACATTTGAGTAATCTTGAAAGTTGCATACATGATAGGATTAGTGTGATAGGAATTTTAAATAACTCATAAATCTTTAAAAAGTCCTATTCACCCCCCTCTAGGACATATTGGCATATTCCGACTTCAACTCAAGCGGTCTTCACCGCTATTTCAATTGGTATCAAAGCCAGTCTCTCTCTAAGGGCTTCACCGCCTAGAGAGTGATCTTGACTGAAAGTCGGAAATAGTTCAAAGTGGTATCTGGACAGTGGATGTTCCAGACACATGACTGGTGACCAAACACACTTTTGTGAGTACTCAAACTTTGATGGGGGATCTGTCACATTTGGTGATGGAAGCTCAGCCAAGATAGTTGGACAAGGAACTATAGCAGTACCGGGTCTTCCAAAGATCAAACATGTACTCTGTGTAGAAGGCCTGAAACATAATCTCCTGAGTATCTCCCAAATCTGTGACAAAGAACATCTTGTCACTTTCTCAAAGGATGTGTGTAGAAATTTGGATCATACAGGAAAATCTCTCATAAAAGGTTTACGTACTAGCGATAATTGTTATGTCATTGAAAGTACGAGTGAGAAGGGGCTATCCACTAAGTGTAACATGGCTGTGACAAATGAATCCAAACTATGGCACCAAAGGTTAGGGCATGTCCACTACCAAAATTTGGCGAAGCTCAGTTCAAAGAATCTGGTAAGGGGACTTCCCAAGATTAGAAAGGAAGAAAAAGTTGTCTGTAGAGAATGTCTAAAAGGAAAACAGATAAAGGTCGGACACAAGAAAACAACCTCCATAGCAACAACAAAACCTTTGGATCTGCTACAAATGGATCTAGTTGGACCAACTAAAGTGGAAAGTCATGGGAAGAAAAGATACTTCCTGGTGGTAGTAGATGACTACACCAGATTCACTTGGGTCGCATTTCTTTGAGAAAAATCAAATGCTTTTGAGGAATTTGTGATTCTGGCAAAACGACTCCAAAATGAAAAAGGATACGAGATCAATCGCATCAAAAGTGATCATGGTGGGGAATTTGAAAATGAAAAATTCGAAAAATATTGCAATGAGAAATGGATTCATCATGAATTCTCAGCTCAAAAAACCTCACAGCAAAATGGAGTCGTTGAAAGAAAAAATCGAGTACTGCAGGAGATGGGGTCCGTTATGCTAAATGGGAAGGATATGGCTAAGTTTTTGGGCTGAAGTTGTCAATACTGCTTGCTACATCATAAATAGAATATATCTTAGAGCAGGCTTAAACAAAACTCCATACGAATTATGGTATGGAAAACTGCCTAGTGTGAAATATTTTCGAGTCTTTAGTAGCAAATGTTATATCTTGAGAGATAGAGATCACCTAGGAAAATTTGAATCTAAAAGTGATGAAGGAATCTTCTTGGGGTATGCCATGAATAGTCGTGCGTACAGAGTATACAATCTAAGAACTCTCACTATTCAGGAATCAGTGAATGTGGTAATCGATGATCAACCCCATGAAGAAGAGACACCGGTGAATGAATTAGAAGATGATGGGGAATCATGCATACTGGAAAAACCTGAAAACAAAACTTTATCACCCAGTGAACCCCAACCATCATCTGACGTTCCGATTATCAAAGATCATCCTCGAGAACAAATCATTGGAGACCCCAACGCCGGTGTAAAAACCCGACGACAGATAGAAAACATCTATAGTCATTTCTGCTTTACCTCAAAAATTGAGCCTAAAAACATTGTGGAAGCTCTTCAAGACGAACACTGGATAAATGCAATGCAAGAAGAACTTCAACAATTTCAAAGAAATGAGGTGTGAAATTTAGTTCCCAGACCACTCGATACAAATGTCATTGGAACAAAATGGGTCTTCAAGAATAAATCTGATGAATCAGGAAATGTGATTAGAAACAAAGGAAGGCTTGTAGCTCAAGGGTACTCACAGATAGAAGGCATTGATTTTGATGAGACATTTGCCCCTGTAGCTCGCCTTGACTCTATCAGAATTCTTTTATCCATTGCATGTGCATTAAAATTTAAACTATTTCAAATGGATGTTAAGAGAGATTTTCTGAATGGAGATCTTGCTGAAGAAGTATATGTGGAACAGCCCAAGGGATTTTCAGATCCTAAGTGTCCTCAATACGTTTATCGTCTAAACAAAGCCCTCTATGGTCTGAAACAGGCACCTCGTGCTTGGTATGAACGATTGACAAAATTTCTGCAGAGGGAGTGTTGATAAAACTCTGTTTACCCAAAGAACCAAAAACTCATTGCTTATCGCACAAATTTATGTGGATGATATAGTTTTTGGGTCAACATGTGAAGATATGGCATATAAATTTGCTGAACTCATGAAATCGGAATTTGAAATGAGCATGGTTGGTGAACTGAACTTCTTTTTAGGTTTGCAGGTTAAGCAAATACATGATGGAATCTTTATCTGTCAAACCAAATATGCGAACGATTTGGTAAAAAGGTTTGGTCTTGAATTTGGTCGTTCCTATCACACTCCCATGAGCACCACACTCAAACTTTCCAAAGATACAAATGGCAAGAGTGTGGATCAACACCTCTACCGGAGTATGATAGGTAGTCTACTATATCTCACAGCTAGTCGTCCCGACATATCTTTCAGTGTAGGGGTGTGTGCTCGATATCAAGCGGATCCTAAGGAATCCCATTTAACGGCTGTTAAGAGGATCATTAAATACATAGCAGGGACTCCAGCCTATGGACTGTGGTATCCATTTGAAACATCCACCATCATTGCCGGATACTCTGATGCCGACTGGGCAGGCAATTTAGATGATCGAAAATCTACAAGTGGGGGATGTTTCTATATTGGAAACTGTCTAGTCGCTTGGCAGAGCAAGAAGCAAAACTCAATATCATTATCCACTGCCGAGGCAGAATCCATTGCCGCTGGAAGCTGTTGTGCACAACTTCTTTGGATGAAACAAATGTTGTTGGACTACGGGATTGAACAACCCACAATGAGTCTTTTCTGTGATAACACAAGTGCAATCAACATTTCAAAAAATCCAGTTCAACATTCTCGGACTAAACACACTGACATTCGTCATCATTTTATTCGAGAACTTGTTGATGACAAGATTATCAAATTGGACTATGTTCCCACAGAAAAGCAACTCACAGACATTCTCACCAAACCTCTTGATACAAATAGGTTTAGTGACCTTCAAAATTCCATTGGGGTCTGCATTCACTAAATCTCAGTAAACTTGTAACACAAAGGTAAATCCTTACACTGGGACATTCATGGTTATACGACGGACACACGTCTAAACTCTTTACGTTAACCATGATAGTTTTGAGCTGAAAATAAGTTTTTTTTTTGAAATAACTGTTAAGTTACTGCTGTCTATGGCAGTATATTTCTTTTAGAAATATGGATATAACTGCCAATCTTGGGCAGTCTATTTTGGATAATTAGATAACTTGAGTCTTATTTTGGATATGGCTGAATAGAATTCTTATCATTAATGCCATATTTTTTCCCTTGGTTTATCAAGTTCTGGAATGCATGTGACGTCCGTAAATGAATATTTTTCACTGCTCTATAACTGCTATATCTTATCTAATATGCATTCATTCTGAGATTGATGTTTGGCTAAAATGCATTAACTTTTAAAACATCAATGATTTGCTTCTGCCTGATGGTTCTCCCGTATGCTTTAACACTTCAGTCAATATCGCTTTGCTATACCTTTGCCAATGATTGACAAAAAGCGGGAGAACAGGTTAAAACACCCCGAGCGGAAAATTGTATATCTAATGTTGTTGCAGGTGTTAGGGGGAGCAGCTGCACCAAGAAAGGGGGAGTTTTGAAGAAAGCGGGAGAAGATACTTCTAGAATGTGTACATGGGGTAGAAAACTTGTAAAATTGTGTAAATGCATGTACACATAATTTAGGGTGTGTCTAGAAGTGTTCTACGGTCTTTTGGGTATTTTGCCACGTAATTGACAAAGGGGGAGATTGAAAGTGCACCTACTTGTGCCCTAGTTTGTCAAGTTACGTGAATGATGGGTCAGACTGTCTACAGAGCTCGATAGGAAGATTATTTCAAGCGTCTGCCTCAACCGGATGTGTGAAAGCTCGTAATAGGTAAATCATAGCCTCACATCCCATATCCCAAAACACCAGGTGATTAAAAACCTTAAAACAAGATAGACATCTTAGGGTTTTTGTGGTGAGAAAACTTTTTCAAAATAGGAAAATCTCTATGTTTTTCTCGCCTTGTCGATCTTATCGAAACACCCTCGATATGATCGACCTGCACTGTCGATGTCCTCGATACCTTAACGATATTATCGATAAGAGGACCAAAAATGTCCAGCAACTAAATATTCATCTGGACGGATTTATCGATCTATCGATACGCCTATCGATATCATCGATAAAAGCATTAAATATGTCCAGCAACTTCACAATATATCTGAACGAATTATCGATGTATCGATACACATATCGATATCATCGATATTCAAATCTCGAGACCATCGAGAATGGCTCGATAAGATCGACAGGCAGTTTTCCGGCGCCCCTGTTTTTTAACGAAAATCTCAAAATTCTTCGATATATCGATGACCGTCCGATATGATCTAAATTCAAATATCGATAAGATCGGAGGTCCATCGATGTTATCGATAGTGGGCGCGCATTTCTTACAGCAGTTATTTCAGGTTGTTTTTAACTATGATCGGGGGCCCTTCGATTTAATCGATATTCAAATATCGATGATATCAACACCAGTTCGATTACATCGAACAAAGCCATAAACTGTCCAGCAAGTTCAAAGATAAATCAGCTGGATTTATCGATGCCTCGACTCTGATCTCGATATCATCGACATTCAAATTCCGATGACCTCGACGGTTCCCCCGATCATTCATGAAAACCTGAAATATCTCAAAGTCAAGTCTCTCTCATTTTTCATGTGTCGATCAATCGATCCTGTCATCGATGGAATCGGAGTTCGAAATCCGATGACATCGACAATAGCTTCGATTCATCGACCTATTGGCAAGAAGTTTCAAAAGCGTATGACATTGAGTCTGAGTCATCGAGCAGACCATCGATGCTATCGAGAGTATACGCTCGATGATATCGAACCTGCTCGATGATATCAAACTCTGTCATAAATGTGACCGTTTTATATCCGTTGGAGCTTTTTGCCTATTTATAGAGGACTTGTCTTTTGTTGCTGTAAGAGAGAAAAGAGAGAGCTTTTGTGTGTTTCAACTTACATCTTATACCCTAAGCCCTTTCTCTCGAGGGAGTTCATCCTCCAATCCACCCTCACCATTGATATTCAATAGAGTGGATTGGGGAATGAACTTCCGAATTCAAGGATCCTTCAGCTACTACCTGATTGGCAAATCATTATGCTGGGATGCCTTGAATGCATAAGATTGGAACTACTCTACCTTCCTTAAAGGTAAACCTTTAGGGCGTGTTTGATTTTACGGTGAAATGGTAAATGCCGTGTAGAAAAGTAATAATTACTTCCCATGCATTTACAACTTACCTGATTTAACCACTTACTTTTAGACACGAAAATCAAGAATATTACAAAATATCTATGGGTCCCACTGTGATGTATTTTGATTATCCACACCGTTCATCCATTATTCCAGTTGAATTCATAGAATGAGTAAAAAATTAAGGCATATCCAATACTCAATTGGACCACGTCATACAAAAAAGGGGATCGAATACTTACCGTTAAAAACTTTGTAGGGCCACTGTTACTTTTGGCGTGGGCCACTTGAGTGTTGGATCAGCTTCATTTTTTATCTCATGCTCCAAAATATTGTAATAAAACAGATGGACGAAATGGATATATCATATGCATTACCTTGCAGTTCAAAAATTTAAATTACATCTTTTGAACCAATTTCACAGGCACAAAGTCCTATGAATTTCCAAACGCAGTGAAAGCATAATAATTACCATTTCCCTTATATTTCCCATTTCTTTGAAAAACAAACAGGCCCTTAGAGAGTCGGATTCCATCTTAACCTTAACCCAACCCTAAGCCTAGTCTTGGTATATCTTTTGTGTTGCGGATCAAGGGAGCAGAAGACTCTTCGTCAACAAGGAGGAGGAGATCTTCGGCGTTGTGTTTAATGGGACTCATTAACTTATCTGTAAGTATCTAGAGTCTAAGAGGACACTTGTGATCATTCCTTTCTAGGATTGGGTCTTAAGTGGTTCTCACCCTTTGAAGTCCTCAAGGAAGCCTCCGCCGGGAGTGTACATGGTGGGTGCGTTGTATGGACCCTTGGAGAGCATAAACATCTGGTTAGGAGTGAACCAGTGAAACTCCAGGGTTAGAGGTGAACCGAGTAGAAACCTCTGGGTGCGTTGTGTGGACCCCTGCTCTATAGAGAGCATAAGCATCTGGTTAGGAGTGAACCAGTAAAACTCCAGGGTTAGAGGTGAACCGAGTAGAAACCTCCGTGTAAAGGTTGAAGGTGAACTTGATTTAAAACCTTAGGTTTGAGGTGAACCCTGAGAAACCTCCTTAGTGAAATCCGGTACACTGAAGGGTTAAGTGCGACAGCCGGGAGTGTAGACTTATCGTCGAACCACTATAAAATGACTGTGTTTGTGATTGCTTTCTCTATGTGTGATTCATGACAATGCATTAATATTCGTATATCTGATCACATCTCACACACATACACAGTCACATCCAACATAGACTAAATTGCATATTGTTATATCTTGATTAGTTTGTGAATGGATCCTCTACTTGGCTTGGAAGCCAGTAGAGTTACATTTGAGTAATCCTGAAAGTTGCATACATGATAGGATTAGTGTGATAGGATCTTTAAATAACTCATAAATCTTTAAAAAGTCCTATTCACCCCCCTCTAGGACATATTGACATATTCCGACTTCAACTCAAGCGGTCTTCACCGCTATTTCAGCAGGTCGGGGCAAATTCCTTCCAACAAGTAACCTCGCCAACTCCTCAATTTCATCATTGGACAGATTGCACCTGGTAGGGAGAAGCCACACTCCACCAAAGCCACCAAAGCCTTGGTTGGTGAAGTAATCAGCGATAGAGACTGTTTGGTCCGAAATCGGCCTCGCAAGGTGATGGAATTGAGATCTTAGGGGTGAATCCCCTATCCAAATGTCATCCCAGAACTTCACACTAACCCCAGTGCCCATAGAGATTCCTATTTGAGCAATGTGTTTCTAGCAAGGGGGGGGGGGGGGGGGGGGGGGGGGGGGGGAAGCCCTGTACAATAACTCCTTTATCCATCTACCTGAACTAGAGACAATACTTCCCCGCAATAACCTTTCTCCACAAACTCTCCTCCACCCGAAATCTCCACACATTTTCCCAACAACACCTAGTTAACCTCTTCCAACACTTTTATTCTAGCTCCACCCACATTGTAAGGCCTGCAAACATCCTCCCAATTACGGAGGTAGAATTTTCTTTTGCTTGACAACCTCTTGCCAAGGAAAAAAAGTCTCTACGAAGCACATCAATCCTCATGAGAATTGATTTCGGACAGCGGAAGAGAGACGTATAATATAAGGGTAGATTTGAAAGGGCAGGCTTAATAAGAGTGAGTCTTCCTCTCAAGGATAGCAATATACCTTTCCAAGAGGATAGTTTCCTTTCTATTCTTTCAATCACCGCAACCCATAGATAGGTTGTCGGTTTTCCGACACACAATGGAAGGCCCGAGTAGGTAGAGGGGAATGATCCCACCCGACATCCCAAAACGCCCGCGAGAGAGGAGGTTTTCCCTTCTTCTAGATTTATCCCCAACATTTCGCTTTTCAAAAGGTTCACTTTGGACCCGAGATGAGCTCAAAGCACCAAAAGATCTTGTGCAAGTTACCTACCTTATCCGACTTAGCTTTGCAAAAAAACAAGTGTATTGTTTACAAATTGCAGATGAGAGATAGGATTTGCAACACCCAGAACCTTAGAGCCCCCAAACAGACCCACCGATCAGCTCATCTCTTTTACGAGTAACTTTGATCAGATGATCCCAACCATTCAAAATGGCTGGGAAGATGGACAATCCTATTGATTACAATAGAGGTCCAGGTGTTGATTTGAACCATCCATGAAATAGAGCCCACCGTTGATTCTCATCCCCTTGGAAAATCACTTTGATATAATGACTCTGGCTACTACCAAAAAAAAAAGGGAGGTAATGTAGTAGATGGAGCATGCCACAACTGAAGGGCCCATTTGGATGTACCTCCAAATCGATATTGGATCAGCATCATCAGGTAATCCATCCACTTCATGTTTGAGATGACACAGAAAATGGGAACTGCATTAAGCGGGTTCCCATCTTCATGCTTTCTCAACCCCAAATCCATAGTCAGACAACAACAGGCAATACCTTTTCTTAACTCGCTATCATTTTGACAGGAGATCATCCCATCCCCTTGGAAAATCCCTTTGATATAATGTTTCTAGCTACAAGTAATATGTATCTAGGGTACAAGTTCGCACTATGATCCCATCAAGGAAGCGGGAATAAAACAAATTTCCCCCCACTACTTATTTAATAGAAACACCCAAGCACTAGGCAGCATGATGAGGACATTCGAGCAACATACAAGAGTAGGAGGCTAAGCTAGTCTCCTTATAGCTAGACGACCATTACATGGGGCCCACTTGGCCCAATTCACATTCCTAGACACGTTGAAGAAACCACGTGTATGTTCGTGTATCTTTGAACACCCCACACTAGGAAAATGCCCGTGGGCTGCATTTAGGAGCTTGATGGACTCATCGGACCGTTGGATCAAGTAGACACGATGATCGGACCGTTGGATCAAGTGGACACGATGATCGGACCATTGGATCATCCTCATCAGACATCAACGAAATAGTTTAGTCGTTTAATTTGTTTATATGTTTCGTTATTTTTTACATAGCTCGTATTTGTGTTGAGATTATGGAGTTAGGAACAACTTTTAATTTATTGAGCGTCTTTATGTTAAGAATCTTATCTAAGAGTGTATTTTTTGTAGAAGGCATTTTCTAATACTATAAAGGGTTGGACGTCCCCAACCTAACCACTATGGATGTTATGAATGAAAGAGATTTTTCTAATTTTGCTCTAAAGATTAAGTGAAAAAATAAAATAAAATAAAATAAAAATCCTGTGATTGGATTGGTGGTGCGAAACCATGGGGAGTGATTCCCTAGTTATATTTTTTACTTTTCTCTCTTCTCAACAAGGTATTATCTTCTTTTTTCTCTTTTTTTCCCCTTTCTCTACTTTCCCCAATCTCTCTTCTTTTATCTTTCTTTTCTCCCTAAAACCCCAACTTAGATTCTAGAATCCCAAACCCTAATTTCCAAAATCCTCAATTTTTCCAAACCCAAATTCCAAATTCTAGAAACCCTAACTTCTAAAACCCTTAACCCAAAATCTGAAATCCCAACCTGAAACCTCCCAAAACCTCAACCCTAATGTTCCCACCTTAATGCCTCTAAACCTAGATACCCCAAACCCATCGCCCACATTCCCTAGCCTTTAAACCGCCCTAATATGTCAAAACTCGTACAAGACACATGATTTCCATTGGATTCAGATTAAACCCTATGCTAGGATGGGAGTTCTATCTCCCATAGGTCCCGGTTAATCAGTAATTTATGAAATTCGCATTGTGGGACTGTCGTGGGCTTAAATTTGGATATGTCATGAATATGAAAATTTTGAATTTATGGTAAATTAGCTTTATTTTATCGTTCTATTTCTCTAGTTGATCTATCTTTTAATATCATGCAGTGTATTAAATAGCGTTGTAGCGTAGCGTGTAGCGTACGCTACGTAGCGTAGCGTACAAAAAACGCTACGTAGCGCTTAAAATAGCGTTAAAAAATGAAAAAAAAAAAACATACCTTTTTATTTTTTTCTTTTCTTCTTCTTCTTCTTCTTCTTCTTCTTCTCGCCCTGCTGCGGCCTTCTTCTTCTTCTTCTTCTTCTTCTTCTTCTTCTTCTTCTCGCCCTGCTGCGGCTGCGGTTGCAGTTGCGGCTGCGGTTGCAGTTGCGGCTGCGGCCCGGGCTCCTTCTCCTTCTCTCTCTCTCCGGTTGCGGCCCGGGCCTCCTCCTCCTCCTCCTCCTCCTCCTCTCTCTCTCTCTCTCTCTCTCTCTCTCTCTCCCTCCCTCTTCTTTCCCTCTTTTTCTTTTCGGTTTCCCTCTCCCGTTTTTTTTTTTTTTTAATCGGACGCGGTTTGACTGCTGCTGGAGGTACGTGTCATGCTAAGACGAGCGCTGACACTCCTCGAGCTCCGAGTTGTACGAACGGTTCAAAGGAGATCAAAGTTACATGGGCCCCACAGCTATGTATTTATTATATCTACACCGTTCATCTATTTTTAAATATCATTTTAGAGCATTAGCCAAAAAATGAATCGTATCCAAAGATCGTCTGGACCACACCAAAAATAGCAGCGAGATGATGATTTTTCACCGTTAAAAAATTCGTAGGCCCACCATAACGTTTATTTTTCATCCAATCTGTTCAAAAGGTCAAAAAGACCTGAATGAAGAGAAAAAACAAATTTCATATTGATCCAAAAGTTCTGTGATCTCAAAAAGGGTTTCAATGGTAGACATTCAATCCCCCACTGCTTTTTGCAGTGTGGTCCACTTGATAATTAGATCTGTATTATTTTTCGTGTCAAGCCTTAAGACGAGCTCTTCAAATGAATGGATGGTTTAGATATAACGCATACCTCATGATCGGACCCACAGGACTTGCTTGCATTAAATGAATGGACTGGTACCCGCGTTATGCAGCACGTTGCACAATTTAATAAAATGTACACGTGCCACATGGGCCCCACCATGCTGTATGTATTTTATCCATGCCGTCCATCCATTTTGCCACATCATTTTAGGTTATGATTCAAAAAATTAGTAAGATCCAAATCTCAGGTGGACCACAGCATAGGAAACAATGGTTATAAAACGCTCATCATTAAAAATTTCTTAGGGTCCACTGTAATGTTTATTTTCCATCTAACCTGTTAATAGGGTCACACTAACGTGGTTGAAGGGAAAACACACATGTCAGCTTGATCTAAAACTTTTGTAGCCCCAATAAATTTTTAATGATAATCGTTTGATTATTATTGTTTCTTATGGTGCGGTCCACCTGAGCTTTGGATCTGCCTCATTTTTGGGCTCATGCCCTAAAATTATTTGGCAAAATGGATGGACGGTGTGGATATAACACATTCATCACGAGTGGGGTCCAAAAAACTTTGACACTCGTGTGCTACACTTCACAATCTGAGTCCTACCTAATTCAGGCCCTTAAAAAATTGTACACAAGACATGTATTAACTTAAAATTTACCAATTAAATTATGGACTGTAATTGCTAACTCAAAATGCCAAAATATTTTGCTTTTTTCTTACTATTTAATATTATATATATATATATATATATATATATATATATATATATATAATATACATATATATATATATATATAAAAAAATAAAAAATAGACGTATTGTGTAGCTTACGCTACACGCTACGCTATTTCGCTACACGCTACGGAGGGTTGAACGCTACGCAACACGCTACCGCTATTTAAAACACTGATATCATGGAATCATATTAGGTTAGATCATTCTGTCCTGCATCACAGCATTACTACATTTCTATTAGAAAGCACCACAATACTATAATATAATTATACCCAACATTGGGCTTGATATAATTGTATTTAAGAATTGCAGGAAGGGAATACTATGTATTCTTCCTTTGCCCAAACGACCCTTGTGTCAAGAAAATGTGATGGATGTAGATTATTCTTTTTTTTTTTTTCTCTTATTTTATTTTATTTTATTTTTTGGAAAGGCTGGATGTAGATTATTCTCAAGCATCAAAATATTTGAAAGACAAATGTTTGCAAAAACTACATTTTGATGGCACCTAATCACTCCACTCTCAACTGAAATGGAACTTAAGAGCACAAATAGAGAACACACTTTGAACACAACAACTCAACAAGAAAGAAAGTAGACAAAAGGGAAAAAGTATATTTTGGAATGCAAACTATAGAAACAGAATTATAGGAAATTACAAATGAAACTGAACTTTGCAAGTATTATACCTACCACATCATATATATCATAGTGTAGCTTAGTTACAGAATCGCCACGGCAGAGCTCCTCAGCCACACCGTAAGAGATATACACCCGTGGACCCAGGTCAGGCTTGAGGAATTCCTTCGGTAACTTCACAGCTAAGTTGAAAAGGCCAGAATTGGGATTAGTATATTCTTGGAACGGTAGACTACAAATAAATTCAGCATTATGAGCGGGCAACTGTTCCTGAAACCAACTAGGAGGATGCCAATCCTTCAATTTCAGCATCTCAGGCCACATATTGGCATGTGTTCTTCCCTCTAAATATCCATTAAGAAAGTGGTGAATACTGATTTCTACCTGCATCACCAGTGACAGGATATCAACAACAGGAAAACCTTTTTTTTCTTTTTTTGCTGGGAGAAAGGCTGAGATGATGATAGGTAGAAAGATAATAAACAAAAAGTTAAATGGCATAGATGTGAACTAAATCTCAGTTCAAGAACCAAAAAAGCACTCCCCCGGGTGATGGGCACCTTGGTCACCAGCATCCCCCACCCAACTATCCAAAGCACACTCAAGAACATTCTCCAGGTAAAGCAATTTAAATCATTTTAAAATGAACGGTCATCAGTAATATTAATCCTCAATAACAGCAATAGTAAACAAAAGCTCTAAGACTGCCACATGAACTGCTACAGCTTCATGGAATGAAACTAATCTTGATGATGGAGCTCTAGGATTGCATTCAACTCAATTTAACATTACCTATGATAAAACTTTTTTTTTTTGGAGAATTGATGCAAGAAACATCAAGAAAACGTACCTCACACCAATCCAAGCAATCAGTAGCTTTAACTGACTTCATATCATTCCCGTGATTGGTACTGTTCCTTTCAAGCAAAGGACGGAAAAATACCAAAGGATCCCAGCTTAAATCAGATTTATCATGAAGCAAATTGCGTACTACAACAGGCTGGCCCTTAATCCAATGCTTCTGAAAATGTTCAAGATCTTCACCTGAAGATCCTTTGCAGTAGGACAATATAAATAGTTATCATAAGACTCCTCTCTAGCAGCGGCTTCTCGCAACTTCCCATCAAATCCCATTGCTTGATCATGCATGCCGACACAAAAGGGACAGTAGGAAGAAGCATCTAACATTTCAGGAAAGTCATAACTGCAAGCTATTTCTTCTGCACTTATTTCCAGCTGTTGTATCCAATCCAATGGGAAAATGCATCTCAAATTGAGATTGCAAGCGCCACAACCTCCAAGCTCCTTGGAGGACAAGGAACACTGCCATTGCCATCATTAGCTTTCCATTCGGGCAATGCAACTGAAGAAGGTAACAAAGAATTACCATTTCTTAACAGAGAGAGCCTTGTTCCGAAAACAGGCTTGCCACCATGAACATAAGCTTTCCCTTTATTTATGTAGTTGAATGTAACGGATCCAATGCCTCCAGGTAGGCTTCCTCCACGTATCTCACGACAACAACTTAGGCAAAGGTCAAAAGAACAATTTGAGCAGCTTCTATGGAAATCCACGATGGAAGCTTTGCAGTTGTCACTGCTCAAATATACACAATGCATCAGTGCAACACCTAAAAGCGAATGGAACTCTTTGTTATTGAAGGAAAACCTTTATGGGTGTATTTAACTTACCAGTACAGTTTCTCATCATAGCCACATTCCGCCTGACGAGGCTGATTAGAAGATGGTTTTTCCCCTCCTACAACAAAAATCCATCAGAGGAGAGACATGGTTTAAAGGCAATTTATTAAAAATAATAATTAATAATAATAAAAGGCAGGAACATCATGCACCTACCCTGTAGCTTTGCCTCTATTTCCAGCTCAATTCTCTGTTCCTGATTGATTTGTTTCAGTACTGGAAGAAGGATACAAATCAAATAATGGGCATGTAGAATTTTGTCAATCTTGTCTATACCCCTTGCAGGACCCTGAAAGAGATGGAATATCAGTAGGCAAGTTGCTGCCACTACCAAAAAAGAAAACAAAAAAGGGAGGCAAGGCAGCAGATGGAGAATGCCACAGTTGAAGGGCACGTTTGGATGTACCTCCAAATCGGTATTGGATCAGCATCATTAGTGAAACCCATCCACTTTATGCTTGAGGTGATACGGAAAATGGAAACCGCATTAAGCGGGTTCCCATGTTCATGCTTTTCAACCCCAAATCCATAGTAAGACAACAGCAGGTAATACCTGTTCTTATCTCACTATCATTTTGACAGGAACTCATCCCATCCACCACCGATAATAGGAACTCTCAAAAGACACCCTAAATCTTAAAAAAGAGACACCTGGAAATCAGACCTTACATCCGCCATCTATTGATTCACTGGACAAGCATGTCTTACAATTGCAAGTTCCGCGACAAACAGGACAGGCCATCTTAAATTCTTTTTCTGGCATCTCAGAGTACCTAGAATGGGAATTGATGTTAGAACATGGCAAAACGGAAAGTACTTGGATATAAGCATCAAACAATTAATAGTATATAACTCCATATGATGTTGGGGTCATCCTACACTTATGATCAACATAAAAAAGAAAACAGAGACATTCTGATTCAATTGTTTGAAAATTGATTTGGTTGCCTTCAAATTGCTATTAATTATCCAATCGTCCATCAGGAAAGCCACACATGCACAATAACAAACCTTACAAGTAGAAATATCTAGTTCCAGAAATTCTTGAGCAAGACTAAGACCATGTCCATATAAACCAAAGGTTCAACAGGATCCCACCCTTTGGAAGGAGATTATCGTCATTGACACAGCTCATCGTCACTCCAAGCAAAACTTATAGCAGGTACCAGATCAACCAAGAAAATTGACAGGATGAACATGATCTGTAGTTTCCTCGGCATTTGCATTTTGGATTTTTTTTAATTTTTTTTTCATGATACAACCATCCCTTGAGATGATCGATGGTGAGGTTTTTATCAAACCCTGCAACCCAACAACAAAGCTATGGATCTTGGATGATGGGATGGATCATATCCTTCCAATAGGGAGCACTGCATTACCCACTACAAGTATGACCCGTATAGCAACCTAACACAAATGACTGTTGCCAGAGAATTCCTGATCAAACCTACAAGCTGAAATGACTTGAGGCAGAAATTTCTTGACCAAAACTACAGCTAAGATAGATTCCCAAAGGATCCAACCTTTCAGGAGGGGAAAACCTGACCCCACCCCAAAGAAGGCATACATCATCCTTGACATAGCCCGCCATGACTCCAAGCAAGATTTAAAAGAAGCACAAAATTGAACTAGAAAAAAGATAGCATGAACATGGTCCATGGTTTCTACATTAACATTCCATAAGATGCATATCACTCTCCACTAGAGATAACAGATGCCAAGGATTTTACCCAGGTTCCAAATATCAGTACTAGAGGGCATATCTGCCAGGACCAAAAACAATACACTATGGACCATGTCAGACCCATACTGGACCATATCGAGGCAATTATCTGACAAAAAAGAAAAGAAACAAAAAGAAATTATCACAAAGGTTTTTTTTTTTTTTTTTTTTTTAAATGAGAAGCACAAGAATGTATCATTCAATGGCGTATCCAAAACATTCTTTTGTAACAAGGATGTCCACCTGACCTATTGAAATTTGAGCTTTATACTCTGACCTCTAAATTTGATGTTAATAAAGCATTAGCGAATTAGAAATTTTGTGGTTGATCATCAATTCTCATTGTAATGGGTTTTGTTAGATATTTAGGTTTAATGGGTTTTGTTAGATATTCAGGTTTTTAACCGAACACCACAATAATCATCAAATTCACCAAATATTATCCAGAATCAAAACATATGTGATTACAATCACAAACATGAGGAATGCAACATAATGAATAGCATACTGTTGTAAGTGATTTATGCAAGGTATATTGGTATCCCAACTTAGTCCAAGGTCATGGAGGGGCTTGCCCCTTGCATATTTTACTGTGAAAGGTCCAAGGGCTTCAAGGCTATTGGTCCCAAAGTGTAATATGCACATTTTTTCCCTATCAGTATCAACAAATGTATCACAACCTGGGATATGGAAGCTGCATGGGAAATATCAAAAGTATCACGTAATGTTTGGCTGTTTTTGGGAAACATTGGAAAATTGGTCGAAATTTTCAATGAAACTTCAGTAGAAGATGTTAAAAAAGATATCATTGCACACTTAGAAATTTAAAAGCAAAAAAATCACAAGAAACAAATGCACATAATAAGTTTCCTTTGAATAGGGTCCAAAATGGCATAAGTGATGCAACTATATTTAAAGTTAATTCATATAATTTATAAATCATAGAAGATATGTAGGAAAACACAATCAATTAATTATTTTTAAAAATTGCACACATGGCATACAAGTAATTGAAATTAAATTCTCTAAATTATGTCTCATAATCCAAAAATTAGGTTTATTTCCTCGTCCAAATAAGATTGGTGGACATTTATTGGACAGTTAAGAATGAAAAATATCCAATGGTCCGGTTTCAACAAACAAGTCTCCACGAATCAAAGGTCAGGATCGTTCAAACAATCTGATTTTGGGACCGTGACTTGCCACAATGGGTTCCACAATTTAATTGATCTAATTTGAGTTAATATTAACATGTGTACAATTTCATAGTACATGCACATCCCAATGTTATGCATGTGAGTATAGTACAAATTTGAAAAGTTAGCAAGCAAGAGGCAGCAGCTCAAGTGGGCCCCACAGTGATGTTTATGTGAAATCCAAACCAACCTCCAGGTGGGTCAACCCTTTTTAGGCCCAGTGTCCAAAAATCAGCCCTATCTATGATTCAAGTGTACTGCATGATTGGAAATAAAGTACAAGGCAATGTTCACCCTCAAAACTCTTTACCTTGGTGTGGCCCACCTGAATCACGTTTGGGCCTGAGTTTTAGGCTCCACAACTCAATTCCGTTGTGGCATCTAATGGTTCAAGTGAATTTCATATAAACATCACAGTGGGCCCTGTAAAACTCAAGGGTGGACGTCTCTCTCCAAATTGTTTCCTTTGGTGTGGGCCGTGTAGCCCACTAGAATAACAAGTTAGCCTAATTTTTCGGCCCTGAGTTAATGTGAGACTGCACATCTAATGGTTGAAGTGGATCTCACATACACATCAAGGTGGGCCCATAAAAAATCGAGGGGGGCCATAACAAATCAAGGATCCTATAACTTGTTTTAAATATATTAGCTTCTAAACGGTTGGTTGAGGGACACCGACCCTTATTTTTTTATAAGGGCCATCATGATGCAGTATGTGAAATCCACTCCGACCATTAGATGTGCAATTTCATGTTAGACCTAAGGCCAAAAAATCAGGCTAACCCTGTGATTCAAGTGGGCCATGCCAAAGGAAACAGTTTGGAGAGAGACGTCCACCCTTGATCTTTACAAGGCCCAGATGATTATATGAAATCCACTCCAACTATTAGATGCCAAAACAATTTAGGCATGGGGCCCCAAAATCAAGCCTAAACGTGATTCAAATGGACCACATCAAGGAAAGTTGTTTCAAGGGTGATTGTTGCCTATACATGTTTTCAATCCTACAGTCTACCTAAATCACAGATGGGGCTGATTTTTAGGCCCTTGGCCTAACATTGGGTGACGCACCTGGCAGTCAGGGTGAAGTTCGCATAAACATCATAGTGGAGCCCACCATTAAATACCATGTCGTTCACCATGAATGAACGACACATCACTGAAGCCTTTTCATTTGGATTTTTCTCATAACCTGGTTCATCCCTGTTTCATATATTGGTACCAGCCAATATGGATCTGATATGGATATATTGTCCAATACGACTCAAATTTTAAAAAACAAGGCTTTCCCAAACCATACTAGTATACGCCCCAGGTCCGCTACTGGCAATGACTATGGTATTTGAGGATATTTCACACGAGATGTTTCTAGACTTTTATTTAAACCAAGAAACTTCACAAAAGTGGTGATGAATGGGCAACAATGAGTGAACCTCTTGTCACTCCCCTAAAGGCGATGTCCTTGGCTACCTTAATAGTTCCTATGGGGAAAATGAAAACACTAGACACCAATTGAGATAAACTGAATTTGATTTCTCATAAACAAACGGCAAGCCTCTATGCGCCCAACCTTTCCCAAAAAAGGCAAAAACCCACCTTTCATTAGACTATAGCGTCCTTCATCAATCACCTTCCCCTTCCCAAGGAAAGATCCACCTAATGCAACCCTACCTTAAGCACAAATAGGTTTACTATATTTTGATCCTTGACCTAGCAAGGCCTCCTACAAACCCACAAGATCTAGCCCCTCGCATCACCAAGGTATTCGTAACGGTAACGGTGACCGTAATGGCCACTACCGTTACCATTATGATACGGGCTGTAATGGCTTCTTCTTCTTTTTTTCTTTTTCTTTTTTTTTTCTCTTTTTTTTTTTTTGAAAATAAACCTGAAAAATGCTTTTGTCAGCCCCATAACTGACCATTGTGGGCCCATTATGGCCATTACAAGGTCAATATGGGTCTTTTTTGTGTTACAACCCGTAACATGTAATGGTGGCCACCGTTACTGTTACGTAACGCCGTATCAGCCGTTACATAGCCGTTTTTTGCATAACTTGCTCATCACATAATGTCCCCGCCTTGAGGTGCTAGAGGAATCCACGTAGCCCCCGCAGAAATTTAGCTTGAAAGACCACGAACATGAAGGCACCTGAACTGATTTGGCTTGATTTGAATTACCCTTTCCCCTAACAGCTTCTCACTCCACTTCAGATGCCCTCATGGGTTACAACTTTGAATACTAGGAAAACATGAGCCCACTTGGAGATCATTGAGAATATTTGGTTTCTAACCCAATGCATTGATTAGTCCTCATTTTTTAAGATCCTCCTTTTCTTTCCTTCCACAACCCCATAGAGTGATGCCCTTTTCTCGAAATGGCCCAGGGAGACGCCCATCAATCACCTCTCTGAGCTAGACAGCCCAGGTAACACCAAATGACATAAGGGAAAGATTCCATACAACCATTGCCACTTCTCAGCGAAGAAACATATGATCAACGGTCTCCTCCTCATCCTTCCCAGCAACATGATTTCTGGTGCCATAGTGGGGTGGTTCCACGTGTTTTTTATGGTTGCTCTTTGTTAGATTTAGACACCTATTGTTTTTAGCATTAGAGATCACGCCTTGGTCTATAGATGTCCTATACTTTTATTTTGTTTAATATGTCTGGCTTCATTTGATAATAATAGAAAAGGTTCTCATCTTTCTGAGCTACAAAACCCAGGTCACACCAAGTGACATAAGAGAGATCCCATACAACCATTGCCACTTCTCAGCGAAGAAACATATGATCAACCCTCTCCTCATCCTTCCCAGCAACATGATTTCCAGTGCCATGGTGGGGCGGCTGCATGTTTGTTCATGGTCATTCTTTGGTAGATCTAGGATAACCTATTGTTTTTTAACAGTACAGCCCATACCTTCGTCAATAGATGCCTTGTATTTTCCTTTTGTATAATATGCCTGGCTTCATTCGATAATAATAGAAAAAAGACAAGAATTACTTTTGGAATAGACAAACCAAGGTTTAAAAGAAGGAAGATGAAGAAGAAAAAACTTTCATGTTTAATTAGAGAGTCAAAGAGAATAGAACGAGGAATCTTCACAAGTGTCAAGAACTAGATAACTAACCAAAGAGCGCATCTTTATGGAAAAGGTTATTGTCCTAAGCTCCAAAAAAACTCAGGGAGAGTTGTTCTTGTTCAAGTATTTATCTTATATGTTGCCTGCCTCCAATCCTACTCATGGAACCTTTCAAGGTTAAGGAACTCACCGTTCCTTTATGCAGTCTATGCAAAAGAACTCCCTTCGACAGCTCAAACACCAGATTAGCCTCGTTGCATTTCTCCTCTGGCACTGATGGCAATTCTTCTTTCCACCTCTCCTCGCGCCCATCACTTTGCGAACCCGAGGAACAATCTAAAGAAACAAGCAATCCAAATTAAGATAAAGACGAAGAAGAATACCTACAGAACATAAATAAAACAAAAGGCTACACTTGGATGCAATGGTGAATTGAATTGCAATAATTGTTTCAATAACATCATGTTTGGCCACACGATGGAACTGAACATTCTATTCAATAGAGAGGATTGACCAAATAACAATGAGGTTTCCAAGCATTCATATTCACATGAGTAGGGTAGCCCTCAAACTTTAGTTGCATTTGTATCAGTTATAACTTGTAAATAACGTGGCTACGATTTTCCGGATGGTTGAAGCTCAAGTGTCGATGAATCCTCTTTTGGCAATCCAAGACCAATTGGCACACAGGGAGTGGTTAAAGATGAAAACCTTTTTATTGTTTTTTCATTATTGGGTACTAAGGGTGAAGGTGACATGATTGGAGCCAAGGAGTCGGCCCTGAGAGAAGGCTTCATCTTTTCACTTCAAAACTCTCTAGTCGTGTTATAGCTGAATGGGGTTCCACAAATATTATTTATTGGGCCAGGAAGGGTCACAATAAGTCATGGAAACTCTCTTTCATGTTCGAGGAGATCCAATGTATTGATTTTTATTTTTATTTTTTTCTTGAACATTATCCAATGTATTGATTGTAGGTTTTGTTTGTCCATGTCGGTAGAGAGCCAAAAGCCATGGCGGACTCCTCAACTTCCGGGGGAGGAGTGGGGTGGCCTGTAGGATGCGGGGGCACACTCGGGGTGGGCCGCCTCACACAAACCCATGTGATTTGAGGCCCACAAGGGGGTGGAACCCATGGATTTGGGGCCCACGAAGAGGGTTCACCGAGAACTTAACTCATGGATGTGGGGCCTGGGCTATGAGATAAAGGGATTAATTCATCATCCTCTATCAATTCGATCTTTTAGAGCAAGGAGTTAATTGTCCTACATCAAATTGGTGTTGGAGCGAGAGGTCTCGCGTTCAAGACTCCTCACCAGGAGTGATGATAATAAGGGGCATTTTCACACTGGGTTTGAGTGGGGTGGCTGTGGGATGAGGGGGCAAACTCGGTGTAACGACTCGAGATTTTGGGTGCATGTATAGACGCACGCGATTATGTACACTTACATTAGCTTAGGCATACATGTGGAAATCCATCTCTAATCCCACCTTTTACGTGTGTTCATAAAACTGACCATGCATATATAAGATTAAAGTCTTAATAATTCGATTAGTTCACTTGTATCTAGTCATCCGGATGCAAATCACACTCGTATTCATCAACTGGCTCACCTAATTACCAAAACAAACTATTCAATTTAAAGCTCATAGTGTACAATTCAAATTCACTAGTTTAGCTTATACATAGGACTGCACACTTCCTTAAGGACCATGATTAAGTGAGAGCCGTTAAAATGAATCTTAAACACCATTGAAAATCGTTGGTCAATATTGAGCTCATTAGATAGAACACGTCAAACTAAAGTAGGACGTCAAGTTTCGCACAAATCAAGCAGTTCAAACTATGGCCATCTACGATCTAAAATTTTGAGTATATATTAGGATTAAGGAACCCAGAGTCTCTGGACACTGTCACTTTTCCAATGAATTACGTCCTCTTTTGTATAAAAATAAAACTAATAATAATGATTAAAGAAATTTAAATTTAAATAAAACATAATCCCTATTTAGATGCATTGCCACACATGTTGTTTCAAAGCCTATATTATCTAAAACTCTTCCTTGCTTTTGAAATGCCGGATTTTGTGGTGAATCTAAACTACCCATCATTCGGACGTTTTTTGCGGTGGATCTAAACTACCCATCATCCGGACCAACGATCCAAATTGTCCAGTAGGTGGACCCATTGATATGCTTTAAGCCAATCTCCTAACACCAGCCATCCCAAAGTCCCAGCCACACATCAATATCATCTCACCAAGCTCCACCATCCATCCACCATTTTCAAATTTCAACCCTCTATACTTTG